>ML681979.1:0-201211 GCA_007922195.1 Podocnemis expansa
AGACCCAGAATGACATTCCAATGTGTTCCCCCTTACTTTAACCCCTGGTAAGGATGACAATCCCACCAAGAAAGATTGCACACCACTAGTAACAATGTTCACACCAGGACCTCCTGAAGGCAGGACTGCTGTCAGTTTAGCATTTAAATCTTTCAACTTTTGCTTAATAAAGGCAGGAAAATTCAACTATCTTGGTCAGAGGATTAGTGCCATTGACTTCAATGAGACTTCTCATGGGAATAAAGGGAGCCTGGTTTAGCAGTGTCAGTTCACCCTCTCACTGCCCTGCAAAGTGCAAAGAGCATAATCATAAAGCAAAAATGCAATGGCAAGTATTTTAGCACTATTGGAACTTATTATCATTTTGGGATAGGTGTTGAAAGCAAAAATAGGGAAAGTACAAGTTAAGAATTATGAGGACAAGTTAGGTATCTTCAAAATAAAGCTTGATGAAAAACACTGCCGAATACTTAACAGAACTGGAAGAGACCTCTGAACCAATAACCATTACCTCTAAGAATTCAAGGACAATAGAGAGAGCTCAGAGAATTGGAAAAGGGCAAATATCGAGTACCTACAAAAAGGGGAATGAGAAAAACCCAGGAAATTATAGTCTAGTCAGCTTAATTTCAGTACCCAGAAAGACAATGGAGCAAATACTCAAACAGCAGTTTGCAAGGACCTAGAAGGTAAGATAAAGTAACAAGCAGAGAGTAGCAGGAGTCAGTTCTCAGGCCAATTTTGTTCAACATCTTCATTAATAATTGGGAGGATGTAATGGATTGTGCACTACCAAGTTTGCAGATGACACTAAACTGAAGGAAATGGTAGATATTCTGGAGGGTAGATATAAGATAAAATGACTTAGACAAACTGGACGATTAGACCAAAAGAAATCTGTTGAAGTTCTACACGGACATATCCTGAACTTAGGACAGAAGAATTCCATGCACTGTTATAGACTAGGGACAAACTGGCTAGAAAGCAGTTCTGGAGAAAAGGACCTGGGGGTTACAGTGGACGAGAAACTGAATATGAGTCAACAATGTGCCCTAATTGCCAAGATGGCTAATGGCATATTGAGCTGTGTTAATGGGAGTATTGTCTGCAGATCAAAGGGAAAAAAGGAGGCAAGGAGTCCTGTGGCACTTAAAGACTAACAGATTTGTTTATTGCATGAGCTTTTCTGGCTGAAAATCCCACTTCGTCAGACGTTTTGAAGATGGGGGAACTTACAGAATGGGATGAAAATAAATGCAAGGGAATGTAAGACATGGGATCAGGTCATAGAGTAACAGCAAATCAGAGCAGTTGTTAAGGTTCAAACACTGGGAAACAGCACACAGAGGAGGGTGAAGTCAAATTACTTGTTGTAATGGGAAAAGAAACCATAGTCACGATTCAATCCTGAAGTCACACAATCTAATCTGCATATCAATTCTAATTCAGCTGTTTCTCTTTGAAGTCTTGTTGTCCCACTGACTTTCTTAAGCATGGTCATCAACAAATCATCCATAGAATGATTAGAAAGATGGAAATGCTCAGCAACTGGTTTTCACATGTTGTGATTTCTGATGTCAGTTTTACACCCATTTATTCTTTTGCACAGAGATTCTCCTTTTGTCCAATGTACAAGGTGTTGGGGCATTTCTGGCACATGATGGCATAAATCACATTAGTGGAAGAGCAGGTGAATGAGCCCTTGCTGGAGTAGCTGGCTTGATTAGGTCCTATGATGGTGTCTTTTGTTCAGATACGTGGGCAAAGTTGGCAACGTCATTTGTTGCAGGGGTGCATGGCTGCTTTAATGTTTTTGTTGTTAGGCCTGTAGTTTCCAGTGAGTATCTGTTTAAGTTTAGGGGGCCGTCTGTAGGAAAGGAGAGGTCTGTCTCCGAAGGCTTGAGGTAATTTGACTTCACCCTCTTCTACGTGCTGTTTCCCAGCATTTGAATCTTAACAACTGCTCTGATTTGCTGTTACCGTATGACCTGATCCCTTGTCTTACACTCCCTTGCATTTATTTTCATCCCATTCTGTAAGGGTGTGTTCACACAGCATTCTTATTTTGAAACAAGGAGGTTGTTTTGAAATGAGAAATGCCATGGCCACACGACACATGGCCATTTCGAAACAACCAAACTGCTTGTTTTGAAATGGCCGCCGTTCTTTTGGAACAGCTTAAACCTGGTCTCCTGGCGAAACAAGGTTGTTTCAAAACAACTCGTTTTGTTTCAAAACAGCCCTGTGTGGACATGTTATTTTGGAACAAAGTGTTCTGAAACAACATGTGACCTTCCTCCCAGGGTGCTAAGCACCCTGGGAGGAAGGGCTACCCCCTCAGCACCCTGGCCAGAGAACCCTCAGCACTCTGACCAGGGTGCTGAGGGGTGTCCTCTGGCGGCAAAGGGGGGCTACTCTTCCTCACCCCCCCCCAGCTGGACTAGACTAACACAGCTGCCCCTTGGGAACAGATCAAAGGAAGTGATTATTCCTCTGCATTCAGCACTGGTGAGGACATACATGAAGTACTGTGTCTAGTTTTGGGCCTTTACTACAGGAAGAATGGGGAAAAATTAGCAAGAAGCCAATAAATGATTAGGAAGCTGAGTCACGTGGGGTGGGAGAGTGGGCCACCAAAATTACAGATGCCTAGGGCATCAAAAACCCTTGGACTGGCTCTGTATACCATTATCCAAATAATTTGTGAAGATATTGAATAGGAATGTACATAAGACAAATCTCTGCAGGACCCCATTAATTTGTTCTTCTGGTTAGATTGTGAACCATTGATATTTACTCTCTGAGCATGTTTATCCAATGAGTTGTACATCCACCTTCCAGTAGATTGGTCTAGGTAGCATTTCTCTAGTTTGTTCATGAGAAGATCACATCAGGCTTACTGAAGTCAATATGTATCACATTTACTGATCTTCCTTTAGCCACAAGGCTTGCTGCCCTGTTGAAGAAGGGTATTAGGTGGGTTTGACACTTTTTGTACTTGATAATTCCATACGACTGTTACTTAGACTCACAAAAGCTTAGGGTTGGAAGGGACCCCCTGGGACAGATGCAGGACGGATCTTGGATAGGTCAAGAAGCAAGGGACAGAGTTGATCCAGGTCCCTGCTCCCTGGATACTGGAGAAGCCATTGTCCTCGTCTGGCAGCAGTAGCAGCCTTTTACCACTGCTGGGCATATTCCCTGTGCTGCTGCTGCTGCCCCTACTCCCGGATTCCTCTACTGCTGGCTTTTGTTGGTGCTCGCTGCTCTCTGCTGTTGCTGCTGCTGCTGTTGCGCTTTCCTACTTCGTGTGCTGTAGACCCCATTTTTTTTCCTGAAAGAGGAGGAAGGTTCAGGCAAAGGGATGACATGATTGGTAGGGCCTAAAGCATGGAAAATGCCACCAAACAATCATGTCCCCTCACCCAAAACCCCACTTCAGGAAAAAACAGAACTCACAGTATGGGAAGTGCCTCCCTGGTTTTTTTCTGAAACAGCTCCTGCCTTTCAGAAGGGGGAAAGGGAAGTTTGATATTGGGGAAGAGGGGTGCAATTATTTGACAAAATGCCACAGGGGAACTCCATTTAATAAGTTTGAGAACCACTGTCCCATCTTCTGCTCAAAGCAGGCCCACCCCAACTAAACCACCTAGGGACCTAGGGCTTTGTCAAGCCTCACTTTAAAAACCTCTAAGGATGGAGATTTCACCCCCTCCCTAGGTAACCCATCTCAGTGCTTCACCACCCTGCTAGTGAAAAAAAAATTTCCTAATATAATACCTAGACCTCTCCCACTGCAATTTGAGACCATTGCTCCTTATTCTGTTACGTATCTCCACTGAGAAGAATCTAGCTCCATCTTCTGTGGAACCCTGCCCCCCTTCAAGTAGCTAAAGGCCACTATCAAATCTCCTCTCACTCTTCTCTGCAAACTAAACAAATTCAGTTCTCGCAGTCGCAGCAAGCCTTGTGGCTAAAGGAAGATCAGTAAATGTGATACATATTGACTTCAGTAAGGCAAGGCTGACGTGATCGTCTCATGAATAAACTAGAGAAATGCTACCTAGACCAATCTACTGGAAGGTGGATGTACAACTCATTGGATAAACATGTTCAGAGAGTAAATATCAATGGTTCACAATCTAACCAGAAGAACAAATTAATGGGGTCCTGCAGAGATTTGTCTTATGTACATTCCTATTCAATGTCTTTACAAATTATTTGGATAATGGTATACAGAGGCAGTCCAAGGGTTTTTGATGCCCTAGGCACCTATAATTTTGGTGCCCCACTCTCCGACCCTGCATATGGGCCAGCCCTCGCCACCCTCAGGGTAAGGCAAGCCAGCCCTGCGGAGCGGCCGGTTTTGTGCTCCCGTGTCCCCCCCCCGCCCTTCCCTGCTGCATTTGACTCCATGCTGAAGGCAGCATGGAGGGGGCAAGAGACAGGGAGGCCATGTGGCACCAGGGGCAATCAGCCGTCTTGTCCCCCCAAGGGTGGCCCTGGGCAAGGGTCCTTGGCACCCCCTATTGCCTGGCATCGTAGGTGACCACCTAGGTAGCCTCTATGGGCAGACCAGCCCTGATGCCATACAAAATACTCAAAGTTTGTGGATGATGCCAAGCTGGGAAAGGTTGCAGACGCTTGGAAGACAGGATTAGAATTCAAAATGGCCTTGAAATATAGGAGAAGTGGTAAGAAATTAATAAGATGAAATTCAAGGCAAAAGAAAAGTACTACACTTAAGAAGGAATAATCAATTGCACAAATACAAAATGGGAAATGACTATCTAAGAAGAAGTACTGAAGAAAAAATTGGGGATTATAGTGGATCACTAACTAAATATAATACTGTTGCCAAAAAATTTTTAAAAATTCTGGGATGTATTAGCAGCAGCAATGTAAGAAAAACATTAAGTAATTCTTCCATTCCACTCAGCTCTGTGAAGACTTTGACTAAAGTACTGTGTCCAGTTCTGGGCCCCACACTTTAGGAAAGATGCTGACAAATTACAGAAAGTCCAGATAAGAGCAACAAAAATGACTGACTGTCTAGAAAACATGACCTACAAGGAAAGATTGAAAAAAAAAAGTTATTTGTCTTGAGAGCAGAAGGCTGAGGGAGGATATGATAGAAGTCTTTGAGTATGTAAGAGGATCTTATAAAGAGGAAGGTGATAAATTATACTCAAGTATTGAGGATAGGACAAGTAGTAATGGGTTTAAACTGCAGCAAGGGAGATTTAGGTTAGACATTAGAAGAATCTTAACTGTAAGGGTAGTTAAACACTGGAACAAATTACAAAGGGAGGCTGTGGAATCACTGTCATTAAAGGCTAGACAAACACTTGTCAGGGCTGGTCTACATAATACTTAGTCTTGTCTCAGTGCAAGACTAGATGACCTATTGAGGTTCCTTCCAGCCCTACATTTCTATCATATTTTTCTCCTCTAAACATGTGTGCAAATATAGCAGGCAAATTATGGGACTCCAAAGAAAAACATTCCTAGAGAATAGAAAATGTTTATGATACATATACATCAACATTTATTCTGCCTTTAATTTTAACCTGCCTTTAATTTTTAATCTTCATCTAGAATACATCTGCAACCCTTTTTTGCCTTTATTCAGCCTTCAATAGTAAATCATCATTTCAACCATTAAAGACAAGAAAGATAAAAGCAAGTGAAAAAACAACAGCAGAGGAACACCTGACATGGATGTAGTCCGACTGACTAAAGTCAAGGGGAAAAATGCTGTAAAAGGCATTACTATTTACAAAAAGTAATATCCACCAATATGATATTCAAATGAATCTTCAGATTTTTATAGGGAGAAAAGAAATAATTCTGCTTTATTTTATTTTAAAAAGTTGATAGATATTGGAAAATAAGGTCATTAAATGAGTAGCAAAAGTTAAACATGGAATATAACTCAGTGCATGATTGTTTGACTGACAATCTGAGGAAATCATTCAACTTTTTTTTTTAAGGTATGGTCTCCATTATATTTGATCCTTGGAAAATATTCCATATTTTAGTTGGGAAAAGCCTGCAGCATCAAAGTGATATAATCTGTTCAATCAACCACTTAACACCACTTGGAACAATTCAAGGCTGAATCCTGTGGTCACTTCTATGGGTCTGAAATGCAATGGAAATGCCACACTTCAAATACTTGAGGAATGAAGCAGGGAGCAGGGGTAAGGAGATTAACAATTACTGTTGCCGTGGTATTGGGGAAGTAACAGTTTAAACAGCAATCATTTTTTTCCAGTCATCTCAAGTCATTCTGTTCAGTATATCAGAAGAATGCTACTTGTTCATTAAATGTTTAGTCTCAAAACACTAGCACTAGTGCCCTATGGAGGGGAATGTGATCTGCATCTGCTGAAGGCAGACTTCATGCTGTCATGGATCCTTTCAATTTCTAACTGCTAGGTGCTAGTATTTGTTTGTATTACTGTAATAGGACATAGGAAGTCCAGTCTGGGATCTGGGTTCCATTGTGTTAACATTTATAACCACATTCCCAAGAACACATCCCCTGACCCAGAAAGTTTACAATCTACCTAACAGTCAGGACAGATTGTGTCACAAAGCTGCATGCCATAGTCAGGGTGGAGCAGCCCATCTGGGAAGGAATTATGGCAAAGGAACTGACAGCACTATGTCTGCTTTCACCTTGCTCAAAAAAAATTTTATACCAGAAGTAAATTATTATCCCACCCCCTCGCCCTGTATTCTGGTTCAGTTTTCTTTGGCATGGATTTGCCCTCTTCCCAACCAGTCTGAAGAAAGAAAACATCACCTTGTCTCTGTGCAAGAGTAGCCAAACCAAAATAGCCCATACAAGGATGTTAGGAGAGGATTAGGTCTGTCTGATTTTTATTTCCTTGCCCAAAGACACAAATTGGAATACCACTAAAGTTAAGATCTTACAACAAACACAAGCAAGTGATGGGCAAACCCGCTTTGGAGAAAAATCAGACAAGTGAAGATGGGTATTTTAAATAGGTTGGACAGAGAAGCTTGCTACAGAAGGAGTATTATTTCCTGTCAGATCTGAATAAACAGGGTGTGAGCTCACGGAGATGCACACAGAGTGAAGGAACAGAGTGCTCAGCCCCAACCTGCAGCACTGTAGCTTGCACATTAGTGCTCTTCTGCGGCTATCGTTATTTTTATATGGCACTAAAAGCATATTGGGTGCCTTGCAGACATGTAGGGAGATTGTAGACTTGCCCGAGGAACCACGAATGTGACTCATTCCTTGCCCCACAATGAGCCTGCCGCTTCCACAACCTACGGAAAATCAAACCACAAAGAGAGGCTATGTTGAACTCACACAGAACTATTGATTCTTTGAGATGCGTTGCACACATACACAAAACAGCTTAGGCATATGCATTCCCAATGCGTTCAAACAGAAGACTCGTGCCAGCACTACAGGTGAACAGCACATGTCCCTGCCATCCTCATGCATGCACCCGAAGGTAAAAAGGCATAGCCGCTGCTTCCCTCTCCCTTCCTTCATACCACCATCCCTCAAAAAACTAAAGGAGCAGGGAAGGAAGGAGATCATGAAACATTTAAGCACTACTACACTAGAAGTTTAAGTCGACTTAACCTTGCTTAAGTTGACTTAAGCAACTACGTGGCTACATATGGAGTTTTTTAAGTCGACTCAAGCACTTGCTTAAATCGACTTAACTCTTGCCATTAAAGGGATCCTCAGAGGCAGAGAGATATTGGTGATTATACTGAGAGTTGTTGTAGGTCCATTTACTCATATTTCTTGGCCAGACTGGTGTGATGAGGATTAGAGTTGCTTTGTCCCATTTCAGTTTCCTGATCACTCTCAAGGTTGAACTAAGTGGAGGGAATGTGTATACTAGGTGACTCAACCAGAAAAAGAAAAAAAATACTTATAGTACTTGGACTGTGACTTGCCCTGCAGCCAAATTTCCTATAGTGTTGTTGAGGTTCATCACAAAAAAGTTGATTGCAAGAGATTTCCATCTGTGAAAAAATCCCATTGCAGTTTCCTTCTTCTGGAATCAGGAATAATATGAATAAAAGCCATTCCATTTATGTTAGTAAGAAATTCCTCTATTTCTTCCAACTGCAAAAGAAACTACAATTTCTAAGTAAAACCGCCTCATGTGATAGGTCACTGAAAATGAACAGAGAAGAAGGACTGGGGAGAGGGAGGTATACGCACTGCTGTGCTATTGAGAAAAATGAGTGTAAGTGTTCTACTAAAGGTTGGAGCAAAGTTTTATTGGAATATCAGACTACTGTAAAATTATTGCTTATAGAGGTAGATTTTCTACTAGAGTAGTCCTTACCACAAGTTTTGCTACACAAAATAAACCAAAGATCTTATACAGTATGGTTGATCCTAACTGGTCTATTCTAGTCTTATTTAAACAAGTAAATCTAGGATGACCAAAACTGTCTGTGAAATTATTAAATGGACACCAATATGCAGCATTTCCAATGGGAAAATTGTTAACCCTTCTCAATTTGCATGACAAAAGATTAATTTATCACATGGTCACTCTAGATAGGTTTTGCCAATGTCTCTCTTTTACTACTTTTAAGTGTGTGCAGGCATCTTCTGTAAAAGTAGTAAATATTTAAAGCTTATTCAGAGGCCTTCAAACTTCCACTGCTTCCCGTAAGAGTCCTGACATTTGACTTAACCCTTACAGGTCATGGCACTTTATCTGAGCTGGACATAATTATCAGTGACAACAGCTTAAAGCTATATTCTTCCTTAGTCCTAGTTAGAAATAAAAAAAGAAGAAAGGGGACAGCAGATTAAGGGGTTGGATAGTAATCCAATTTGTAGGTTAGTGGAGGCTTGAAAGAAAAATTTCCCCTTGATGGACAAGCCTCATTTAGAAGTTTGTCTCAAAGAATCTGTGGCCACAAGCAAAACACATGATATGAAGTCTTCATAAACCATTCTCAATCACTGAAGTACAATCAAAAGTTACTTTCACATACCCAGTACAGGATCAGTGAGTAACAAGTTTAAAAATGTTAGTTCCTCTTTCAAGTAGCTCATTTTCTAATCTGGATCTAAGAAAATGTTACAAATACTTTTTAAGTTTTTCCATGGTAGCCTCCTTGCACAAGATAGATTCATAAATTTTTAGATTTTTAAGATCAGAAGAGACCAGTATGATCATCTAGTCAACCTCCTGCACAATGCAGGTCACAGAACCCCCACCCACTCCTGCAATAAGACACCTAACTTATGACTAAGTTCCAAAGGGGTGGCCATATTAGTCTAGTTCAATAAAATAAATTTGCTAACTTATGACTAAGTCATTTAAGTCTGCAAAGCATGGTTTAAGTTTCCAAATCACAGTTCAGCATCACCAGCTCAGAACCTAGCATTGAATATCTATATGGATGCTACACTATAATTCTGATAGTAATCACTAACTAAAAGAAATATAGTAAATGAAAAAAGAATCACTAACAATTACAGGATTCAATGAAATATTCATTTAGCTCCTATAACCCAGTTTAATCCTTAAAGTGACATACATCTTCATGAAGAACACACTGGCAAATTAGTTCAAATTAAGGAACCTTAATTCAGACTTAGTCCCTGGCCACCATAGACTTTCACAAGTTCAAATTAAGGAATTCCTTAATTCGAACTAATGAAAGCTTACTTGGAATTGGTAACACCAGCATTTAGTTTGAGCTAAGTGTTTAGTTTGATTCTTTGTTTGAACTAAGGGCAGTATAGACCAGGATTATGCCTTAATTCAAACTAAATAAATTTGAATTAAGGCAGTTAGTTTGAATTAACATAGTGTACTAATTCAGCTTAACATTTAAGTCGAATTAGTGTACTTTGTTAATTCAACTTACTAAGGACAGGTTTAGATCGAATTAAGGTCGAATTTATTAGTTTGACTTTGTTAATTCAAACTAACTTTTGTAGTGTTGACATAACCATAATGCCTATCCAGCACTTTACTCCCATATAAACTACCAAAACTAGATTTAACATAGGCTTTGTTACCAGGGGAGTTTTACCCTTAAAAGCACAAGAATATATATTTACTTTCAATACTTTATATTGCCTGTTACAGCAGTAACTGAGCGGCTAAAATCACAGCCCCGCCCTGGTGAGGTAGGAAATACTATTACCCTCCATTCTACAGATAGCGATTAGGGTCTAAGTTATTTGCCCATCATCACAGGGAGACTGCAATAGAGAATTGAACTTAGCTTTCACAAAACCTAAGCACAGAGGGGTAGTGATATAACTGTCAAAAAGAGTTTTATCCACCCTTCACACCAGCCCTCAAGTACCTATGGCCACTCTTTAACTGTCCTGATAAAACATCAATTATTTCATGGAAACCTGCAACAAAGCACCACAGGACTGGGGTGGTAGTAGGAACTGTGACTGGTTCCTCCCAAGAATTCCAATATACCCTATCACACAGCAGACAGCTATCCTTCCTTCTGCCTAGAATTGTGCCTTCCAGTAATCTAAGTGAATGTATAAAAAAAAAAAAAAAACCAGCCAGTTGTCAACACTTGAAGGGTAGACTGTATTTTTAAGAGTTGAAATTTTTGGACCACTCAGTATAACTTTTATGATGTTGAGCCAGTTTGCACTATCTGGGAATTTGGCCCAGGGAGTTTTATCTGTAATGAAAGGACAGGTAAAACAGAGTTCTATTTGTTAAGTGTTTATTGCCTAGAATCTGATTAACTAGTCTCAAGATTTAGCAGTGCTGGATTTGGTAAACGTTTGCCTCTTTGAGACCCTGGAATGATGTCTCTCAAATGAATGATATTCCCCTGATGCAACTCTCACTCTTGCTGTGAATTTTGAACAATTATGCATATGTTTTTAATAGTCAATAAAATCAATGTACCAGCTTGATAAAACATATTATAAACCTTTAAGTTAGTGAGAAAATAATTCCTCTTTCCGGACAAACTAGCATAGCTGTACACTTCAAAAATACTATTTAAATCTGTAATTTCATTTGTGAAAAGAAAATTTTCTGGTTAAAAATAAATAATATTTTAAAACACAGTAGTCAGCCACTTGAAAAGATGGTTTAACCTTTTAAAAGGAACAATTTGAAATAAGCAATGAACCTTTAGGAGTGAGACCAAAAGATAGCAACTATAAAGGAAAGATATGCAGTTCTTCAGTCTTTTCTCTAGTATAAGAGGGTTACATTTTTTTTTTAATTGTGACTCAATTCTTTAATCTTGCAGAGGTGGAGAAGGAACATATGCAGCCTCCAATAACTTTTGCAAAAGAGTTTTTGATCATCTCTATCACTATAAAGAAATAGTTTACTGGTAGCAGGGGAAAACTTAAATTTCTTTTAGAGAAATGACAGTAAAATTATGGCCTAGTTGAAGTCAATGGCAAAACTCTCATTCTTTGTAGTCACTGGTTTTGTGTAATCATAACCCACTAACCATACCCATGTCCTTCAGCTAGCCTGCTCTGGTATCCTCTTCATACTAGAGCAGAGGTTGGCAGCCCAAAAGACAAGAAGAGCCATTTTTACAAATTTTTTCAATAACTAAGTGTTTTGAGAGCTGTAATGGGTGTAGCCTCCTGGCGGGGGGAGCTGAGTGAGGGCATCTGCCACAAGGTACCCTGGTGGGGGCGGCCTGGAGCCTGGAATGGACTGGGTAGCGGGGGCCTGGGGAGAGCAGAGCCAGAACTGGGCCACCCCCAGGCTGGGGGGGGGGGGGGGGGCTGAGCAGAGTCCAGAGCCGCATGTAGCTGCAGAGCCACAGCTTGCAGACCCCTTAAGAAATGGAGGAGAGCTCATTTACCTACACTTATCAGGGTGGGAAGTTTCTCTACACACCTGCCCCCCAAAAACAGTCCTGCTGCACTGCAGGCCTACAACAGCTTCTGTATTGCTGGATAAAATTCACCTTAGTTAAAAATGTCAGCCCCTCTTCTCAGGTGGGTATATGCACAAGCAAACATCTAAATGGTGCACAGAGGACAAATATTTGTGCATAAAATAGTAGTTCCTAGTGTTTATGCAACATTCATACTCACCTAATTCTGAAAGTCTGGCCCATGTTATATATGCTTCTGAACCTAACCACAGTCACCAGAATAAACTAACATACTAATTTGCTGCATCGAAGAGTGCAGCAGTGTCAGTAAAAATAAGATAATTATCTCAGCTCTAAATCAAGGTTAGGAATTTCAGTCTAATTGTTAAAAGAGTCCATTTTACTAGTGAATAAGTTAAAATAGCTTTTGTCACTATTAAACTGTCATTTTCAGCCTAAAAACTGTTAGATAGTCACATAATTATCAACTTATAACAACCTATCATAAAAATGTTTTTATTACTAACATTGGTGAAAGGATGTGATATAGTCAAAGAATGCTTTAAATAAACAATCAAATGAAACCTCAACATGCCATGTAAATATCCAGTACCGTCAGTTGCTATTGCTTTCAGTCTTGCACATTTAGACTCAAAGATAGTATTTTCATATGAAATATGCAGAACATCATCCTATTTTCAAGTGCAAAGTTAATTAAAATTTTAATAATTGACAGAAATGAAATAATTTCAATCAGGAAACATTTTAAACTTGAGAATATATTCTCTTATCCTAATTGCAGTGATTGTAATATACCTATGGTATTACTAATACTGAAAACCAATGATAGTATTTTACACAAATCTCATCATTTTGCTGAAAGCAAGGAAAGATAACGATTTGCTTTATGTTTACATTGCTTAATGCATATGGTATATAAAATAATTACACAAGCAGTCTTGATTAAATTTGCTTAATAAGGAAACTTGTCAATTAAAGGAAGATAAAGAAATCTTACTGATTGCCTTGAAATAAACCTTATTTCTATGCTATGAAGGCCAAAAAGGACATCAAGAAAATGAAGGGATTCATAATTTTGGAGTCTTCATTCCCCTTATTGGATTACCCTTAATTCTACTTTTAACTATAAAATATGTGGCATATTTTACTGGTTCTCACTTTCTAGATTTTAATACAATGATCAGCATCTCAGTATCTGAGCACATCACAGATTTTTAAAAGAACACACAGAATCTTAACTTCTCTGTATTTCAAATACAAGGAATTCTTTTTGTTTTTATCCCAACACCACAAAAATGGAAGAGGCCTTTTCTGTATTTTATTGTGTATGCATGAAGGTTTGTAGCTATGTTGATGTAGTCTGGGACTAAAGTTGGGGGGAAAATGGATGAATAGTTTATTTGCTGAAAAATGTAGTTTCAGGTTGGCTGAAGCTATTCAGAGAGAGAAGGTAAGTGAGGTAATATCTTTTCTTGGACCAATATACATTATTCAATGAAGCAAGCTTTTGAGCGATACAGAACTCTTCCTACAGTCTGGAACAGACACCCAGAGTGTGGGTTAGATACTAAAGTGGGACAGATTATTAAGCACAAGGAGTTTGTATCAAACTCACTTAAAAGTTTTTGCCTCTGGAGCATGGGGAAACTGAATACTAGATTCACAAGGAGACTTGAGAGCCTTTCATGTAACTTAGAAGCAGGAGGTGCCCATGCTCACCTCTTTATGGTTTCATCACTAGAGCATACTGCTACAGGCTCAGGCGGCGGGGGCTGGGAGATGGCTTCAGCCAGCAGCAGAAAACAGCACAGAGACAGATCTGGCCCTGAACCACCTGCCACCGCCAGAGGGAAAACATCACCTTGATAGGGTCCTGCTTCCTCCACACACCAGGCAATGCCATTGACCCAACTTGGTCAATTTCACACTTGAAATTTCACATGGTGGCTTGGGCCAGCTCCAAGCCCCTTGCTGCCTGTGGCAATTGGCTTGGGGCTAGATCAGGTCCCCAGAGCAAGGCAGGGGCAGTGCCAAAGCCCGGGACTGGGGTATGTCTACTAGTATAGACATACGCCTAAGTCGACTTAACAAGCTCACCTTTAAGTTGACTTAAAATAGCTCCCCAGTATAGACATAGCCCCAGATGAATAAATTAAGTCAAAAGGAACTTTTAAAGCCATCTAGTCTGATCTTCACAACACTGATAACATTTTGTCTTAAACAATAACAGATGGTAGAATTAGATCACAAGTAATCCTGTTATATCATCTTTCCCAGTTTGTTTGACTTACTACAAGTGTATGAACCAGAGCAGAGTGCAATAAAATGAGTGGGAAGAACATTCACCATCAGTGCTTGTGGTAAAAGCAGCAATCAAGACTTCAGAAAGATGTGTACAGTTCTCCTGACAAGGTCATCAGCATAATATTGAGGTAATTCATGGGATGACATCTGAAGACTTAGGTTATCATGCATGGATATCTATAGTAAATGTAACTGTTTAATGACAGAGCATAAGGGTCTGTCTAAAGCTCACTGAAGTGTTTTCATTGACTCCAATGGTATTTCAATCCTACCAATATCCATGTACAGTTATATCAATATGGTGATAGAAGGACAACTTCTTCCATGCAGAAGTCATAAGAAAAGCAACACATTAAACTGGAGTCTGTTATTGCTAGGATTTCCTTTGACGGAAAACACGGAATTTGTAATCAGACTCTATGAATGGAAAGAGCATAAAAATCAGTTTTCCATGATCATTCCTATATGAAGTAGAAACTTAAGCCTAAGATTGGCATGCTGTCAATAGAACAAGTTACATTAAATACTTTGCCAGAGTAATCTTATTTATGTACAAAATCCCACTGTAAATTACCATACCGCAGAGTACACTTCATCACATTATTCAGTTAGGTAATATTATACTTTGGGTTTTGTGCTTTCATAGCCTCTTTGAAGATAGCTTTAAATTAATGACTAACAGGATAAAGGAGCATCTTATAGTCTCTACTGATATGATACAAGCCCCTGCTTTTTCTCCTTTTTTATTTTATATTGTCTTTCAGTGCCTTAAATACAAACTATGAATTTGTTCACTGTGATGGGGCATCTGCCCTGCACTAATCAGGATAGGGTTAAAAGGGTCATAGGAGCAGCAGCCAGAGGTGGTGAAGGGCCAGTCAAGGACCTGGGAGCCCTATATAAAAGAAACTGCAAAGCCAAAGCAAAACAGTCCATCCCAGGAGCCCAAGGAGAGAAGGTAGGCTGCCCAGCTGACAAGAAGTCAGCACAGTATCAGACCACTGGGATTCTGTGGAAGCCGGAGCCCTCATACAAGGGCAGAAAAAGTACTGAGGCTGCAGGAAAGCAGCCCAGGGAACATATTGAGGAGTTAGGGGAAGAGGCAGTACAGAGGTCACTCCACATAGGGTCCCTGAGCCAGGGCCAGGGCCCCTTCTCATCTCCGCCAGACCACCAGCCCAACGGCAGCAGAATTATGATGGTGATGGAAAGTGGAGTAGCAGAGATGGAACAGAAAAACCTCCCCCAGGAAAGAGGAAATGGACAAATGCACAGCTGGAAGTCTGAATAGCTGGATAAGGAGTGTTGGAGCATGAGTGCTCTCTTGAACTAATTCCCCGAAAACACCAGGAGAAGACATCTGTCCAGTGGAGAGTGCTGACAGCCCATCACACTTATATTAATGTATTTGAATAGTTAGAGTTCAATTCTCTGAGTTCCATGATCTTAACAGAGAAGATGGATGGCCTGTTCTGTGACCTGAAGCACAACAGAGCTAGGTTCCCAAATAACAGTGGATCTTCTACTCCCAGAGCTGCCTGGGACTGCAAATGCTCAGATTCAGTGGAGATTTTTGTCTCCTCAGAATAAGCTGACACAAGGGCTACGCTGCAGTATAATCTCCTTTTCTAGATGCATGACTGGTATGCCGTGAACGCTGCTATGAATGGATGGAAAGGAAGAAGCTGCATGAAACAGCTAACAGTTTTGTCTCCACATATGCTTTTGCGGAATTTTGTGGATCGAGAGATTGCCTTTCCTCTGAATACAGTCCATGTATGCAAAGCTGAGAAGAATTTCCTAATACCATGTGCTATTTTCATAAGCAAGTTAAATTGGGGGGGGGGAGCTTTCTTCAGCTATGTCTACACTAGCAAATTAGTTTGAATTAATGAGTCTTACTTCAAACTAATTTGAACCCTGTCTACACTAGGCTTTGCCTAGTTCGAACTAAAAATTTTTTTTAGTTTGAACTAAGCTTTGCTCAGTTCAAACTAGTTAGTTCAACTGCTTAGTCCAAACTTATTTTGAAATTTAGTTCAAACTCGCATGATGTAGTTGTGCTAGTTTGAACTAAATAAGCTTGAACTAGCAGTTAGTTTGAACTAGCCGCACTTTTTTTGTTCGAACCAAAAAGCTGTGGCTAGTTTGAACTAACTTTGAACTACTTAGTTCGGACTAAGAAAGTCCGAACTAAACTTTTAGTGTAGACGTAGCCTTCAGCTTATTACTGGAGTGGGTTGGTAAGGTTTTGTGGCCTGCAATTGTGCAAGTCATCAGCAATGTTCCCTCTAAGGGGAGAGGGCAGCTGAGCAACGCCTGTTGCTTGCTGCACTACCCCCTCACCCCCACGGGGCCCGCTGTGCAGCCCCCCCCACTCCCACTCACCGACCCCCGCTCCCACTCCCCCTGCTCCCGGCAGCAGCCCCCCCGCTTCCGGCAGCAGCCCCCCTGCTCCCACTACCCCCGCTCCCGGCAGCAGCCCCCAGCTCCTGACATCACCCCACTGCTCCCACTCCCCCTGCTCCCGGCAGCAGCCCCCCCACTTCCGGCAGCAGCCCCCCTGCTCCCACTACCCCCGCTCCCGGCAGCAGCCCCCAGCTCCTGACATCACCCCGCTGCTCCCACTCCCCACCCGCTCCCAGCATCGCCCCCCCTGCTCCCACTCCCCCCACTCCCAGCATTGCCCCCCCGCTCCCACTCCCCCCGCCCCTGACATCACCCCGCCCCTCCCACCCCCCCCCGCTCCCGCAACGAGCCCCCCCTGCTCCTACTCCCCCCAGATTTTCTGGGCATGCTCCGTTAGAGCTTCTGTTGTAGGCGGGAGTTTTCAAAACTCCCTGCTCCACAGGAGCTCTGTTGAGGGACTCTGGCTGCCAGCAGTGCGCTGCCGGCAGCCTTCTGTGCGCTGGCGGCTGCAGCAGGCTGCGCTGCAGCGCGCCAGCACAGCTTACAGGGAACATTGGTCATCAGACTAGATGATCATACTGGTCCCTTCTGACATTATTGTCTATTAGATTTAACTTGCTCTGTCTAGAAAGATAGACAAGGGAAGACTAAGCTCATAGAAAAAAAACAAGCAGTTGTGTGGCACTTTAAGACTAACAGATTTATTTTTTGCATGAGCTTTCGTGGGAGAAGATCCCACTTCCTCAGATGCTTCGAAGATGGGTGAACTTACAGAAAGGAATGAAACTAAATGCAAGGGGGTGTAAAACATAGGATCAGGTCATAAAGTAACAGCAAATCAGAGCAGTTTACAGGCTTAAAGAATGGGAAGCCTGAAGTCAAATTACCCTTTGTAATGTGAAAAGAACCCATAATCTCGATTGAGTCCTGCTTTCACAGAATTTAGCTTGCATATTAATTCGAGTTCAGCTGTTTCTCTTTGGATTCTTGATGTCCCAGGTGTACACCTGAGGAAGTGGGATCTTCTCCCACGAAAGCTCATGCAAAAAATAAATCTGTTAGTCTTAAAGTGCCACACAACTGCTTGTTGTTTTTTTACTGGACTAGACTAACACGGCTATCCCTTTGGAAACTAAGCTCATAGAAATGCTTTATTCTTTGATATTCATTAAACCTGAATATGTAATTGCTTTGTACCTTGTCCTATGAACACCATCTTTTGCTATGGCTCTTTTTTCAGTTTCTGAAATGAAAAGGCCTTTGCAAATGCTGTTTACAATACACGGCCAGTATAGTGTTTATTTTAGAAGCAACATAGCATAGCAGTAAAGCTGATAGGAAGTATTCACTTCTAGTCTTATCTGTAATTGATTTGCTGAGAAAAGAAGGGCAAGTACAAACCTGTGAATCCATTTGTCATCTGTAAAATGAACACGTTTCAATTTATTTTAGAGTGGGGCCCCCATTTTGCCATGGGCTGTACAAACATTGAAAAGAAGTCCCTACCCAGCAAAGATCACAATCTGTAAAGACAAAAGATAGGAGAAATCAAGTAGTATTTTATAAATGGGGAACTGAGGTTAAGGGTTTTAAGGGGCTTGCCCAAGGTGTCACAGGAAGTTTGTAGCAGAGTTGGGAATAGACCCCAGATAAGTTTCTTAGCCTCAGCCATGGCACCAGCCTCCTCCCAATGATATCTACACCTTCCTCAGAAGATAATGCCACAATAAATGTATATTATAGAAGGTCTTCGAGCTCTTGGAGATGAAAAGCTGTAGGGGTCAAATTATTCTCTCGGTAGACAGGAAGCACAAATTTTTACATGTCTCAGGACCTCCACAGGAACATGTGTAGAATGATCAAAAGAGGGATCTCCAGGGTCTGATCCTGCTCTTCGGCTGTGACTACACATGGGCTTAAATCCACCAAGATATATAGACCCAGATCATACAATTGCAGATTAGGATTGGAAAAAGATGAGGGCAGAGAGTGACTGCTGCACTCCATTAAGGATGCCATCACTGGGCCCATGCAGTGCAAGAGGGGCATGGCAGCAGCACTCCAGCCAGGACAGCACCACTGCACACAATGATGGGGGAGAAGGGGTGAGTTTGAGGGAGGAACGGCTGCTGTGCTCCTGCCAGGACACTGCTCAGCCCGCATGGTGGGAGAGGGGAAGGGGCAGAGCCAAGGGGCAGGGCCAAGCAGGGAGAGCAGCCACCACACTTCAGCCAGGCTCAGATTGAGGGACTGGATGAAAGGCTCCCCATGGGCCACATCCAGCCTGCAGGCTATAATTTACCAACCCCTGACCTACAGAGATTTGTGGATCACAGTGGAGCCAAAACTGGGAAGTAGGCATCTAAGTCTGGCATTTAGGTACTTGAGTATCTTGTGGATCTGAGAAGAGTTAATCCCTTAGACCAAACACTCTTAGTTTTGAAAATGCTCTGAAAGTCCACAGCACAAAACTAAGATTTTTGGTTTAGCCTTGTGCAGCTGGGTACCCTTTCATCCAGATCAGTAAAGCCCACTAGTTAGTTGGCAGGACAGCCTCAGGCCACATGTCCTGGTAAAGTTAGTGCACCAGATTTCTGCATAGAATTTATGTTTATTAAGGCCTTCAGATCATACACCACCTTTACTGATAAGGGAAAACTGCAGATTTTCTATTAGAACTCTAGACAACTGAAGTCACTGGAAACTTTGACAGTGCTTTCGATGGGTTTCAGATCACACCTTGAATGCTCTTTTGTGTTAAACACATTTGTGTTCATACAAAAATAAAATATGCCTGATTAGCTCCTTAAGGAATAACACTCTCCTCTAACAACCCAATGGGATTCCCAGCCTTTACAGGAGACTGGTAAAGTGTCCTTTGCTTTAAAATGACAATGGTGCTGCTTCTGTCTGCCTCATGGAGATACTACACACTTCTCTCTGATCTCTCGGGACTAATCTAGCACTTTTCTCTGTCAGCACAAACTACCTTACCACTCTTTAATAAGAAACAGCCCTTCTGTATCTCCCTGCCTCCTCAACTCTCAATATATTTCTCAGTCTCTGTTGAGAACAGCATTTCACCCTTGCCTATCTCTCTCAGTTTCTCTGTCAGGTAACCACTATTTAACAGGGATTAGAAATTGAGCCACTGATAGGTCTCAAATGAGAATCATCACAAAATGGACATATATTCATGGGGTCCTGAAGGACTGGTCTTTGGACTTAATGCTCTTTAACATTTTTATCAGTGATGGGGGCGGATGGGAACAAAAATCACAGGTTAAGATTGTAGAAGACACAGAAATTGGGAAAGTGGTAATTAAAGGGGAAGATAGATCACCTCTATAACACAATCTGTATTGTTTGGCAAACTGTGGGCATACAGATAGCAAGCAGAAATGTATACATCTAGGAAAAACTATATAGGATGAACTGACAGGATGGGAGATGCTATTCTGGGAAGCAATGATGGAATTTGGGCTTCATGTGTATACAAAAGGGCTCCTGTGATCACTGGATGCATAAACAGGGGAATTTGAAGTAAGAATAGCCTCTGTTTGACACTAGTACCACCACTACTGGAATATTGTTTCAGTTCTGGGGTTTACAATTCAAGAACAATGTTAATAAATTGGAAAGGGTTCAGAGAAGAGCCACGAGAATTATTATGGGATTAGAAAACATGTCAGACTTAAGGTCAAATCTATTTAGTGTAGAAAAGTGGTGGCACCGCTGACAATTTTTAATATCCAGACTGAATAATTTTCTAAAATTCCCACTCCTAAAAATATATGTTCTTGGAATTACTTTGGTTATTGTTCTTTGTTCAGAATAACTGATTTATTTATCGCATGAGCTTTCGTGGGAGAAAAATCCCACTTCATCTGACAAAGTGGGATTTTCTCCCATGAAAGCTCATGCGATAAATAAATCTGTTAGTCTTTAAGTGCCACAAAACTCCTTGCTTTTTTTGCTTTACTAGACTAACAGGGCTGCCCCTTTGGAACTTTGTTACAATGTAACTCTGAAAGCATTTTGACATACAGGAATTAAAATGCAAACTGTGGTTTATTGCATTCTATTGTGTATAGAGAAATTATATTTCATGTATTGTAAAGTGCCAAAATTTGAAGCTAATTAACAGCTGAATTAAAGTAAATCATATCTAATATCATTCATCTACTTCTGGAACTTTGCAAATTCAATACAATTAAGCTCTTGAAATTTAGCTTATTACACAGAACGCACTCTGAGTAACTTGTAGATCAAACATAGACAGACTGAAATTCAAAGGATGAACTTGTTATGTCATTATGGATCAGTTAATAATCCAAATGACTAATTATATAATTAGATTTAGCAATAAAATGTCAATAAGGATTAATTTATTACAGAATGGGTTTTTAAAAAAAATAATCCTAAAAAAGTAAACCTTTATTCTGGAGACTATTAGATGAATGTTTTTAAAAAAATAGGTTATGGGTAAAGATGTGAAGTGTTTACAATATCAGCTCATAAAATTAATGTGCAGTTCCTCCTCTCTCACCCTCCAAAAATGGGTCAGCCATACTCCAATTTCATTGGCTATTTAATTTGGCTACAAATGATGAAGCTAATGCAGAATTCTAGCTTTATCTGAAGGAGCACATAAAAAGAGGGAAACAATAATACTAAATAAATGTAGCTTGCACTAAGGAAGAGGAAAAGTCCCAGATGGGCAATAAAATGCAGTATTGTGCTAATAGCCTAGAGAATATACCTGTGAGGTAAATTAAAACAGAAAAGCTATTTTTAGTCATGTAACTCATTCAAACCCACATCATAATTTGCCTCAAATGCATTAGTCAGCAATGAAATGTAATAAAATAGGTTAGCTTGTTTCACATAAGTATTACAAAACAACCAGGGAAATCTTCAAACCCTGATTGTTCTAAGTCTAAAGCCATATATACCATTATAAAAATAGCTTGGTAACATTAACAGAACTGATCAGCTCTGCATTTTATTAATATGTACTTAATAGGTCAAACAACAAACAAGCAGCTCACTTTATGTCTTCTCATCCCAAAACAATTTAACAGACATGGGGAGCAAGATATCATCACCATTCATTTTTGTCCATTCCCCCCCTCCCCCATTAAGGCCAGACTAGTCCTATGTATGTAGTCAAATGTTGCACCATCTAGTCAGAAATCCGTCTTATGTGCCTTGTCTAAAATCCATACAAGAGTTAATGAGAAGACTCTCATTGATATCAGTGTGTTTTGGATTAGACCATATCTAGTAGCCAGAAAAATAAATTCTGTACTCACTATCAAAGCGTGGTGGGAACAACAGAAGAAAGTACATTCAGTATGTATTCTGTGAAGTTTGCTTTATGTTCAAGGAATATATCTTGACTAGAACAGGGTACTAAGAGGCAGAGAAGAATTAAGTTGATAAGTGAACAAGTAACCTGAAATTTACAGTCCTGATCTAATTCCACTGTGATCCTTACTCCTATTAATCCCCTCCTTAGGCATCAAATCCCTGTAACAAGCAAATCCAATATAATTTATAGCAGCCCAGGTAATTAAGGCTGACTGAAAGAACCTGTTTGCCAGTCAGAGTCCATATATTCCCCACATACGAGGAAGGAAAGAAAAGTTGACTAGCTAGCACTAGGTAATGGTTTCTTTTGAGTTCCAAAATAATGTAACTACTTTACTTCATTGTGGGCTTTTTCTTTTTTAAAAGCTCTCTCTTAGGGGATAATATTTCTTTCTAAGATTAAACATGAAGGATGTCTAGAAGGGTGATTATGGCTATATTGTTTATTTATTTATTTACTTCCACAATTTACTGAGAGCCTTTAGTAACTCATGAGTGGCAGAGTGAAGCAAAATAATGTGTGAATAGCAAAGGTAATTTATAACGTGTAAAAATAATTGGTTGGATTCTCAGGGGGTATTAATCACCATAGCTCTATTGAAGTCAGTGCAAATCCACTGACACGCTAGCAAGGGTCTAATCCCTGTTCTGTTCACAATAGTTTTCCATTTACTCTATATTCATAAATGCATACTCCTGTCACATGTACCCTAAAACCTGCCATCATAAGAAACAAATGTTAAGAACACAGAACTGGCTGCTATTACCAGCATGTTTCATATGTACTACTTCTATGTAGATTTCACTCCTGAGCATATTTCTCCTAAAATATTTTGAACTTACTCAATTGGCAATAAAGTGCAAATCTGTCTGCTATATTAATCACAGTATCTTCTCCTAGTAAATTTAACAGCTATGTTGCTGATGGCCAGAATTATTGCTGCCAGTGTTCTGAAAATGTTTCATTACCTTCCTTATGCTCCCATTCAGTGATGTACTGAGAGCCTCTGGTGCTGAGGGACCAAGCCTATATTTGTGCACACACCCTGTCTCATACCATTTATGCAGGGAAGTTGTCTCTGCACCACCCCTCAGCTGCTCTGAAGACAAGGTTCAGTATCTGTGGTGGGGGGAGAATCTCGGAGGTATGGGGTACAAATGAAGTCTTGGCTCACTGCTCTTCCTCCCTGTATTCACCCAGCATGCAGTGGCACCCACATCTCCCCATGAAGCCTGGGTTGTTGGGTCTGACAAGGCAGCCTCATCCCCCAGTTGGGAGTAGCTAGGGGGCAGGCCAGCCCTTCGTAACACACAGGGGTGGGCACTGAGGGGCACCCATCAGCACCCCCTGTGCTTCCCACCCCATAAATGGCAGGCAGCACCCCCACCCACTTACCTGCCACTCTAACCTACAGCCTGGTGCCTCCATTTCAATAGGGTGCACTACCCCACACACACTGCTTGCATAGGGGGTTAGGCCAGCCCTTCACAAAGCACCAAGGAGATGGGCACTGAGGAGCACTACCAGTGCCTCCTGGCTTCCCCACCAATTGTGAAAGTCTGACCAGGCACTTTACACCACCCCCTGCACTTTCTCACAGCTCCAGCCGGGCTGGGGAGGCCTGACTCCCCCCACCCAGCCTTCCAGGGGGTGCTAGGTCAGCATCCTCCCACAGCCTGGCACCTAAGGGCCTGTCCCCCTCCGCTGGTACACCACTACCCCCCTCCCATAGCTGAAGTACTAGCACTTTCAGTTACAGGACACTAAGCCATCTTGCCTAGAATTCAAAAAACCAAGGTGTGTTCACAAGCTGCCCAACTCAAGTGCACTGGAAAGGCACCTGAAGAGAGTAGAACCACCCATGAATTTATTCCTCATGTCCTTTGTCAAGTGCCTCTGTGGAGTTGCGCATGCACACATACACCCAGCTGAACCAGGAAATTAGGTCCCAGGACTGACTCCTGACAAGGATGTGTGAGACAGCTGAGACAGCCAATTTAAACGATTGCCCTTTCATTAAAAAATCAGATTAACATATAAAATGAATGTGTGTGGAGAGCTGTTTAATAAGCTCACTTCATCTGATAACATGTCATTCATTTTAGACTTATGAACATATGGGTCCCGTACTGCAGCTTTTCAGCAAGACTCCCTCCTGGTTAATAAAAACCAAACTTGCTCTAATCAGCTATGCTAAGCAAAGCTGGTTACTCCTAGCATCAAGTGTACATTCAACTTATCAGAACTGTAAGTCTCCTTATGCACATCAGGATCACTTTGGTGTGAAGCACCCCACATAAGAACATTAAACCCCTCATCCTCAGCAATATTGTGTGCACTACAGATTCAACACAAGCTAAAGAAACTGATTTTTCATTCTGGCAGGCCAAATCCACATGTGCATGTTGCTGAGAAGTTACCTGCCCATACCCCCCAAATTCACTGAATTGCATGATAAGGCTGGGGATTATTGGGAGGTGGAAGAGAGAAAAAACATCTGGAATGGAGGGGGGAAACTGAGGCATAGGACCAGCCTTCAATTAATTCCTGTGTTGCAGAAATACCTTGTGACTATCGCCCTTCCCCCACAACCCCCTCACCCTTTGTCCTGTTCCCCACCACAAAGAATGCCAAAGAATTGTCTGTTCTCCTCCCCCAACCTATTCCCTGAATGTCTTTTGTTCCTGCCTGGCACTACAGATAGTGAGGCTGATGTTGTTTTTTGGAGGACCTGTGATGTAAGGATTAATGCACTCTAGTAATGCTTGGCTGCTGTAACTGCTGCCTGGGTTTGCTAGCAGACAGCACCAATTAAATCAGCCCTGAGAGCACTTGATGCAAATCAGAGTAGCCATCAAACCACCTTTGCACCCCTGCCCCATGTTTCACTGTGCACTCTTCAGTGACAACTATTAGTGCCAGAGCCTGTTTGCTATGAAAGAGAAGACCAAATCCTCTGCTTGCTTTCATGAATGTATTAAAGACCAAAAGAAGTAGATACATAATCTCTACTGCACCTGTGACTACAGAAACACAGGGTCTCCAAACCCTTGTTGATTAGACCCATCAAAACAGCCTGTGACAATTCATGATAGCCCAGAACAAAAAGGCAAGTTAGTCTGATGCTAGATAAATGTGCTTCATTTTGTTTCAGTACATGGGAAAATTGCCGTAATTGGTGTTACAATGGAGACAGGTGAAAAGACAGCCCTTTTAGAAGATGGAGATTCGTCATGCTAGGAAACAATTTCACGTTTATATAACAGAACATTACACATATCAATAGAGAATGAACACAAAGAAATTATCAGCCATTTTTCTCTGGGGTAGAGCATAACACCTGTGTAACTGTGTACAGTGACTGTACACACTTATTTAAAGAGACCTACTTTCCAGCAGTCTCCTCCACATAGAAATATCCTGTTCACTGAGTGGTAATAAACCCCTTATTTCTAAAAAGATTGGCTTTGGGGTTAAATCTGTTCAAGGACAACAACTTCTGCACCACTGTTTACATTAATTTGTGATCTAGAATTATTTCTGGGTCATCCACAGAAGAAGCTGCCCTCTTTATTTTTTTTTTTAAAGTAGTAAGTAGATACAGAAATTATTTGTGGGTCACTGCACACATCTCTAGTCATTAGTTCTCCATTCATTTGGTTGGAAGGTGATTACTTTAACAATCTAAGGAACACTTGGAGATGTGCTAAACATTTTATTGTCTTACATTATTTCTTTGTGTAATGCCTTCATTTGTGAAAAATGCCTTTCCATTTTAAGGAGAAGTAACTGAAGTGAGTCTGAATTAAAGATAAAGATTTTTCTTTATATCAAATTTTGAAGTGGAACAGGAACTTGTTGCACACATGTAATCTGCATAGATTGGGAATGAAAGGGAAATTTCTGTGAGCACAATGCAACGCAATATATTAAACATAATACAAGCAGCAGTTCACTTATTCCTCCTACTTATAAAATCAGTTTACAATTCTCTCTCTGCTTTCATTGATTTTTTGCATTGTACACAAGATGCTAATTTTACTGTAGCTCTTCACTAAATTGGTACCAAGTGCTTTATACAAAAGCCTTATACATTTAGAATGTATTGATTGATTTATTATAGGAAGGCATAGATTATACTAACAGAATTGAGGAGTGACTTTTGGGATTATCTCCTGCTTCTAAGAAGTGCTGCGCTCCAGATTCTCAGTTCTTATGTTGGTGTTAACAAATCCTCACAGGGGAACACTTTCAGCACTGTATATCATTAAATCACACCCTACCACCCTGACACTGGAACAAGTGAAACTCGATTCACATGACATTACTACAGGTTTGTTATGGATGACACAATCAATGGCAATAATTTCTGCTGTTTTAGTTAATTCAAAGATGGGTGCAATACAACAGCCTGAATGTCTTCTCAAACTAGAGAGCTTGTCAGGGTAAGATTATTTTCCCATGGGTCCTTGGGGAAGCATTAGAACTCAAGCACTCCCATGTTATGTAATTTGGCACTAGTTTAACTAGCTCTATTTGTTAGAAAGAATTTATTAGTTATGTTTGGTACTTTATTCTATGAATGAATTAACTATGAACTAATCATAATTTTATGGATTTGTCTATTATTCATAAATGTTTATTGAATAGTTTTGCAATCATAACACTTTGTAGTAAAAAAAGAGGTGAGAAAATATTTGTAAACATTCGATAATTTCCTGTCCTTGCTTACCTTATCACTGAGAGTCCAAAGCAAGCACCTCAACCACTGGACAATGCTTCCTTTCTTTTTGTAAGAGTTCAGTTATCCAATAGGACAACAGTAATGGTAGCATGTGACAGTGTACAATCGCACAGACCAACTACCAATTTTTTAATGGCTGCCCCTTTCAAACTTGGCAATCTAAGGCATAAACAGCCATCTTGTGCTGCCTCCTAAGCCTGCTTCCCTCCAGAATGCTCTAGAACTGTGGTTCCCAATCGGTTTGCCACAGCAAATCCTCTGTTGTGCCACAAGAATTCCCAGAGCCGGAGCCATGGCAGAGGCCCCAGCCAGGGGCGTTCCCCAGAGCCGAAGCCGGAGCTGTGGCAGAGGCCCCATGTGGTCCTGGCCAGGGGGAGGGAGTTCCCCAGAGCCGCGGCAGATGCCACATGTGGCCCCAGCTGGGGTGTTCCCTGGAGCCAGAGACACTGCTGTGGGCAGCAGCACCATGTGACCCCAGCTGGTGGGTTCCCCAAAGCTGCAGGCAGCAGCCCCAAATGGCCCCAGATGCGGGGGGTGGGTCCCTGAGCTGGAGCCAGAGCCAGAACCATGGGCAGCAGCCCAGTGCAGCCTGGCTATGGGGTTCCCTGAGCTGGAGCCCCAGGCAGCGGCCCCAAAACGGGGTGCCATGGCTCATAAATATTCATATGTTAATTTGAATATTGATGGCTTTTGTGATGGTGGTGTGCCCTGGCATAACTGAAGACCTCAAGGTGTGCTGCAGTAGAGAAAAGGCTGGGAACCACTGAACTAGGATGCAGTTGGCCATCAGTACAAAAATCTGCAACCCACTGACTGAACTAGGCATTTAGAGGAGGAGTAAAATAAACTGAATTTTATAATAAATTAAATAAGATAAGGAATATTGCCTTGAGCATATTGTTCCTTTCCAATACAAGATTCAATAAAAACCTCCATTTTGAATTTACCAGGGATTGCCACAAAAATTCCAGGTTCTGTCTCCATGAGAATTTCCAGAGAACTGAGATCTAGAACTTCATGAAGGATGACAATTCTCACATATACATTGCACTAAAAATGTCAATCATCTTCTGTGACACTGAGCAACAACAGCATTATGTCACACATAACAAACTGGATTATTATACACAAAATCACCAAGGCCAGGTACTTTTTGGTAATCTGCTATATGCAGTTTGAAATAGGGATTGCTTTGGCTTGCCAACAGCACTGATCAGTGGTCTCCACACCCCTTTTTGTGTTGTTGTAATAGGGTACGCTCACCATTCGAGTTCAGCCTCACAGCTGAATCTGAAAAATCAGGCCTCATCCATGTAGGCCAGTGAGGGATCATGTTTTAGAATAGGCTGGGGGTCCTTAATGATCTGTTGCAGAGGTCTGACTTGAGTAAGAAAATAAATTGACAGTTATACGGGTTCCCCGAAGTCATCTACTACAGGAGTGGCCCAAGAAAGAAAACAACAGAACACCACTAGTCACCACATACAACCCTCAAGTCAGACCTCTGCAACAGATCATTAAGGACCTACAGCCTATTCTAAAAGATGATCCCTTACTCTCTCAAGCATTGGGACACAGACCTCTCCTTGCCGACAGACAGCCACCCAATCTTAAACACATACTCACCAGCAACTACAGATCTAACAACAGAAACATTCAAGCAGGCACTCATCCCTGCAACAAACCACACTGCCAAGTCTGCCCACATATCTGCACAATAGATACCACCATAGGTCCTAATCAAGCCTGCTACTCCATCAAAGGCTCATTTACCTGCTCATCTACTAATGTGATATATGCCATCATGTGCCAGAAATGCCCCAATGCCTTATACATTGAACAAACAGGACAATCCCTGAACAAAAGAATAAATCAGCATAGAGCTGATATCAGAAAGCACAGAACAAAAAAAAAAACAGTTGCTGAGCACTTCCATCTTTCTAATCACTCGATAAATGATTTATTAATGACCGTCTGAGATGTGACTGGGACACCAAGACTTCAGAGAAACAGTTGAACTCGAATTAATATGCAAATTAAATTCTGTGAAAGCAGGATTGAATCAAGACTATGGGTTCTTTTCCCATTACAAAAGGTAATTTGACTTCAGGCTTCCCAGGGTTTGAACCTAACAACTGCTCTGATTTGCTGTTACTTTATGACCTGATCCTGTGTTTTACACCCCCTTGCATTTATTTTCATTCCATTCTGTAAGTTCACCCATCTTCAAAGCATCTGAGGAAGTGGGATTTTCTCCCATGAAAGCTCATGCAAAAAATAAATCTTTTAGTCTTTAAGTGCCACGACTCCTTTTTTTTTTTTTCCTTTGTGTTGGACTAGACTAACATTGCTATCCCTTTGGAAACTGACAGGAGTTTCTGACTATGACATATTCTGAAAGGAAGCACTCAGTATGGTCACTAGGTGGAATTTCATCCAGTTATACTATGTCCAAATTGCCCATGAGAAAAACGAGCTGCAGGTCTAAATTCCTGGCCTCCAATCAGAAACAATGTCCAATTCTTGACATTGCTGAATGAGAAACGAGAGGTCAGTCAACTTAGAAAGCCTATACATACAAAACTGCCAATTAAGGAGAGACTGTCTCAGACTGAAGAGAAATAAACTCAGTTTAACAACAAAAGCCCTGATAAGGCTCAGCAGGGAAGGTAATCAGAGAGAACTGCACTTCAGAAACCCTATTGTGTGATGGACAACATGGCAAAAGGAGATACCTGAGCGAAGAGTTGCTGTGTGTTTTAAAGCCTCTAGTCAGAATTGCACAAACTGAAATACAGGGCAAGAATATGTACAGAATATGGAAAACAATGCTTATTAAAACTTTTAGTTTGATGAGCCAGACCTTCTCAAGAGATAACGTACTAGTACACAGAGTAAAACAGATTAATATCTCCCTCCAAATTGTATGTGTTTATATATGTGCACACACAAATATACTAAGATTTTTTTTAAAGAAACACCTTTCTTTCAAAACACAACTAATGTTGCTAAGTGACAACAATGGACTTCCTTATCAGATCATTTACAAAAACCCAATCACTCAAAAGTAAGAAAACAAATAATTAAGGCCCTTTATCTAGTTCTGATTGCTATAGTTTCTGAATAGGCAAACCTTACTCTGCCAACATATAAAACATCCATTTTGGTATCTACAAGGGCCAATGCCTTTATGATTATTACAGAGAGAACACACAGATTTTGAGGACTTACTCCTTAACTATTCATTTCCTTTACTTTAATGTGCCTGGATTTCCTTATGTGACAACTATAAATATGTTGTTGACTCTCAGAAGCCTTATCAGTTTTACTTTAAAGTTTTGTTTCATTCTGGAATTTCCTGGATTTTTTTTTTTAAAGAAAAGAAATGCCTTACAGTTTTTTCTTTTGTAGACAAATGAAGAAATGGAAGCATGGTCCTAAGCTGCTATTAATAGGAATAGTTCTCACTCCATTGATTGTGGACCTGGCCCATACTTTTTTATATGCTAACTGAATGGGATTGACTGGGTCACACCATATTGTTGAATTAAAAGAATAAGCAGAGCTGACTCAGCAAATAACAAGAAACTAAAATTCATATTCTTCTTGTCTTTGAAGGAGAATTTGAAGTTGTTTCAAAAGAATGTCGGTGAAAATGCATTTTTGAGTAGCAATAAATAACCCCTGTATACCTGTAAGTCTGGTGGAAAGCACTCCTCAGTAAAAGCCCATTGTATACCACCAAGACATCCACCTAGTAGTTATGCATTAGCTGGAGAAAGAATTTGTTCAGAACAGTAACCATTAATGTATTCTGCCTGCCTTTTTTTCTTTTTTGTTATCAGTTCCCATAATGGGAAATATTGTGTCATGATGAAATAACAATAATTTCCAAAACATTATTATTCTTGTCCTTGAAAAGGTCCTGTTGCAAGACCCAATGTAAGAATATAATCTAGCTATTGATCAATACAAGTACAAAGCCTATATAAATTCCATGAACAGTGAAGGAGTAACAAGCCATTTCTGATAGTTGGGGAAACAAAGAAATATTAGGTGAAGTTCAAATCAAGCTAAATAGTCAATTGTCTTTAAAAACTTTGCATACAATTTTTCTTTGCTTTCAGAGTAAATCTGGCATGTTTTAGGCCAAATATATTTTCCAAGCCAAAGTTAAGCAGAAAGTCTAAAATAGAGTTCTCATGGATGTTGATTGCAGATTACTGCCTTTCCATATTGAAAAGGTCAGGTAGTCAGACAGTATGTTTTTGGACCAACTTCTGCTGAAACTGCTGCTTTTAAGCTTCCCCAGTCTTGTGAAGGAAATTAGAGTTTCCTCCCCCAAACATGAAGAAGAGTTCTATATAGTTTGTAGATGTGTGCCTTTCAATAACAGAAGTTGGTCAATAAGAGATACTACCTCACGTACCTTGTTTCTCTTATATTCAGACCAACACAGCCACAACAAGTATCCATGTTAATGCATTTGTACACAAGCGAAAAGCAAATACAAAGTGAAATAGTAACTCTGAGTGAGGAGTTCTCAAACTGGGTGTCAGGACCCCTCAAGAAACTGCAAGATTATTGTGAGTGTGTCATGAGTTGTCAGCTCCCATGCGTGTTGGGGTTGTGTCTGTCAGTCAGACAGTCAATTGATCAGAACAGGGTGGCCAGAGAACAGTAACTCCTGACCAGGTGTTCTGAAGGCATTGTCATCCCCCAGCAGCAGTGCAAAAGTAAGGGTGGCATGACACAGGCGGCTGGCATGTCATGGCATGTAGGGTCACTATTTTTTGTGGGAGTCTTCCTAGCCTGAAATACTTCCAGAGGGGATCAAAGAATAGTAGAACTAACTCCCTTGTTCTCAAAAGTGTGAAAAAACAACCTGATGATCTAGAAACTGCAGATTAAATTAAGAAATATTATAGAAAGTATCTTGGAAAAAATCTTAGGGGATAGGAATACCTGGATAAGCAAAATGGTTTAAGAGATTCAGAAAGGGCAACTCTTGCTTAACTAACCTCTTTAGAGTTCTTTACTGTGATACACAAGAGAAATTCAGAAGAATGCAATAGACTGTACCTACATTTTCAATAAACATCTAAAAATGCTTCTGCACTGAAGAGATTAATGACCGTTATAAAGAGTGATGGAGCAGCAGATAGAGCTAGGTAAACAGACAGTATCTGAATGATGTTTGTAATCAAGACTAGTGGAATGAGGTTTTTTATGGCCATTTACACTCTGAGACATCATAGCCACAGAATATTAAAGGGCAATTTTAGCAGGGGACATGGGTGGCTTTCTTATCTCTGCCCACTAGAACGAGGATGAGTGGGCTTTACTTCCTCTTCCTAATATGGCCAATAAAGGAGACTGAAAAGCTGAGACAGTCCCTGTTTCTATGGGTGATCAAAGGAGGGGGTCTCAGACTGCAGGTACTTCATGTGAATGGGGTAAGGGCATGCAAAGAAAGGATGCTAAGGAAATTTTCTCTCCACTTCTCTGTGGGGGGGAGAAAGGACAGGGAAGGTCAGTTAGGATAGGGTTCTATTTTCCCCTGTACAGTTAGAAAGATAAAAGCAGATGCATGGGTAGATTTTTACTGAAAGCACAGGGAGGCAAGGCCTTCCCTGATTGGCTGTAGTGGCCCCACCTCCTCCCTGCCACCTGCCCTCCATGCTGGAAAAACAAAAGCTTTTATACTTCCTGCAGCCTGGTTCTCTCAGCCACTCAGGAATCTACCTGAATGGAACATATAAAGCTCAGCACGCCATGACCTCAGGCAGTGTGAGGCTGACGCCAGCCTTCTTAATGAAACAGAAAAAGTCTTGTGGCACTTTAAAGACTAATCAATTTATTTTATTTAATTGGTTAGTCTTTGAAGTGCCACAAGACTCCTCTTTTGTTTTGCAGAACTAGACTAACACAGCTACTATTTCGAAACTGCCTAGTGAGGCTCCCAGACTGTCTGCCCTTAATCTGAGTGGATTGATTCCTGTCAGATGGTGTTTTCCTTCTTCCCCTTGCCTCCCATCCTGTTCAGTAATCAATTAAGAGTCCCTTCTCCCTTCAAAGGCACTTATTTGTTTTCCATGTAAGGGAAATGGTAAGTACAATGTAATGAAGCAGCAGCATGGCTTGGTGTTGAAAGCAGAGCAGGGAATATGAAGATTTGAGGGTTGATAATGCCCCCCGTCACAGAGTTGCATTGTGACATTGGACCACCAGTCATTTAAGGCTTGATCTCAAGGGGAGTCCTTCTATTGATTTTAAAAGGCAATCATCCTGTGCTTCAGTTTCTTCATTCAAAAGTAGGCATAATACTTGCCTGTCTCAGAGGAGTATTGTGTAGCTTACTTCATTGTTTTTGCTTAGGTGCCTTGAATTCATCAGATGGCAAATGCTTTAGAAGTGCAAAGTGTTTCCACAATTAACCCTTCATTCATATACACTCCTGCTGGATCACAGGCAACTGGGATTTTACAGGACTCCTCGCCACTGTTGCTGTCTGTACCCATTCTTCCTCCTGTGTCTCTCCTAAGCTTCCTGATCATGGATCTGTTTAATGTACCCCCAACACTTGGGTCTGTTACTGCCCCAATCAGCCAGGGCAGGAGGAACATGCTAGTGAGTGAGTCATCCTACAACAGCCTCAATCCCACACTGATCCAGTTCCTGCCTTTGGAGTGGCAAATTGGCAGCTGCTTCTCATTCTGGGAGGAGAGTGAGGAGGATAAATGGGGGTGGAGGAAGGATAGGAGAGGAGGAAGTCAACCAGAGACGCATGCAGCAACTGTGGTAAGGGATAGAGGAAGAGACCTGGGGATGGAACCTTGGATCAGCCTGGGGGTGGGGTCTGGGACAGACAGGGAGTTTGCCTTCCCCAGAGAAAGCTTCAAAAAACACCAATGTTACTGTATCTTTTGTCTAGGGTAGGATGCATGCTCCCCACTGTTGTGTAGACATTTCCGAAAAGACCTAACTGGAGGACTACATCTCCAACTTGAAAGCTATTGACAGCTAGGCATAACATTGGAAGACCACCTGGGAAATTGAAGACCAGTGGCTGTAGCCCAACTTAGCACCACAAGATGGGGTTCAGGTATGAATGTATAGTAACAGGTGCTACAAACCTTTATTATTTATTTAAGTAATAATGATTGATATGGAGGAGATGTCCTTGCCATGAATGACAAGCTGACCATCTGGGGATCCCTATGCAAAGAAGGGTTTTTAATTCAGTAAACACTGTACCCAGCCAGGTAGTAGTAGTTGTTGTTATTATTATTATTATTAATAACAACAACAGACTTTAAACATACATACAAAACACAAAGAGAATATAATTCAATTGGCTTTGTATGTGCTGAATTGCCTTAGATCCAGTGTTCTGTAGAACACTAATTGTGTTCTAGCAGCTAAGGAGCAAGAATCAAATCATGAAAATCTTTACTCCTTGAACTCCAGCAGTTTCTTCACAGAACAAGGACTAAGAGATACAGCCTCAATACAGTATGGTTGAGAGAAAAGCTCGTTTTCTGCTCTGGTCAATGAGGGAGCCGGACAACAGGAAGAAGAATCACAAGTTTATTGACACTCAGAGCTACTGAGTGTGGCCGGCCCCAAAGGACCGGTGCTAAAGGGTTTTATACACAGGTACAACAACTTAATTCAAGGAAATCTAAAAATGGTTAACATATTCAAGGTAAACAAGATTAATACATTTATTAGTACCATATAGGGATAGTTTTCAGACATATTCATATAAGATAGGAGAATTAGGAAAGAAGGTCAGGCTGGCTCCTCAGAGCCTGGGAATGTAATAAACAAGAAAGCTGTCGATTAACAAGTGACCTCAAGACTGGTGCAGTTTCCCCTATCTTCTGCTTACAGACTGTTCAAGGATGAGAAGGGCCCTATACTTTTGTTAGTCAGGCTAGAGGTTGAAATAATATTAAGGGAACAGTGCTAAGATGGAGTCACTTATGCTCACAAGTTTGTGGTCTCATTACAAATCTCACAACAGTATGCAACTGAAAATGGGATTTAATGTTCCCCATTCCATGTACTAGCGCTGCGAGAAACTCTTGCAACTGAATTCCAGAAATATTATAATCTGAGTATTTCATACATTTCAATTGCATGACCCCCCCCCCATTTCTCAAAAAACACCCAAGTGAAATGCCATAATCTTTTTAATTAAAAAACAATGTTATGCCCATCATTCATAAGTGCTAAAATCCGGGGGCTTTTCCAGACAAAGAAGGAAGCTTTTTGGGAATGGATGAGAAAGAAATAAGCTGCAAAAACACACACAAAAAAATCTTGGGAAGAAAAACAGAGAGCAAGAATGAAATGGAAAATAGGTTTGGATGTGGAAATAGAAACTCTTCAAAGTGTATGCATTTCAAACTGTTAGCAGAAGAAAATGCATGCAGAAGCCAAGGTAGTAATTCAGAAGGGGGGGGGGGGGCTGATAGTGAAGATATGATCAAAGCACAAGACAAAACAAACCCTTAGTAGGAGCGGTTGATACAAAATGAAGGAGAATTTGATAACGGAAGGGAAGGCCAAAAAACTGGACTGGTAAGTTGCCAAGATAGTTGCTGTTTATGAGCACCTGAACGGTTTTCTAGCAGAATTATTGAGATGAGGGCAGAAGTTAGACTTATTTCTTCTCAGACACTACTACAATGAGCAGCGCTAGCTCCTAACTCTAGAATGACTTTTGACTAAGAGACAAAATAGAAGAGTGAATTTCTGAGAAGTGAGAGGTGTCTCCTGCACTGTCAAATGTATTCATTGTGTAAATAAAACCCTGTTTGTTTCTTTTTCTCCTCCTCAGCATACTGCTTTGGAAGGGGAAATTACGACTAAATGAATAAAACTGTACTTCATTTTTTAAAAACAAATTCATCATGGGTGGTTCATATCATAGGCAGAGGCAGGCAAGGCCTTGCCAATTGGATGCTGCTCACTCTGCCTCCTACCTCCCTGCTGGGAAGGCTGCAAGCATTGTGACACAGACTTCCCACCCAGCCCACATTCTCACTTTCATTTTAGCCTCACTCCCCTTAACCACACTGCTTGTCCTGTGGTTTCATTCCCACCAAAACTCTTCTGTGCATTTCTTCCAAATAGCGCTGTCTTCCTTCCTGTAGACAGTGGAGAAGTGCATAACAAAGGCCATGTAAATTTAGCTACCTGGCTTGGGGAAAAAGGTATCACCTTATCCCTGGAAAGGAGGGGCCGAGTTGGGGTTGTTTAAAGAAAGAAATACATACACGTAGAACTGTGATGGGCAGTTAGTACTGGGTGGGGCAATGCAGGAGGTACACACCTCAGTGCTCCTTCATGTGGTGAAGAGCCAACACAGCCCCCTTCCCTCCTTAGAAGGGGTAGGGGTGAGGATGCTCTGTCCCAGCCAGGGGCCAGGTTAGAGCAATGAACAGTAAGTGCTGCAGGCAGGGGGATACCATGCCAGGTTAGCCCTTTATACACCTCCCCACATCCCTTTGTGCGGTGAAGAGCCAACCTGGCCACCCTTCCAGGGTGTCCCACCTGGGCTGCTGCTGCCAGTTAAATCAGCCTACCCTGCCTCTGTTGCAGTTTATGACCGCAACAATCTCACTACATCTCCCGTTTTGGACCTTGGTACAACAGGGCCATCACAGTCTCATTTACCCAAGTAGCCAAAAACTGTGTTTGGTAAGCAAAGGCAAAATCATTCATTTGAATCAGAATATTACAAGGCATATTTATTTTTAGAGTACAGCAAGCAGGCAGATGCAGTTTTCTGCTTTCCTTGCAAACATGTTTCCAGTGGTTTCAGAGACCCCACATTCACTAAAAATGGAATAAGGGACTTAAAAAATATAGGAGTAAAAGTTCAGAAGCACACAAAATCTGCCATACACAAATGGTGTTCTGAAAAGTGGCATTTTTTCAAACAGTCAAAAGAAGGGGACTCTGTACTGGCACAGTTGTCAAATTCTCACATAACAGCAGTACGTGAAACCAGAGCAAACACTACAAATAGCACTTTATTACTGCTTTACCCGACTAAACAAGGAAAAACATCATGGGGCTATGATGAGAGAAAAGAATCAGAAAGCCCTGGAAACTTTCTGGAATTAGGCATAGGATTGTACCCATTTTTCCCTGCTCTCAACGACTGTCCCCATCCCCCACTGGACTGGGGCCATCGTGGCCCTGCCTTTCCCTGATCTCCCCAACTCCCTTCCAGATTGGCCCTGCCTTTTTCTGCTTACCCAGTCTCCCCCCATTCTGCTGGGAAAGGCCTGCGGAGAAGGCCCTGCAATGGCTGCTGTGAGGGGGAGCAGGGCTGGGGAAGGTTATGGGACAGGAAAGGGGTATGGCTGGGGGTGTGGTAGAGTGGTACATGGGGAAGTGTTGGGGAGAGACCTGGGTCAGCTATGGAGCAGCCTTCCCCAGAGGAAGCTCCACCAACTACCCATGTCTGAAGTGTTGGTAAAAGATTTGAAGTTCAGCAGGAGTTCTTGATTATAGCTCTGAACAGCTCCCTACTATGGTCTGCCAAGAAAACAATTCATATCGAATTGATGAAACCAAAGATGATAAGTTCCAACACCTTTTGTCATGTCTCTCTGTGTATGTATAGAGGAACATTTTTTAAAATTTACCTATTTTTCATACAGAAATTTCAAATATGCAAATAGTGTATATTTGGTGGCACTTGTGAATTAAAAAGTAATGAGAAGATATAAAACCATCCTTTGGTTCCAAATGGCAAAGAGGTGCCCACGGTTTTACAAGGATCCCTAGAGTCAGATACATGCATAGTAATTCACCAGTGTAGCTGAGATCTCTACGAAGAGCAGAGTCCAGTGGTCATCAAATTCATTGTGAAATGTATGGACACACAATATTTAAAGACCTATGTATCTACAACTGAAAATGTGTTCTTAATGTCTGGGAGTTAAGGCAGGTCACCAGGAAGTGACGTATCTCAGACATGTTCATTTCAGGCAGGAGGTAATATATCTCTCTGTCTGGCCCTGTGTGTTGGGTATTGTATGCCTCACGATGGGTCCCTATTTGCATACTGAGCCAAATCCTAGTTGAAAGATTGTTTAGTTTTGTTTTATGGTAGATTTTCTCCAGAATAGATTTCACAATCAACAGAGGGGTATCCTGTTTGTGAAATAAGACAAAAGATTAAACTGGCATATTTGGGGGCATTAAAGAGACAAATGGAGGAGACAAGTTAACAGCTGTTTGTCCTATGAAAGGAGGGTCACACAAGCCTGTTTGAAAAAGATTTTGGGTAAGCATTGCTCTACAAGAAATAAGAGCACCCAGTTTATTAAGTCTATGTTCTAGAATACATTATGATTTTATATGTAATCATCTGTTTCCAGGACCTCTACTTTCTATTACTTAAATCTGTGCTTTATTAAACAAACATTCATTTGTTTTCAGTGTAAACCTATCCAAGTGCTCTGTGCTAAAAAGCACAGTGATCTGAGGTGGAACAGGTAAACATGAGCGTACTGTTTCTCAGAAGCAGAAGTTAAGCGCTTGTGGTAGGAAGGTGCTTCACAGTCCTGGGTACGCCCTGGAAGCATCCTTACCATGTAGAATATTCAAGGGAAGATTAAGCTTCTCTGGAGTAAATGAGATGTAGACTATCAGGTCAGTATGCCTACCTTCAATTGTACATACAGCTTAGTTGTATTGTGTGCAATGTCTGGGGAGTGTACAGTTCATAAAATTCTGTCATGGCAAAATATATACCAAGCATTACCTGGCCCAGTAAATTGAGAAAGGAAACAGTTCTTAAAATATGTCTTCAAAATACATTGCAAATGCATTATTGTAATCATCACTGTCATCATCATTACTATCATAGACCCAATATTGAGGACTTTACTCACTTATTGAATACTGACTCAGGCAAACTTCACTGGTTCCAAAATTTTCCTAATAAAAAGAAAATATTTAATAGTATCAAACATTAAATGTGATATATAAGCAATTCTTATGTGAAAAAAACAGAATGGTTTAATACACAAGGTAACAAAAGCTACTGCTTCATAAAGAACTTATTTCTACTCTTTGATGTTACAGAATCACTAACTGTGTCTTTGAAATGCAGCAGCTGAGGCAAATCATTCTCAACAGACGTTAGTGATAACCCATTCAGTCTCCTGTCTCATGGTTGACCTCAGTCTGGTTTTGATCAGAGCTGGTTTGGGGGAAAAAAAGAGCATTCACCTTCACAGCCTGACACAGAGAGTCAGGTAAGTTGAAAGCTATTTATGTACTTTTAGGAAAAAATAGATAATATGCCATCTGATCTTCTCATGAAATTAATCTGAGAATGGTATTTTGTTGTGACACTAAACAAATTTATCAAAAAATTCAATCTCCAACTCTTTTCAATATTTGTATTGTGAACTGGCAGCAGCTTGTATGCTGCTAATATCAAAAGAGTGATGAACGCTAGCCAGAAATTCAAAGTGACTATAGGAAGAAATCCACCTAAATTTCTTTTCAGTGGTATGACTCCTTGAGCAGATTGGAGATTTGAATGCACATTTTCAGTGGACCTTTTAATGCCACATCATGCAAAAAGTGAGTGACAATGTCAGAGTAGCTTTCATTTTTTTTCAAAAGTTTTTGTCTCTGAAGTATTTGTAGTATTAGCCTAGGATTTCAAATTGTCCAAATTTACCGTAGAATCCATTTTAATACAAGTCACTTATAACATTTCAAAATGGACAATTAGATATCACACAATCTATTTTTTTAAATGTTAGTATAAATAGCTTTAAACTTATTTGATGCTGATACAATAAACTGCAGTTTCAAAAATCTAACACTAAGCATGTGAAATCAATGTAAATGTTTTTCAGAAGGACAAACCATGCATGGTATACAGTCTTCCGTAAATCATTTTCATCATAGGATATGGCTTCTACTAGTACTACATTTTTCAATGTGTGCCATATATGAGTACCATCAGTTTTTAAAGACATATAGGACAAAATTCTACCATCAGTTACATTCATGTAAGCATAGTGCCTTAAATGGAGTACACAGCTGTAACTGATGGTCCAGCGACAAGTTCCAAAGGGGCACGCAAGTCAGTCTAGTTCAACAAAACAAACAAGGAGTCCTGTGGCACTTAAAGACTAACAAATTTATTTATCTCATAGAAAGCTCAGGTGATACATAAATTTGCTAGTCTTCAATAGTGCCACAAGACTCCTTGTTTGATAGCAGATTCTTATTTATACTGATAGTTTGGGTAGAGACTTTTGCCAGCTCAGTTATAACAGAACTTTTTTGTGGTGCTGTTTTCCACACAGAATATATATTCTGTAAGATTGTTATTGTGGTTCATTGAGTGCAATGCCTGTTTGTTTCTAAGTGTATACAGTAGGCAATAACCAACAAAGTGAGATTCTCTCCCATAAAAAAGCATGCAATAAATACATTTGTTAGTCTTTAAAAGTGCCACCCAGACTTGTTTGTTTGTTTTGCAGAAAAAAAATAATTGGAGCAGGAAAAAGAATTTGTTGAAAACAGAGGAGTAATTAAATATGAAATTGCAACAGATAGATAAAAATAGTGGAGAAAAATAATGATATCATATCTGAAGATGACATAACTTTTACCTGCACCACGGATACAAAAGAAGACCTGGGAAAGGGTACATGGTTGTATAGCCTAAACAAGATCAGAGTAATTTGTTAACAAACAGAGCACTGTGAGCCATACAACGCACCTTTCAGGGTCTCTGTCTGAACCCACAGACAGCAAGTGACCAGACTAAGCATTTTCTGCTCCTTCCCCAGTAACTTTTCAGTATTCCATAACCAAAGCTGTTACTTTCCTGTTTATGTTTACAAATATTTACCCCTATATATTATGTGTGCATACGTCCAACTTTTATATTGTGATTTTCCCCTCTTTATTTTTTTTTTTTTATAATTTGCCAACAAAATATGCTTTTTCTAAAGAAAATTTTTTAAACGGAGGCTTAAAACTTACTTGTGGCCAACAGTGATGGGTGGTTAGGAGAAAGAATGAGAAGATAAAATGTTTTATACAAGATCTAGTATGTACAGGAGCTTATCGTTCTTCCACAAACTGCTAGGGAAGGGTTAGCAAGCCAAGGACCATCATGATTACAAGGAACAGCAGACAAGTTGGGAGATACTTGGCCAGGGGTTCTCAACCTTTTGATGGGATCCACTATGAAAATACTTCAGGCTCTGATGTCCCATCACCAAAAGTAATGACCTCCCCATCCCATGCCATCATTATTTCCGTGCAGCTGCTGAAAACGGCGCTGCTTTCAGAGTGGGGCACAAGGCCAGCGTGCAGTCAGCAACCACTGCTCTCTGGTCACTCAGCTCTGAAGGGCTCTTTCTTTCACCAATGCACAGAGCTAACTGCTGCAGCTTCAGCATGCGTGGGGGCTGACAGTTCACAAACCCCCAATAATAGGCTTATGACTCATTGAGCATATCCCAGCCCCCAGGTTGAGAATTCTTGCACTAGCCAAAGTTATAATTGTCTCCTTTTTACTTTTATAAACTATTACCCCTCTGTGTACCAGAAATAAAGTCTCAGAGCAAATGACTAGATATGCAGGTGTCAATAAAACAGCTCGTTCAGACCGAGTGTATTGTCCTGAATGAACACTTACCAGTTTCTATTATAGTAAAAAATTAGCCAGAATTTTATCTCAGAAAACTTTAAAATTCTCTCTTTTTTAGCTGAGGTCTTTAGGTCCATGCTCAAAAAAATAGTGTAACAGAATGATTTTAAAAAAATGAGAGTCTTGGGGCACCTTAAAGACTAAAAAATTTCTTTTGGGAAGAGCTTTCGAGGGCTGCAACCCACTTCATCAGATGCATCTTGTGAAAGCTTATGTCTGAAGAAATTTGTTAGTCTTTAAGATGCCACAGTACTCTCATTGTTTTTGACTGTATACAGACCAACATGGCTACCACCCTGGAACTTGTCACTATGCAAGTGTGATTAAACTCCAGTAGAAAGCAACTTCAGTAGATTCAGTGAGATGTGAGTTCTCAAAAAGCAGCAACTAGGTCAACAGTAATGAGAAAAATATCGGGGGGGGGGAGATGCTGTCTAAAATCCCCCAATAATCCTTCAAGTATCAATAACTAAATGAATAAAAACAACAAGAGTCCCGTAGTACCTTAGGGTATGTCTACATTGGAGGCTCTGTTAAGTTGCCTTAACAAGGTCAACTTTAAGCTGACTTAAGGTCAACCTTGTTAAGTCGACTTAGAGCAGCCACATTCCAAACTCCTGTAGACTGCCCACATCCACACTGGCAACTGCTAGGTCAACTTAACACTTAAGTCTATCTTATTAAGTTGACTTAAGCCAGTGTAGATGGGGCATAGCCCTTAAATCGACTTAATAAGGTCAACTTAAGTGTTAAGTCAACCTTAAGAGATGATGTTATTAGGTCAACTTAAGGAAGCACTTAAGGCATCTTAATAAGTTCCCAATGTGGACAGAGCTTTCCATAGGTCGACTTAAGAAAGGTTAAGTCAACCTAAGGCTCTAGGACAGACATCCTAACAGATTTCTTTGGACATAAGCTTTTGTGGGCTCAAGTGCACTTTGCCAGATGCAACACAGACTAACACAGCTACCTCTCTGTAAATGAATAAAGTACTTCATTTCTACTTAGCTAGAAATACTATATATTCTAAGAGGCTATGAAAAATGCATGTTAATCATTTTGTTCTCATGTCAGTTATTTAAAACACTGTATATAAATCAGCTTGCTAGATACAGAGTTTAATCTTTTCTGGTGTTATTGCTTTCCCCTGTCACAGCATTTATCTTACATTTTGAAGAGATGAAACTTTGATTTAAGCTTTACCATGTGTAGACCTGAGTGTTCAAAATGCTGCACACTGCCAACTTCAACAATCACTCTAACGCCTGACTTCCTGTATAACACAGGTCAAAGGAGCTCCCTACATTAATTCTTATTTCCAGTCCAATGGCTCGGGTTGAATGAGCGCATTTTTTTTAGACGAACATCTGAAATTAATTTAGATGTTTCCAGGAACAGAGAATCCACCACAACACTCAGTAAATGTTCCAGTTGTTAATTACTCTTACTGTTACAAATTTATGCCTTACATCTAGTCTGAATTTTTCTAGTTTCATCTTTCAAATACTGGCTTATAACACCTTTGATCATGTCATTAAAGTTGCATGGCCAACCTTCACTTAGGCCTTTCTGGCTTTTTTCAACTTCAGTGTTCTCTTCAGTGTTTGGTATTGACACTCATTAATATCAGTACTTTTCCATAATTATTATTTAATATTTGTACTATAGGCCTGCACTGGAGATCAAGGCATAGGCACTGTACAAACAGTAACCAAAAAGACGATCCCTGCACCACAGCATTTAGAAACTAATCTCAGCTGTAACCAAACAAATATACATGATGCTTCAGAGAGAAAAATAAAAAGAGCAGCTCCATATCCCAAACAAACCAGTATTATGACGTACCCACTCTACTGCTGAAAATGATAAAAAAAAAAAAATCAAGTTTAACCAGCATCACCTTACCCAAGATACTTCCATTATTTCCTATTCTAAGGCTAAGGAAATAATTCAGTATCTTGGGTACCATAGTTGGGGGGGGTTGTTTTTTTTATTTTATTTTATTTTATTTAGTACTGGTAAATACCCCTTTTATAAAAATAATGTCCAATGAAGTGACACTGCAGTTAAGAGTGACACAGGCAATTCACCATTTGATAATTATCCTGTATCATACTGCTTTAAAAGTGGCTCATGCACTCTGAACTAAGTGGTTTTTCATAGCTTTCTTCAGGACAGATGGCAAGTTGTAAAACTGTTCCAAAGATTTATTTTAAAATATTTCATCAGGAGAAACTCACTGAGATGACACAGCTCATTTCCAACAATAGCCTGGGGCAACAACCAAGATACAGCCATTTAAATCAACGTTCTTAGGGAAAAAAAGTCAACTAAACACCACATATAAAAAACCAATAGCAAACAGTTATCGGTTCTTTAGTTAATAAGATCTTAAAAGCTATACAACTAAGAACCCAAAACTTTTTTTATGTTAATTGTAATTCACATATCATCATTCAGAACGGCTGTGTGACACATGCAATGTCTATTATCCTTCATACTCATTAGCACTCTATACTGGGGAATATTTTTCCATCTAATAAGTTACAAGTTTGTTTTCTTTAATTACATTTTTGGGGTATTAAAACTCAGGACCAAATTCTGCTCTCATATAGACAATGTTCATTGAGCTCAAAAAGGAACTGAGTTAATATAAATTAATCAGTATCTGGCTCTAAACAGAAACAGCATGGTAAAGAGTACATCCTTTTTTAAGGATGGGATTAGCGAAACGGAAATATGAAGGAAGGAGGAAATGATACAGAAGAGAAGAGCTCAGGGACTGGGCAGGGAGAGGAAGGAAGGAAGCAGGAGCACCCATGGCCTGAAAAAAGACCTAGGGCTCAGGCAGTTGGACTTGGGGCTCATGCACTCGAAGCACGCTGCCATTGCAGCCACTGCCCTGGCAGACACAGGGCTCTGGCTCTGGGACTCGGGACTCGAGCCCTGTAAGCCCAGTGCCAGCGACACCCCTGGAAGGAAGCATGCAAGTTGGAACAAGGCTGAGATGGAAAGTATAAAAGGAGATAGAAAGGTGTGGGAGCAAATAACAGGTAAGCACTAGGAGAGAATACACAGCTGAAACTAGAAATAAGCCCAATATCATCAGTGTCCAACAGTAACAGTAATGCTAATTGCAAGCATTCAAAAATAACGTCAGGTTCCAAATAATCATAGGATTGATGTACAAAACAGGACATTTAAGGAGAAAACTAAGCTGGGGTTCTTTCTGGTTTCCGAGGCCTTAGCACACACTCGATCCTGTTTCCAAGCTTTTCTATACTTTCATGTGGGAAAGAAATTTTTAAATGTAAGCTCAAATTCTTGGCCATTGTTTATTCCAGCAGCTGAAATGCTAGGAAAACACACCAAATATTGCAAGACATCCTATAAAATCACATCAGTTGGCAACACTGCTGCTGTACCTGCCCCTCTTGACTTGAATTTCTCTAGACCTGGGAACTGGTTCCTTCCTGAAATGCTTTTCTTAGCAAGCCTTGTAATTTAGGCAGTGAGAATATCACAGGTCCCTTTCTTAACAACAGAATATTAAGTAGACTAATCAGAATTCAAACAGGACACAGGGGTTAATGCCCCTTTACTTGTGCAAAAGTCTATAGCACAGCTAATAATTAGGAGTGGGCTGGACCAAGGTCAGAGTCTCACTAGAAAAAGAAAACAAACTGTCTTTTTGAGTCCTACCCAAAGCATTGACTCAGTTTGGACTTTGTATGGAGAGTCACAAAACTTGCAAGTGAGTCACACAACTGTTCCTTTCAGTGGCTTCATTCTCCTTTGAGGCCGCTTGTATAGGTACCACTGAGTTTACGGAATCCAACACCACAGCAGTTTGATGTGGCTGCAACATCATCATGGGTTATTTTATAAGAATAAGGAGTGTGCTGACTTCAGGTTCAAAGTTACTCAGCCTTGTATAGCAGAAATGTCCACAGAAGTTCAAATCCCAGATGAGCACTTTCTTTTGCTTGGCTGTCACAGGGAATTGGGCCAGAGACTTCTATTGCTGAAGCATGAGCTCTAGAGCTTGAGATGAAGGACTAAGTCCTCCTGGAGCAGCCTAGACTCTGCAGATCGGGCACAGATGGGGGTATATAGCACGAGTGCACTGGATTACAGTAGAATGTGCAGATACCGGAAAAAAATGAAAGGGCTTCTCTGAATTGTTGTACTTTAATTGGCAATAAAAATCTACCATTTTTCAGAACATTATGAAGTCTATGGAATGGTTAAACCCTTTGATAAGGAAAATATTTCTGACTAAAGCAAGAAATATTTAATTTTCATTTTTAAAAATTTATTCAACACACATTATAACAATTTGCATTCCTTGGTCATGCTTTGTTCTTTCCTCTTTGCATTGATCACAGATCAAAGACTTATATTTTTCTCCAGAATAACAAGATTGTTTTAGATAAATGGACTGGTTGTACAATCATGTTCTTTTGCTTGTACTGAGCCAGCTCCTCAGATGGTACAAATTAGCTTACCTTGGCTAATTTGTGCCATCTAAGTAGAGCCATGCTGATTTGCATCACTAGGCAATCTGGCCCATGCATACACTTACACTGCCTATTTATTAAACGTTTTTCTGACAATTCATGTAATGCCACTTCCATTCACAGCTCACCTGGACTCCTTTGTACTAGTTTGGTTTGTGTAGAGTGTAGATGATTGCTGTTACAGTCTTTGTACTTTTGATGCACAAATAGTCTTGGTTTAGATTGAAACATCAAGCAAATTAAAAATGGTTTGATATTTGACCTCAAGCAAATGTTTTATATAGGTCTGTGCTGTATCGCATGCTTTTGAAGTGGTTCCCACTAATTAACAAAAAAAGTTAGGATATTAAAATGCTAAAAGGAAGTGATTACAGCAAGACTTCCCTTGAGGGTTTTGCAGAATATTTCAAAATACTAGACTAAACTAAGTGATAGCTATACAGACAAGATTCCCAGCTGCTATTAATTGGCATGGCTCCTTTGACTTCAGTGGGATGACTCAAATTTGCAACTAATGATCTAGCATAAAATGGACTGTGGTGCTCAGTACAATATAAAGTTTGGTTTGAAAAAACAACTGCCCCCTGTCAAGTGAAAGGCAGCATATTATCTAATCCTAGGGAGTCCAGAGAGTAGAACTGTAATAGAAGGAATATTGTCATTCGTCTGCCAAGCAGTATTAGAAACCAGCCCCTTAGCAAGTTGGCTTAGCATTGGAGAAATCAGCAACATAGAGTTGGGATATATTCTTAGTGTGACTTGTTTAGTTTACATGGCGTACACAGCCCTCTTTGAACAGAGGTGGCCGTAAAACAGCTCACAGCAAATACACTTTTTCAGGAATCTTAGTCGAAATGCCAACACCTGGTTTCCAAGAGCATCAAGGCACTAAAAACTGCTTCCAGTTAGCACTTGCACCCAGCATTTTGCTCCTCATCAGTGTAAGCTGGTGCAGGCTTGTCCAGGCATTCAGGCGCTTTCTCAGGCCCAGGCTCTAAGGGAGGCCACCTTTTGGATGTGTTCAGACTGGGGAAAACCAGCTGTCCTAGTCAATATGCAGTGAGCTCCACGGATCAGCACATCTGCTGTCTGCCTCCTGAGCAGCTCAGGCAGTATCAGTCTCAAGAGTCAGGAGCCCCCAGGCAGGGCAGAGCAGGCACTCCAGGTGGCTGGGAAAACTAAGAGGGGGGAGAGGGACACAGGCCCACCAAACTTCACTACGTCGTAGCCCAGGGCCCTACCAGTGACTGAGAGGGTGTGTCCTTTTTCAATACACATAGCATCAGCTAGCTGTACTGTAAGTATGCGGCATTCTCAGAGGTTATGTCTACACTACACGGCTCAGTTAAGTCAATTTAATAAGGTCTGCTTAAAATCAACTTCATTAAGTCGACTTAGCAAGGCTCCATTTATTTAAGTCGACTTTATTAAGTTGACTTAAGCAAAGGGACACATTTAAACTTGACTTAATAAAGTTGACTTTAATAGGACCCTTTGTTTAAGTCAGCTTTAAAAAGTTGACTTAAACAGTTCTATTGCATTAAGTTGACTTTATTAAGTTGACTTTAATGGACACACTGGCATTTAATTGCCACTTTATTAAGTCAATTTTTACAGTCAACTTTAAGGGTAGGAGTTATTAAGTCATTCTGAGATTTTTCTCATTGTGTATTGTGAGATGAATAACAGGCCAAGTGAGTTCAAAATGTAAAACCTTCCTATATTTTCTCTGTCTCTGACTCATGCATCTTGTCAAGGCAGGCAAATGCCTTTTTTGAACTCCTGCTGGCCAGCATGGAGCCAATAATGCTTTGCACCACTATGCTGGCAGCCTCAAATACAGAAAGGGTGTACTTCAGCTCTCAAAGCTGGATGAATTTGACTTTGGACTCCAGCCACTAAATTACCAAACAGATGATATGGCAGCAGAAGCAGCTCTCTTAGTAGCAGCAATGAAAGGAGGAGGAGGAGGGAAAAGAAAAGGATGACATATGCAACTGATAGAACAGAATGGTTCCATAAGCAGCTTCAAAACATGCTGTTTCTGGACTTGGGAAACCAACATGGATTGATGGGAAAGGGTTGTTCTGCAGACCTGAGATGACCAGCAGTGACAAGAGAATTTCAAGATCGGAAAGTTCACATTTTTGGAGATAAGTGCTAAACCAGCACCCTAAGAAGCAGACTTACCAGCATGCATTGCCCATGCTTGTTGTCATTTGAGGTCTCATTATCATCTGAAAGGTCTTCACACCCAAACATTACAAGTCCATAACCAACCAATTTGAGATGAGGTGATCAACTGTTGGGGCCATTGTCATACAGATGTCTGATACCACGGAAAAGTACTGTTGCACTGGGTTATTGTTATAATGCTTGGTAATAAATAATAATTACCTTGGTCATCCCAATTTCAAGGACAATGTTGACCATCACAGTTTCAACAAAAGGGCCATTGTATGATTTCAATTCAGGAAGAACAACTTTTACTGCACTAACCAAAGAGCCGTTTGTCTGGTTACACCCTGCCACTGGACATAACCTTGCTGACCAAGTCAGTCTGAGCTGGTGCGCAACTGCTCATCCACTTTAAACTAATTCTCATTCAGCCCTGGCCAATCCAGTAAATCTCACAGCAAAAAGGGAAGGGTGAACATGACAAGTGATGGGCATTACTGGACATCACAGTCATGAACTTCATTCAGGTTGGTCAAGACTTAGCACTGCATTGACTTGGGATGACACTGAAGTTCAATAGCATCTTGGTCAGCTTGGCTACTATATATAGGGACTACACAGCTGACCTTGATCTGAGGAAATGGCTAGAAAAGCAGCCATAAAAATCATTCATCTCAAACAACCATGATCTGCTTACAACAGCTGGAAAGTGTCCCATGGTGGAAACAAACAAGCCTCAGAGATTTCTTTTGTCTCAGTGTTGTGATATTGAATGCTGGGGGCTACCCATAAATTTAACTTTGACCCCACATGGAGGGACACTTCTGTGTGCACACACACAATTGTCCTTGTAGTAGCTCACTCTCCCCACAACCAGGTTGCTGGGGCTGGAGCAGTTCTGTGCGCCCCAGTGATTACTGGGGACGGGCTGTGCCCCTGTTTGCCCTCTTCCCACTTGTGCATTCCTCTTTTAATGTCCATACTCTCCTTGACAATCCAAATCAAACTCAGCATCCTAGTAGGTGGTTCACTCCGGTTGCTCAGGAGCTGAAATGATACCATATTGACATTGGCATGCTGAGACACGTGATTTGTTGAAGAGGATCCACTAAGTGAAGAGAGTGCTGGGTACACTTCCATCTAGAATGGACACCCACGAAACAAGCTTTGCAAAGCAAGAGCCGGTTTTGCCATTACAGACTTGTCTCTCATTTGAAGATCCTACCCAGTGATATGAATGACAGATGGATGAAGGTATATCTGTCCATAATGCAAAGATCTTTCAGAATTCTACTCTACCAAATACAGCAGTCACTGGATAAGAAGAAAGGTTCTCTCAGGGATCAGAAACTCCTTAAAAGATAGGGAACAACATTTAAGAATAAATTATCAGTACTCACAATGCGGAGAAGTAAATAGCAGGGGTCCCTTAGGCTATGTCTACACTAGCAATTTAGTTTGAATTAAGGAGGCTTAATTTGAACTAAATTAGCCCATGGCCACACTAGCCTTTCCTTAGTTTGAGCTAAGAGATTTCTTAGTTCGAACTAAGAAATGCTTAATTCAAACTAGTAAGTACCAATGGTTAGTTTGAACTAAGCGAAGACTCAAACTAAGTTCAAACTAAGGCAGTTAGTTTGAACTAATGATGTGGACCAGTTTGAACTAACAATTAGTTTGAACTAGTCCATGTTGGTAGTTCAAACTAAGAAGTTCACGGTTAGTTCAAACTAAGCTCAAACTTTTAGTTCGAACTAACAAGTTCAAACTAACTTTGGCTAAGGGAGACACAGCCTTAGTGTCCATGTTGGGGCCTATGTTGTTCAAAATATTCATTAATGATCTGAGAAGGGAGTTGAACAGTGAGCTGGCAGTATTGCAAAGAATATGAAATTACTCAAGATAATTAAGTTCAAAGCTGTAAATGTACCAAAGAAATTTCCAAAAACCAGGTGAATGAGCAACAAAGTGGCAGATCAAATTCAATGTCAGTAAGTGCAAAGTCACACGCATAGGAAAACAATCTCACCAATGCATACAAAATGACAGTCTAAATTAGTTGTTACAACTCAAAGATCTTGGAGTCTTTGAGGATAGTTGTCTAACATCTGCTCACTGTGCAGTGAAATGAATCCCATATTTAAAAAGATATAGTCAAAATGGAAGAAGTAGAGCAAAGGGCAATAAAAATTATGAGGGCTATAGAATAGCTTCCATATAAAAAGAGAAAGGAAGTGAATAATGAAGTGTGATTCACTCCTTCACATAACAGATGAAATTGGGGTCATCTGATGAAATTCAGAGGCTGCAGGTTTAGAAGAAATCAAAGCAATTACTTCTTTACATAATGCATAGGCAACCTGGGAATCTTGTGGCTTGTGCATTTTGTGGAGGCCAAAAGTATAATTCATCAAACTGGGTTCAAAAAAGAATAAGTTCATGAAGAGTAGGTCCATTTGCTAAAATGATCAGGGAACAGCCCCTTGCTCAGGTGTCACTAAACCTCTGACTGCCAGAAACTGGGATTGGATCATAGGTTATTGTATCACTGCTCTGTTCTGTTCATTCACTCTGATGCATCTGGCACTAGCCACTGTGGGAAGATAAAAAATGTATCCAACCTAGTATGGCCATTGTAATATTCTTATTTACCTTAATGGAGAGAGGAACATTTGGTTCCATGAACATTATGGATATCAGAGGCATAAAGATTGCTTCAGTTATCCTCTCTGTCCCTTGTTATTGAAGCCATTCATAGTCTAGTTGAACAGACGGAAGGATCGTATTATTCTCTGCCTCAGTATGTGCAAAACAGTAGTTGAGTATGTATTTGGCCATGTAGGAAGCAGCAGAAAAGACTGCAGCTGCATACTGGATTTTGCCCTATATTTGTGAGAGTAAGGTAGAAAGCCATAATGATGTGTGGGAAGCTGAGATGCAGAAACTTGTTCAGCAGTTTGAACAACCACAAGACATCCAATTCAAAATGGAAACTGCTTGGGCAATATCATCAGGGACACTGTGATATGTTGTACCACCTGTACCCCCTTATGGTGTGATTTGTATATCATTCATTTTCACGCTTATAGTGTAACTGTGTATTGTCTACTGCAAAATATGTCATTTAAGGTGCTTTTGGAATGCCCATGAAATACTGAACATTATTGCTACAGTAGTATGTTTCTTATAATGTCCAATATGTTCAGACATGAAACTGCTGTGCAATAGCCCCAAAAGTGTATGTCTCATGGTTTGAACAGATTCAGTAAAACACACAAAGCAAAGTCAGGGTCCATGCTTTCCAAAGGCATGCAGGAACAAGGGACTGATCTAAGCACCTGACAAGGTGACATTTGACTCAAGTGGAAGAAATCATGCCCATTGCCAGACATGACAGATCGATTACCTGACCCCAGGGAATGACAAATAAACAATTTAAAGGCAGAGGTGATTTTTTCTGTGGAGCTCTCTCTTGGAATCCATCCACAAAGCAACAACAAACAACTGACGGACTGCCCACCAGGGGGAGGTGGAAGCTGTCTAAGGGAGTCAGTCAGCCTGTACAGGAAGATATCTTCAAAAACTAAAGGGCTACTGAAATATTTAGTATAGCATGTGACTTGTTTTATTTCTTCCTAATCAACCTGACTCATACAGTTCATCACTTACAATCTTCCTGTACTTTATGCACTTATTTCTTTGTATTATCTAAAGTAGTGCATAGGGTTTGAGTGTGTATAGAGACTTCATTTACAGTGACAGACCTGGTGCATATCAATTTCTTTGATAAACTGACTTACCAATTATCTTGCAGAGACCAGTGGAGAGCACTTAACTCTGTAAAACAGAGGTTCATAGGATTGCCTCTGGGACCACGGATGTTAGCCAGGGAGGTGGTTTCACACTATTGCATAATCCCATGAGTGACTAGACAAAAGCCTAAATCTTTAAAAAAGGAGCTGCTTATCTGCAAGAGGCTGTGAGTGAACTGACCCAGGAGTGGGGATTCACACCGCAGGGTAAGTGCAAGATGGGCTCTAGGACGAAGGAATTGGGGTGACACAGTGATATAGCAGGCCAGTTTGCAAAGGGGAATGTCACAAGTCCCTGTTACTCTTATTTTAAGTTTCAGTCATGAAATGGTGTAGCTGTACATCCAGCTGTTAACCCATGGAGATGAGACCAGTGTGGGAAGGATTGTGAGCAGTTCCATGTTTTTAGGCAGTAGGGATGCAATATTGTGGCAATTGTTATTTTACTTCTTGTCTTTGCAAAGTCTTAAAACAATGAATTTCTGTCAAATGCAGTCTTCTTTTGTGTGTTTTTTTTTTGTGGCTTTTTTTTTTTTTTTTTTTACAATTAATCAATCTATTATCGTCACAAATAAAAATAAATCTTTCAATAAAATGATATTGAAGTTCTTTAATTAAGAAACAAAATCTTTTGTCAGACAACTAGAAAGAACCCTTTCATTAAAACTGTACTCAAGCAAAACACCAAAATGCAACAACACAATGCAACAAAGTGCAATGCAGAGCCTAAGCATGACTCAGTGAAGGCATGACTTCTGTTGGAAGGGGATACAGCTGGGAGAAGTTGCTGGTGTTCCCAGTATGCAGCAGCTGCCGACTATGGCTGACATGGTTTATAAGACTACATCATTTGCTGCCCTTACACCAGCATGTGCTGTAGTGAAGCATTGCCTTCAGGGGTTGCCTCTGCATCTCCCTATCTTTTTTGATACTGCCACAGACACTCTGGAAATCTTCCAATCCATTGCCCACTCTGTCCTCAAGGACTGCCTCCACCTCTCGACTATTTTCAGGGGGGTTGGGTACTCTTACTATATGTAACCCTGTTATAATGTCCACAAAATTTTGTCACAAGTTTTCTATTTCCTCCCCTCAGGATAGCCAGCTGTTTGGCCATTAATAAAAGCTCCATCCTTAAGGGTATGGCCAGTGCAGCTGTAATGGCTGGGGAGTATTAAAAAGACAAGTGTTATCATTTATGTTCTACATGGCGTTTCATAGCATTTCTATATGTATTTCAGTCTTCACCTCCGTAAGATTCTTCCCAGCCCTGGAAAAACCCTGGAAATGTAAGAGGGGCCTTGGAGACAGGGGGCAAGGTGTTTGGGAATTAAATTCCCAGTTGCAGAGGTGGGGAATCATAAGAGTGAGGATTGGTAGGGATCTTGAGAGATCGTCTAGTCCAATCACCTGCGCTCAGTGCAGGACCAAGTATTACTAGACCATCCTTAACAGGTATTTGTCTAACCTGCTTTTCAAAAATCTCCAGTGACAGATTCCCTAACCTTCCAAGCCAGTTTATTCCAGAGGTTAACTACTATGGCAGTTAAGAAATTTTGCCTAATGTCCAACCTAAACCTCCTTTGCTGCAAGGTAAGCCCATTTTATCTTGTCCTATCATCAGAAGTTAGAGAGAATACTTAACTCCTCCTTTTAACAACCTTTTATGTATTTGGGTAGAGTGATTATGTTCCCAGTCTGGCTTTGCCATTTTGGTGTGCCATGGAGGTGACCACATGGTATTAGAATACTGCATCTGGGGGCTAACTAGATAGCAATCATTTCTACATGCCTTTTGAATCGTCCTGACTCCTGACGATATTTCACTCAGGTGGGTGACTAGGAGACAAATAACTGCCATATATGGCAGACCAGCAAAATATGCTGTGAAGTTAGGCACCAACATGGTCCTCCCAAAAAGGCTGCATTTGTGGAAGAGAGTTGTGATCTGTACCCAGCCAAATGACTATGCAGCTGTTTCTCATAATTGCAGGACAAATATCAAGCAATTTCTCAGTCTCAGATTTTGCATTATCTTCCCTCGGTGAAAGTGCAGAGAAAAACAAAAGAGGTTCTGCAGTGATTGTCTGACGCATTTACTGGTACCAGTCTGTCTCTCTGTAAGCCCATGAAAAGCCACTAAGAGCTTTTCTAACGGTGGGTTACTTATCAGTAACCATCCTTCTTCAAGATAGGCTGCTCAGATTCGTTCAGAAATAGGTGTCTCCATACCAGATTGCCTGATTGGCCAGAACCTTTTGCCCTAGCCTGTCAGAAGAGGGGAAGGCAGCCACCGCCCCCCACACCACCTTGTGACCATATATGTGGTAGCAGCCTGGCCCTATCCCAGTTCCTAGGGGTCGCCAACTCCAGATGCGGGGAAGGGGGGAAGGATCTGAATGAATCCGAGCAGCCCATCTCAAAGACGGACAGTTACTGGTAAGTAACCCACCATTCTTCTTCGAGCGCTGCTCGGATACATTCAGAAATAGGTGAATGTTGATGGATGGCAGGTGGAGTTGGCACTTCCACCTTCAGCACAGCATATCTCTGACTTGGGTAGTTGCCCGACGAGCAAGGTCCTCGAGGTCTATGGAATCGACCGAAGGACTTTCATCCAGGCAAGGGTAACCTGGGATTGCAGGACCTAACCCAGTGGAGAGAAGTAGGCCCAATTTGTCCGAGCACCAATTGTCATGATTGTGTAGGAGGGCCTGAGGCCACCTGACGCATAAACATGATATCAACACATCGTGACTTTAGCTCAGGAATGCGCCTCTAACTACTCTGCCTAAGAGCGTATGGGCAGAGGCATGAAAGTGCCAGAGGGGTTAATGTTCTGGCAGCAACACGAGTAAACATACCTCCTATAGGGAAAATAGGGGACCGTAGGGTTATCGGGCTGGGAGTGATAGGTACCGACACTGCAGTAAGGTAGACCATGTTTCCCTCGGTCCGGTAGTGTAGAGTACTTGCGGCCCATGAGCCCAATGGGAACGTGAATCTGGTGTGACTGGTGTCCAAAGAAGGGATGGACTACCAGAAGTGGTTAGGGACTAGGACAGTTACTTCACCCTAGATAGAAAGAGGGAAGCATATTGATACAGCGCATTTGGGAACGAAGCACCCAAATCAGTCTGGGGAAGGTGTCTAACCCACCCAACGGCCTTATACGGGCAGACCAGGAAGGAACTTTCATGAACCTGATGAATATATCCCAGGCCTACGTGAGCGTACAGATGATGTTGTGGCAGTCCCTGTTGAAGAGGACTGTCGGTATCAATAGCCTTGTGAAGACACAAAGGAGTGATATCATCATCATCTCCCCCCTTTCCTTCCCAAGTTCAGCGGGTGACACACGGCTGAAGGAGTATAAGGACAAAGAGCTAGTTGCAATGCAGTGTTGCCCAAGAGTAGGCTCAGCAATATGGTAAACCCGGGTGCCAGATCTCCATGGCCTATGGGATTAGGCTCACATTGGCTTATGTGACCTGGTACCACTGGAGAGAGCCCAACTGGTGTGGCACCGACCTTAGGCCTGGTGATGCACAAAGGTGTAAGTCAGGATTGGGGCTCCAGAAGGAAGGGCCCCTAGGGGAAAAGTGGGATATATGGGAGGAGGGAGCAGTTTCCTCCACAGGAACGGTGCAAAGGTCAGCCACCCAAAGGCACACATCCTGCCATCTCTTCAAGAGACTTCAGATTTATCTGAAGTGTCTAGCATGAGCACGCTTCTGTTGTCATTAGATCTTACCCTGAGGGTGAATTCCATCAGGGGAGAGCTAGCTCCTGAATTTCAAGTGCCTGGACAGAATCCCAGGATGGGCATCATATGAGGTCAATCCAGTGAGAAAGATCCCTAGAAGTCACCCAGGACGGGAGCATAAAAGAAATAGCAATTACTACGGCTAGACCACCTTCGGAACATGATGAAGAAGAGGGAGACCTGAATAGGGTTGTACTTTTGGGGCAGGGGGGTGGATGGGAAAGAGACAAGGATCAACAAGGGAGTCTCCAACCACCCAGTTTGGGGGGGTATAGGACTTTGTCTATGGGGAAGCACGTGGGAGTGACGCTCCCAGTACGGAAATAATCGCAGTCAACGGGAGGGCCTCATTTGGTTCGGAGTTGGGATTGATGGGAAATACACTCTTCAGTGTTTGGAGTGTGCTCCATGAACCCTTATGTCTCCCAAACGGTGAAGGAGCTGCTGCCCAAGGGGGGCGTTGTGTATGGGGTGTGATAGCGTCCTGGGATCAAAACTGGCCTCTAAGGGATGTCCACAGAATTTTGGCCACAGGTTCCCATGTGATCGCTATAAAGTCCCCTCAGGTATTTGGGGTAAACCGCGGGAGTATGAAAATATGTCCAACCTCAATCCTACTCAAAAGAAAAGAACTTACTTAACCACTGAACCATCCGCCCTCACCTGGAGGGAGAGGGAGAGGGAGAGGGCTGTCTCTCAGCTCGGAGGAATGGTACCGAGGCACAGGGCAGTCTATGGCGGACTTTGAATGGTTGACAGCATGGCTGTGAACGTAAACAGTAGTGCTGATTGACCGGTTGGGGTCCCTCCCTGCAGATGCGTGGGGAAGGACCTTGGCAGAAAGGTCCCCCAGATGGGTTTCGGACTGAAGTTGTGGTGGTGAGGATTAAGTCCTCACCAGTAACTAGTGGTGGGGGGTGGCTCAGTCAACTATGAGGCCTTATGGGGCCGGAGGACATGGAAGAGGCCCCGTTGGGAGAAGGCCGAGATATTTTAATTCCCTCTGGGGGGTCACAAGCAGTCCCCAAGATGGCCGAGGTCTCCTGCGGGAACAGGGACTCACCCCCGAAGGGGAGATCGAGGGCCACCTGCTGAGAGGCCGGGAGCACGCTAGCTTCCCGAAGCCAAGCTGAGCGGACGAGGGTAACAGCTGAGGCCATGGTGCGGGCCGCCGTATCCACTGCATCCCATGCTGACAAAAGGAGGTCCTGAGAGGCTATTTTACCATCCTCCAAGAAGGCATCATACTCTTCCCTGGCCTCTAGCGGGAGTAGGTGTCTGAATCTGTTTACTGACTCCCACACGTCCAGCATGTATCTGCTTGTTAGGGCCTGATTGTTCATGACCCACAACTGGAAGGCCAAGGAGAAGTATACTTTCGGTCCCAGTTGATGAGCGGGGGGGGGGGGATCGTGGGGAGTCTGTCCTGACCCTAAGGACGCCTCCACCACAGCACAAGGTAGTGCTGGGTGGTGGGTGAGTGAGGGGAACTCTGACCCTGGGACCCTGTACTTGAGACCCACTGTATCCGAGACCGGGGAGATAGAACCCAGGTTTTGCCAGCGGGAGGGGGCCAGGTCCCAGACGCTAAGGTGAAGGGGAACCGTAGCCAGTTCCGCCGAGGAGAACACTGGGCCGAATAAAGCATCGGAGGGTGCCTCAGGGGATTGGACCTCGATCCCCATGTGGGCTGAGACACGGCGCAGGAGATCAAAATGTGCCGACAAATCGCCTGTGTAAGAAGACAGTATAAAGTTTAAGGCTCTCCCCAGTGCTGGTGGTGCTCCCGGCATGGTCGCAAAGGCCTCTTGTGGTGACCTTTCATGGGGCTGGTACCAGAAGGGCAATGATGCCAAGGCCGTTTAGAGCCTTTTGAAGCCCCTTGCCCCAGGCTGGAACAGGAAGAAGCATCTCAGGACCCACTAATACAGAGATGGTCTGGTTGTTACAGTCCCCACACCAACCATAAATTATGGTCTTTCCAAAGAATTTCACAGTTGCCAGTGCCTGATATATAACAGCATCCTCAGTGTCTATGGGCACCTTACAAAGTATAAGGGCACGACTGGGTGGCACTCCTACCTCTTTACAACAGGACATGACTTCATGAGGCTCCATAATGTGACAGATAAATTCACTAAAGAAAACAGACACTTATATTTCAGTAAGGCTCAAGAAAATAGTTAAAACTTCAATAATATTAAAATAAATAGATATAAAGGGTTTTTTTCTGATGCAGACTTTGGGGCGGTAGAGAGATCCCAGCTGTGACTCCAAAATGTAACCCTCTCCCTTCTCTCCCTGGGTTACTTGGGAGCAGGCAACACTCACGTGTGCACAGGCACCTAAGTTTGATGACAAAGAGATCCTGAGTTTCCCAGTGGTGATGTTGGGAATGTGGGAATCCTCTATCCACTCTTCTGCTGCAGTCCCTTCACTTTACAGGAAATTAAGCTTGGTGGTGCCTCCACCTGTCTGGGTACGGTACACGCTCAGTGGCGTGCCTTGGGAGCCTCCAGGACTAAATCCATACGGCTAAGAATAATCTGTGGGATGGGTCTAATCCAAACTTACTAATTATATATATAATACATTCACAGTGCTTAATTGCATGTAACAAATCTTTACTTAACAAAGAAACTTATCATAACAGGATGGAATTGAATATTATTACTAATTTAAATACACAGAGGCAAGTAAATAAATCAGTGAACAGACACAGAACACAGTTTACAGGAACTTATTTAACTAGCATGTTCACAGCCCTTTTTCCAACTCAGAGGGCACACTTCCCAGACTTCAGAACCCCAACCACTTGCTTGCGTGGGCACGCTTGGAGGATCAAGGAAAGAGACAAGGCAGCATGCTGCTGGTCCAGTGTATCCACTCAGAACAATGCTGCAGATCCGTAGTGAGCCCAACCAATGGTCTGTAAGTCCTGGCCCTGGTTCAAGGGGACTGCCACACTGCCTCCCCTCAGGCCCAGTCTCTCAGCAGACTCTCTTGCTTTACAAGCCCTGCTCCAAATTGGAGGAGGGAGACAGACACTCATACCCTCACTGCAGATCTAGCTCAGCCAGCTCTAGGCTCAGACCCTGCTTTTGGGCTGAGTAAGCCACCAACCTCTGAAGCTCCCTGCTTTAGTGAGCCTCCAGCAATCTCAGGAACCCCAGGAGCAACCGCAGCAGCTTCCAGATTCAGACATGTCTCCCCCCCCCCCCAGACCCCTTCGTCCCCCTCGGCTTCCTGGATGGCAGCCAGGGCACCCCCTTCTCTCTCTCTCTCCCCCCCCTTTCCAAGGGATCATGGGAGTTGTAGTCCCTCAGTGGAAAACTTACAGCACATAGGAACTGCTTAAACATTAACCTCCTACTTAATTTCAGAGGTCCCTAAAGCACAGGGTGCCTACATAAGCTTTTATACTGTACTGGGTTACAATGCTTTTATATCTCTGTAAAGGACTGTACTCTTCATCACTTTATGGGCATGCACCATCCATGTGTACCTCATGTGACATGGGAATACTAACCAAACTTAATTTCCTGTCATCGGTTTCACAAACTTTTTGATTTTGCACAAGAGAATGATTTCATTATTTGTATCTGCCACTGGGAGGGAAACGAGCAAGGTGGAGGCAGTGGCTGCACAATGCTGCGGGCTGCCATTTGGAGCTCACAAATGGTGTTTGCTTTTTTTTTTTTTTTTTTTTCCTGAGAGTGGAAGCGGAAGGGGTCTTCACTATGCATAGTATATCAGCAATGGAGAAACAAAAACAAGTTGATGGGCATACACCTTCAGCAGCGTGGACCTGAAAATCAGTCGATAGCCTGACCTTTAGCATGATAGGTGTTGCTGTTGTTGGGCGTGCAGGACTCATGCCCTGCAATGCCCTGGCCCTGCCCCAGATCCAGCTCTGGGCCACCTGCCACTTACTGGCAGCTGCAAGAGGCAGGAGCTGGAGCCAGGCTAGGGCCACCTGCCACCTGCTGGCAGTGGCAGGAGCTCGAGCCAGCTCCAGGCTGCCTGCTGCAAGCCAGAGCCAGGCTGGGACCATCTGCCATTTGGAGCTGCAGTAGGGGCCAAATCAGGGTCCAGGCCTCCTGCCACTTGCTTGCACTGGCTGGGGCTGGATCAGGCCCGCTCAGGCCACCTGCTGCTTGCCAGCCATAGCAGGGGCTCAACTGGGCCTGCTCAGGCCACCAGCCACTTGCTGGCAGTGACAGGAGGCAGGAGCCAGGCTGAGGCTGCCTGACAATTGCCAGCAGTAGCAGGGGCCAGACTGGGCCTGCCCGGGCTGTCTGAAGTTTGCTGTTTGCAACAGGAGCCAGAGCCAGCTCCAGGCCACCTGCTACTAGCCAGAGGCAGGCTGGGACCACCTACTGCTTACCAGCTGTGGCAGGGGTCAGATCCAGCTCTGGGCCACTTGCCATTTGCCAGAAGTGGCTGGAGCTAGATCAAGCCCACCCAGGCCACTTTCCAGCAGCGGCTGGTGCCAGATCTGGCCCCAGGGCCAGATCAGGCAGAATCTGGGGCCTGACCGGTTTTGGGGGGCTGCAGTGCTCCTTTTTAGCATGAAACAGAGGCAGATTGCCTCATGAAAATAGCCACCATTTTGGAAACTTTTACATCCCAAGGTGCCCTCCACAGGATCTCTCTCCTCAGTCTTGGCTCAGATTGCTGCCTGGGACATGAGTTTTGTTGCTAAAAGGTAGGAATTTGGCTTCCCTTCCAGACAAGGTAAACAGAGCAAGCACACAAACAATACACTCAAATTCACTGAGTCACAGCAGTTATTTCATTTTGAAAGAGGACTCCAAAGTTCTTCTATAGTTGGTGAGCTACAATGGACTGGGAAATATATACACACAAGCATTTTCAAAACAGATTAACTCAACTTAATGCAGTTTATACTTCCTTGTACAGACAGATCCCACAGAGATTAATACAGACTGTTAACTCTCTTGCCACTTGCATCAGCTTCCCTGAAGAATGCCAGCAGAAAGCCAACTACACAGCATTCTCTCACAAGACTAAAAACTCTGTTATGCACTAAGAGAAAACGTATAACACTATGTGGCACATCCAGACTTTGGTAAGGTTTTTGATATGGTCTTGCATCACCTTCTCATTAACAAACTAGAGAAGTACAATTTAGATGGAGCCACTTTAAGATGCGTGCAACACTGGTTGGATAACAGCTTCCAGAGAGTTGTTATCAATCATTTAATGTCATGCTGGAAAGGCATAACAACTGATGTACCACAGGGATTGGTTCTGAGTCCAGTTCTGTTCAATATTTTCATCAATGATTTAGAGGACAGCATTTATAAAATTTGCGGATAATACAAAGCTGTGAGGGGTTGCAAGTGCTTTGGAGAATAAGATCACAGTTCAAAATGATTTGGACAAACTGCTCAAATGGTCTGAGGTAAACAGAATGAAATTCAACAAAGATAAGTGCAAAATACTCCACTTAGGAAAAAACAAACAAACAATCTATTGTACACTTACAAACTGGAAAATGAATGCCCAAGGAAGGAGTACTGCAGAAAGGGATCTGGATGTTTTAGTGGACCACAAGCTAAATATGAGTTAATGTTTATAAAACTGTTGCAAAAAAAGCAAACACAATTGTGGGATGTATTAACAAAAGTATTGTACGTAAGACACTCTGTGCTGATTAAGCCTCAAGTGGAATAGTGTGTCCAGTTCTGAGTGTCTCATTTCAGGAAAGATGTGGACAAATTGGAGAAAGTCCAGAAAAGAGCAAGAAGAATGATTAGAAGTCTGGAACACTTGACTTACAGGGAAAGATTAAAAGACCTGGGTTTGTTCATTCTAAAAAAGAAGAGTCTGAGAGGTGATGTGATAGCCATTTTAAAGTACCTGAAAGGCTGTTATGAGGAAAAAGGAGAAAAATTATTCTCTTTGACTGCTGATAGTAGGACAAGAAGCAGTGGGCTTAAATTACAGCATGGAGGGTTTAGGTTGGACATTAGGAAAAAATTCCTAAATGTCAGAGTGATGAACCATTGGAACAAGTTGTCTAGAGAGGTTGTATAATCTCTATCATTGGAAATTTTTAAGGTTAGACAAACACTCATCGGGGATGGTTTAAGAGGTACTTGGTCCTTTCATCAGTGCAGGGGATTGGACTTGATGACCTCTCATGAGCCCTTCCAGTTTCTATGACTCTCTGATATATAATAGCACCATCTGGTAACCACGACCATAGCAATATCCTCTCTCTCACTAAGGACCCAGGGGCCTTTGAAATCAGTGAGAGTCCATTATCTTCAACAGGCCCCAAAATACTGCATAAACATTGAACTTTATAATATTAACTGTAGAATCTCAGAATGGGATATTTCATTGCTCTTTGCTGAAGCTTTACGTTCCCACACAGATGATACAATATGAATTTGTATACATATTTGGTGCTTATTATATGCAAGTATGTAGGATGCCTTCCCGTCCTCCCAAGCTCATTGAAGTAGTGTTTTCTGCTAGAAGGACTCAATTATTCATTCCTTGCACACTCAAAGATTCCATTGAAGTCACTGGGCATTCTGAGTCAACTCTACAATGTAAAGGCCTTTAGATCTCTTTTTGTCCTGCTTGAGTATGCCTTTCAGGTGACAGATCTGGCTTCCTTCCTTCTTTCATCCTTTACCTATCTGAAGGATGAAACCATGTAGTTCAACAACTGTGGTACTGGATATCTGGGCCCATTTTACAGCCTCTTTTGCGATACTTGACAATTAGGCAGTATAATATAGCACAAATAAACTGGAGTGAAGATGATATTTATTAAAAAAATAATCCAACACTCTCTTATTCTCCAGAACATGTAATGGTCTGTTCACCTCTATCTGGATCTATGTGCTATTCCTAAAAAGAAACCATTAATGGTGCATGATGGAATGATGAACCTGTATTTTCAGGCCCAACACGAAATTAACTCACAGGAAACAAAGCTCAACTGAAAGGAAAATTGTGTTAAGTACATGTTAATGCCATTTACTTAACCATTTGGAACCTCTAATGAAAACTATTTATGAAACAAATGGCTCATTATATAATACTTGCCGAATAATTAGACACTCACAACATGCAATTCACTAAGGTTGGAGATCAGCAGTAAATGTGATATTCAATGTGAGCTAAAGCATGAAAACAAGGTCAGATTAAACTATATTAATCAAAAATGGACCAGCCCAGGAAGGAGAGGGGGGCATATGAAAAGTGGGTAGCGTGTTAGGAACGTGGCAAAGGAGCTATAATGCTTTTCCACAATCTGAATGAACTTTATACAACAGCACTGCTGCTATATCACATTGATGTATCTAAAAACCCCAGAGAATGGTTAAGGCTGGGTATTCTGCATTACAATTGTTCAGGTCCTTCTTTCCTCACCTACTGCAGTAACCACAGGTTAAAGTATAATTTGGCAGGCCCCAGAACCCTCCTAAATTTCCAGGCCTCCTTCACACACCACAGCTACTGCCCCCCAAATGCCTGCCCCCATCAGACCCTTCCTTCCCCATGTCCTCCTCAGTGCCATTCCCCATTCCCTAAGCTCCCTGCCCCCATGTCCCCACTCCAGTCCTCCTAACCCCCCAGCCCCCCCAGGTTCACTCTACCTCCTTCAGTGCCCCAACCCTCTCCGCACCTCCCCAGCCCACTATCCCAAACAGTTCTTCCCACCCCCCCCATGCCTTCCTCGCCTGTCACCAACCTCTGCCCCCCCCACCCCCGGCTCCCCTACCCATGTCACCGACATGGCCAAGGAGCTGGCCCAGGGGCAGGGAGGCTGCGGCGTCAACAAGAGGGGTCATGGACCAGAGACTGGGTCCTGGCCACATGTACTACCCAGGCCCAGCAGGAAGGGGCAGGACCAGCACAGGGGCCAGGAAAGGGGGGAAAGGGTGGCCAGGCTCACCCCAGCCCACAGCCCTTTTCCTTAGCTGGCCCTGGGGGGAGCGAACTGGAACGCTGCGTTTCAGCACATTCATCGATTTTTAGAGGTCCCCAGAATGCAGCATTCTGGTGCATTCCCCTATTTTTGGGAGCCCCAAAATGACGTTGTGGGGCATTCGCCCTCACTTTAACCCTTGTCAGTAACAGTTCACCATTTAGGAGGCTTGGCTTCTCTACCGGTGCAGTGTTCCAAGGTCAGCAGATTGAAGAGGGGAGCTTTTTTCTTTTTCTGTGTTCTTCTTTTGAAGCACTGCTGCAAAATCTACTTAAACTGTTAGCTCTTACTTAGACTGTAAACCCATCAGGGTATGACCTATAACAACTGATAATATATCCTGTCAACTGGAAAAATCAAGCAGGAATGGTAAGGATCATTAGATCTGGTCTTCAAAATCCATTTGACTGACTGCACCTTGATTTTGAATACGGTTAGGCCCTGTCTATCCTTGAGAATAGACCTGTACATCATTTATGCAAGCAATCACTGTAGCTGCAATGAGCTGACCTCTAGGTATAGATAAGGATATGCAGAAATGTGCAGTGAATTGATCAAGATTTACCCCTACTTGTGATGGAGATGAAACCCACTTAATTCCAGTAGTGCAAATCTGCTTTCCTTGGTCGAGAGTCTTTGTTAGAGCTGTTCCATTTGTATCAGTTAGCAGCAGAGAGCTTCTGCATTGGAAGGTAGTTCATCTACCAGCTAGTACAATGTTTTTTAATCTTTTTTCACTTGCAAACCTCAAAAAAATTTTGAATGGAGGCATGTTTAAAAACCTTGGTGTCCTTAGACTACATCTAAGAGGTCCACACCCCAGACCGCAGGTTGAAAACCTAACACCTCCATGCCAGAGCCAGGCTCTGTCCTCCTCACACACTTTCTCATTCCAGCCTGAAGGGCATGTCGGGTAAAGACAGGGAACATGACAGCGCTCTGTTTCACTATACCCATTAGTCAATGAGATAGGAACCAAGGAATTTCTACAGTAACCTGACTTATAACTGGCACAAGGTAGCTGTATCTGGCATTCATCTGGGTCAGGCCCTCATAACCAGAGATCTGTAGCCCACTCCCTAACCCAGTCCTTCTCTCTTGCATGGAGCAGAGCTCTGTCACAGAAAAGAATGTGTCCTCTTGTCTACATTTAGGGTGTCATCTCTGCTAAAGTTAACCAATATCTAGGAACCAATGGCTAAATGGAGATATTTCCAAAGATAGACTCTTTGGTATTATTCTAGAGAAACTCCAGCAACTTCTGTAATGTCATTCCGAGCAAGCTCAGGATTAGGCAAGAGTTGAGTTCAAATTGCACATGGCAAAATTTACTGGAGAAAAATGTTTTTATGTTTAAAGTTTTTTTCCTTCTTAGACTGCATTCAGGGTGGGACTGAGTCCTCTCGTGTTTGGAAAGGCCTAGCACAATGTGTACTACCACAATTTTAGAAATAATTTAGATATAAATTCCCCAAAGAAAGGTAAGCAAAAGGGAACAGTCTTGGGCAGTCTTCTGCAAGAAACAATGGCTGGACCAGCAAAACACTACCACATTCTGCTGCAGCAGATGGTAGCAATAATGCTGCTAAAGAGTATTTGTTCTCATCATTTTCCCCTTTTAGCATTTTGGAGAGGGGAACAGTTAAAAACATAAGCATGGAATGGTGTATAAAAGAACTATTAACTGTAGTTAAATATATAGTACCTTTTGGGTATGTCTACACTTGCAAGCTAGTTCGAATTAAGGAGGCTTAATTCAAGCTAAAGTAGTAACTGTTTATGCTAGGTTTTCATTGGTTCGAACTAAGGAATTCCTTAATCTGAACTTATGAAAGCTTAGTTCAAACTGATAAAACCTGATAGTTAGTTCAAACTAAGCCCTTAGTTCAATCATTAGTTCCAACTAAGGACAATGTAGACAAGGATTAACCCTTAGTTTGAATTTAATAAATTCACACTAAGGGCAGTTAATTTGAATTAACAAAGTGGACTAATTTGAACTAATGTGAATTTGAACTGATAAGATCGAGTTTCATTCAAATTAACCTCAAACTTATTAGTTCGAATTAACAAATTCGAAATAACTTTTCCTAGTGCAGACATAGTGCTTGAGACAGTAAATGGGAACTAGTTTTACCCCATTTCTTTTTTTGTTAATGTATCCTTTGAAACTATTCATAAATTGTGAGCTTTAGCAGCTGGCTGCTTTAGTATGATTTCTCTGTAAATTGTTCTGAAAGATGTACTCGTTGCTTTTGCCTTATCAGGGTGGGTGGAAACAACAAAGATATTCTGTTTATGTTAACTTAAAAATTGGAACGATCATACAAACAACTATCATATAATCAAAAATATCACTGAGGAGAAAGACCTATTACATTGTCTGTCTGCTTATGGAGGACAAAGCTCCTAGCAAAAAATTGTAGTATTTATTAATATGGCAACATTAGATGTATCACAAGTAAGCACTGATCACAAAGGGTACGTCTACACTATGTGTTTAAGTCGACTTAAGGGCCCTTAAGTCAACTTAAACAGAGTCCTGTCTAAACTGCAGGGCAATAGAGTCGACTATAGGGTCCAGTAAAGTCGACTTTATAATGTCCACTTATAAAGTTGACTTTACCGTTAAGTCGACTTTATTAAGTCGACTTAAGGCAATGTGGACTCACTAAGTCAACTTAATAAAGTGGACTTAGTGCAGTGGGGACATTAAGTTGACTTTATAAAGTCGACTTAAGCCAGGGCACCCATTGAAAGTCGACTTTATAAAGTCAACTTAATGTAGTGTGGACTCACTAAGTTAACTTAATAAGGTCTACTTAACGTCGACTTTAAGTACACTTTATTAAGTTGACTTAATAAAGTCGACTTAGCTTTTACAATGTAGACATAGCCAAAGAGTGCCTGATAATAACCTGGCCATCTCACTTTAAAAGGAATTTGCACAGGGGAATTACATAGTTGCCAAAGGAGACGAAATCCTCCTCATAAACAGGGTGGTGAGCATGTGAACACTGACTCTGACTACAAACAACAATCCTGATTGTGAAGGAGGAGGAGTGTGGTGTAGATTATTCTATTCCTAAACTAATTACCCGTGCCCAACTTCTGCTGCCTCCATGCTCTTGCCTATAAAGACATCACCGAGTTTGTTCCACATCACAGGGTGTCTGAGAAGTTGTCTTCTATGGCCTCTCTCCTTCACAACTTACTCATGTGGAGGAAAAAGCAGAGTCCCCACTCCACTGACATTTCCACTGACTTTTTTTTTTTTCTTCACATAGCTTCACAGATTCCAAGGCCAGAAGCGACCATTGGTGTCAGCTATTCTGACCTCACGCATAAGACAAGTCACAGAACTTGCCCAAAATCATTCCTGGCGCTGATCGTTCAGAAGGATATCCACTCATGATTTAAAATTGCCCGTGATGGAAAATTTACCACAACTCTTGGTAAATTGTTTCAAAATTTAATTACCTTCACTGTTAAAAATGTATACCTCGGTTTTTGTCTGAATTTCTGGTTTTATCCAAGGCTGTCCCTAGGGTAGGGCAAGACGGGCAACCACCCAGGGCCCCACACTTTGAGGGGCCCCATGGGGCCTGCACCACTGTGCTGGAGCCCGGGAGAGCTGGCGAAAAGCGGCTGCCAAATTCAGCGCTGCCAGTCTGCCCACCCCCACCACCACGTGTGTTGCTTTCTGCTCTGTGCTGGAGCAGTGGGGAGGGGTCAGGAGGCAGCACGGCTGGGGAGGAGCAGTGATACAGGCCCTACATTGCCTCCTGCCCCCTCCCTGCTGCTCCAACACAGAGCCAAAAGCAGTGAGCGTGGCTGGGGGGGGACCAGCAGCTCTAAATTGAGCTGCCACTTTTCACCAGCTCACCTGGTCTCTGGCATGGAACGGCCAGTGCAGGAGCCTGCCCCTCCCCTGGGCTGGCCAGCCCTGCCCCCTAGTGCCGGGGGGGGGGGTGAATGGGAGCCCCACAGACAGCAATTTGCCTGGGACCTGGCACTCCCCTAGGGATGGCCCTGGCTTTATCCGCCAGCCATTTACAGTGTTACATTTATATCTGCTAGACTGAAGAGCTGATTATTAAATGTGTGTTCCCCATGCAGGTACTTATAATTTCTAATTAAATCTCCCCTTAACTTTTACTTTGTTAAACTAAACATATGGAGCTACTTGAGTCTATCACTCACAGAATGTTTTCTAATCCTTTAATCATTCTTGTGCCACTTCTTTGACTCCAATTTCTCAGCCCCTCTTAAAGAGTCGAAACCAGAACTGCATATCATCTGTAAAAACATGGGTAGCACTTACAGAGCTGGTGTGTCACTATTTTAATAGCATCACAGAGCAGGACGTTCCTGGAAAGTAGATAGTATTGCTCTCTGCCTGTCTAAACCCATTATTGTATTGCACTTATGGCTTACATTCAAAGCATAATTGATTTATGAGCAAGAGCCAAACAATGAAGGGAGCAGCCACCTGACAGGCTGTGTTAGAATAACCAAAGGTGTAAAAGGACTTTTATTATTATTTTAAGATTTCAGATTTTAGTAGGAGTACTATCAATCAAGGTAAATCCAAGAGAGGTGGGGGAATATCCATCCTTACAGATTTTTAAGGCCTGGCTTGATAAAGCCACGGCTGGACTTATTAACTGGATTTTGTCCTGCTTTGAGGGGTTGAACTAGATGGCCTCCTGACCTCCCTTCTGACCCTAATCTTTTATGATTCAAAGTCAAAGATGGACAAAAAGAGGTGTTACAAATCAATGAACAAATGGTTATACTTTAATGAATTAAATGAAAAAGTCTACTCTTATTATTTAAACATTTCCCAGTAGTGTGGATAAAAAAACTAAATGTGCCCCTACCCCACTTTACAGCCCCCCACCCTCTCCAGCTGGCTCTGTGTCACCTCCCTGGCCAGCTCTCTGCTTGCCCTGGGGCTAGCTCTCTGCTGCCACACTTTTCCTTCCCCAGCTAATTCACCACCACCATGCCACCTCCCTGACGCCTGCCCTCCACTGCTCTCCAATCCCAGGGCCAGCTCTTCATTGATGTGAAAATTATTGACCAACCCTGCTCCATCCCCTTCTATAAGCAATGGTGCCCTACCTCAAGCTGCATGACACAAGTCTCCTCTGGGACCCAAAGAAAGTGTGCTGTAGATCCAGATTTTGTGATTGAATCATAGAACCATAGGGTTGGAAAGGACGTCATGAGGTCATCTAGTCCAACCCCCTGCTACAAGCAGGACCACTCCCACTAAATCATCCCAGCCAGGGTTTTGTCTAACAGAGCCTTAAATGTTTCCAAAGATGGAGATTCCACCACTTCCCAAGATAACCAATTCCAATGCCTTATCAGGCTCCTAATGAGAATGTTTTTCCTAATATCCAACCTCAACCAGCCCAGTTGCAATGTGAAACAATTGCTTCTTGTTCTGTTCTGTTACTACTGAGAACATCCGAGCTCCCTTCTCTTTAGAACACACTTTCACGTTGCTATCAAATCCCCCCTCAGTCTTCTCTTCTGTATACTAAATAAGCCTAGTTCCTTCAGTTTCCCCTTGTAAGTCATGTGCCCCAACCCCCTAATTATTTTTGTTGCCCTCTGCTGGACTCTTTCTAATTTGTCAACATCCTTTCTGTAGTGTGGCATCCAAAATTGGACACAGTATTCCAGATGCAGCCTCACCAGCCCCACATACAGGGGAACAACCACATCCCTCGATCTGCTGGCAACACTCTTATTGATGCAGCCCAACATGCCATTGGCCTTTTTGGCAACAAGAGCACATTGTTGACTCATATCCAGCTTCCCATCCACCATAACCCCCAGGCCCTTTTCTACAGTGCTGCTACTTAGACAATCGGTCCCCAGCACGTAACAGTACATGGGATTTTTCTGTCCTAAGTGCAAGACTTTGTACTTGTCTTTGTTCAACCTCATGAGATTTTGTTCGTCCCAAAGCTCCAATTTGTCTAAATCTCCCTGAATCCTATCCCTGCCCTCCAGCATGTGTACCATTCCCCCCAGCCTGGTGTCATCCACGAATTTACTGAGCATGCAGTCTTTCCCATCATCTAGATAATTAATGAAGATGTTGAAGAAAACCAGCACGAGGACCAACCCCTGGGGCATTCCACTAGTTACTCATTGCCAACTAGACATTGAGCCATTGATCCCTACCCACTAATCCCGATGATCTAGCCAGCTTTCTATCCACCTTATGACCCATTCATCCAAACCATACATCCTTTAACTTGCTGACAAGAATGCTGTGGGAAACCATACAAAAGCTTTGCTAAAGTTGAGGTATATCACATCGATGGCTATTCCTGCATCCACATAACCAGTCATCTCATCATAGAAGGGAATCAAGTTGATTAGGCACGATTTGTCCTTGCTGAATCCATGTTGGCTGTTCCTGATCACTCTGTTTTCCTCCAAGTGTTTCAGAATGGATTCTTTGAGGACCCACTCCATGATTTTTCCAGGCACTGAGATGAGGCTGATTGGTCTGTAGTTCCCTGGGTCCTCCTTTTTCTCTTTCTTGAAGACAGACACTATATTTGCCTTTTTCCAATCATCTGGAACCTCCCCCATTCGCCACAAGTTTTCTAAGATAATGGCTAGCAGCTCTGCAGTCACATTGGCCAGCTCCCTCAGCACCCTCAGATGTAGTTCATCTGGACCCATAGACTTGTGCATATCCAACTTCTTTAAGTGGTCCATAACCTGACCTTTCAGGTAAGGAACAGAAAAGATCAGCCTGCACAGAGACTGAAGGAAACAGAAATCATTTTCCTTACAACTTCACTGAGATCTCCTGGAGAAGACAATTCTGCTGAGTCCTTGTCCACAGGAATCCTTTGAAGCCTGGCTTGAGGGCAGTGGTTTTCAAACTTTTCTTTTCAGGACCCAGATGAAAAAAAATCATTTATGCCCATGACCCAACAATTGCATCTTTCTGCAATGCATTCCAGTCTTTTGGAGGCATCAGCAGAGGGTGCTGTGACCCAGTGCCAGGTCCTGACCCTAAGTTTGAAAACCACTGATCTAGGGCAACAGTGAAAAGGGCCTTCAATAGGATGTTGTGGAATGTTTCAACAAGGAATTCTCATTGAATATTCTACCTCCTGAGCCACTTTTACTAAACAGAAAATAACCTAGTCCAGGGGTTCCCAACCACTGTGTCTTGACATATTACTGTTGCACCACACAGCAGTAAGTGTGTCACAGAAAGCCAGGGCGACATCTAGATTCACCCTGGGGCTGGTGGGTTAGTGTGTCCCATAGGGTCATGACACAACACCAAGCATGTCATGACCTGCAAAAGGTTGAGAAACACTGACCTAGCCCAGTAACACAGTGCTGAACCATATGAATCAAAAAGTGAAGATAAATGGTCTAGTTTTAGTGTCCAAGCTGAGATAAATGCAAAAAGCACACAGGCAGCAAAATAGGGGCATTTATGGGTCTCAGTCTGCAGCCCTCCCTGAGGCTCACTCTCACTAAGTTAAATGGGAGCCAGGTCTCAGTACAGACTTTAAAGGCAAAGCCTAAAGTTTTCAAATGATTTCATTTTCTTTAATGAATGTGACAAGTAACTGCTGAGGAATTTTTGTTAAAAGCTCAGCTGATTTTCACCTTGACAGTGTCTCTTTAATAAACAAATTCAATACCTATTATTTATCTGCTTTGAAGTGTATCAAATAGCTCTGCTGAAAATTACCATGCTTATACTAACAGAACACTTACACATATGTAGATAGGGTAAAAATATCATTATTATACAATGCTGATTTTATATATGGGGGGGGGCAGAATCTGTAATTAGAAGAGTTTAAGATGTTATTGTTTCCATTTTAGAGCAATAGGCACAAAAAGTCCTCACAACTCAGAAATCAAACAAATTCCCCAATCCAAACTGATTCAGTAAAGAAAAACCACTAGTAGAGGTAGAAAAGATTTTATAAGTTGAAACTGATAGCAGTGGGGGCTACAATGGTGGGTTTGGCTGTATTGTTTATTTACCTAAACCTGAAAAACTGATTAAGTTAACTTTCAAACATGTTACCTAGTGCTTCACCGGGCTCCCCACCACCACCATACATCCTTGTAGCCATTAAAAAGGGGGAACAGCAGGGGAAAATTTGTATAAAATATAATTGTCCCAGTTCTGCACTTAGGATGTCTGACTTGAGTGAGAAGTGTTAGGTACACAAGAACTACAGAACTGGGTCCAGTATTTGAAGCCTTCACCCCTTACAATGAAATGAATGGCGTCTCTGTTAAAACTGGATTTCTCCTATTGCTAATGTCATGAAATATCCCAGAACCTGAGTCCATCAACGCTAAAGGTGTGCTGCAAGCTACAGTACTTTAACATTGAGCAACAAAGCCAGTCTAGTTAGAGATTTACAGAGCAAAAAAATGCTCAAGGCTGCAGTCTTGGGGCTGTACCCAGTAAGGCTGAAAGCAGACAACATTCATCCCCATAGTGTAACTAATGCACCATCAATATTTCATGTTTGTAATTTCAAATGAGTAAATAGCTTTCTGTGAGTTGCATAATTTGCTCATAATCTCAGTGCCTCTTGATCCATTTCATGTTAAGTGATACCATTTTTTTAAAAAATGCCCCTACGAGCATGATTCACTTTATGCAAGACTGTACCATAGGAAAACCCCCTACCTCGCTCTCTCGCTTAAAGCCAGTACAGACCACTGACCAAAATGCAAACATCAAAATGATACCAAGCAACTGAATTTAACAAATATTTTGTGTTGTAGTCTTTAGTCACTGGGGGTAGGGGAAGATGGGAAAGCCAAGTTGCGACATATGAGCTGTGCTACATATAGGAAGCATAATGAAACTGAGGGCTCAGCCATTAACCTTCAAGGAAGAAAAGCTAGGCCTGGTGTTTTAAAAATTACTGGGACAATATTTCACTATGACAGGCATTAGTAATGAATAATTAAGCGTTTAATATAATGTTGCCTTGGTGAAAAATGATAATTTTACAATTGATGGCCCTTAAACCTATTCAGTGTTATTATCCTGTATTAAAAGGGGCGGGAGAAGGAAACAGGGAGAGCTTTGATGAAATAAATGTTTTTTTGATGGCTGGACCAAAGCAGTTATGGTTATTAGGTTCAAAATCCTTTCAGAGCTGAACAGTAGTCCTGCTGAGAGAATTTCATAAAAAATTTAAAAAGGAAAATTCAACCTGAAAGTCTTGTGTCTCACACCAACTCGCCTGAGGTCAAACTATGTTTTCTCCCATAATACTCAGTTAATGTCAAGGAAATAAATCAGTCAGCAGAGGCAGATGTTGAAACCCTCAGAAAAGAAACTTTAATAAATCCACTCGGGAACCTATTTTGATTAAGTAATGCAGTTATTTAAAACAATTTAACAGATACATTCTCACTTAACTCACCATAATGAAATGTTTATCACAAAGGAAATATTTAAGTAGCAGTTTTTTATATTTAACTGTACAGCAAAAGCTTTTGCTGACCACAAAAATGCAGGATGAACTAGAGCATCATTGCAATTCCTTTTTTCTCCAGCTCCTTCTGCTGTTAGCAAAAATCATAACTGATTATTAAAAAAAAAATTTTAGGACATTTGTTGATGAGAAATAGAGGATTTTACCATCACATAGCAGACTACTGGCCCGTCAACTTCTACCTCTTGTAGAGGTCTCTTCCTAATGCTGAAGGGATAGATAAATAAGCAAGCAAACTCTATGTGCACCTGAGCATGCTTTGTATGAGGAAAGGAGAGACTTCTTACTGTTTCCCAAACATGATAATTACTAACAGCATGTAGGGCATACTCCGTTCTGATCCCCATTGTGTATGTCTACATTTAAAATTTAGTTCAAATTAATGAGGATTAATTCAAACTAAATTAAGGCTTGGCTACACTGGCTTTCATTACTTCAAACTAAGGAATTGCTTACTTCGAAGTAATGAACGCGTAACTTTGAAGTATTGATTAATTACAACTTATTAGTTTGAATTAATTCAATGGACCCACGTTAATTTGAACTGTCCCAGGTGCCTTCTTCTTTTTATGTATTTGATGGGGGCATGGCCCTTCTGGGAGCCATGTTGCCACACTTCCCATGATGCCCCTCCCCCCCAAATCAAACTAGCAAGTTCTGTCCATGGACATGCTAGTTCGATTTGGGTTTCTAGTGGGGCCATGTTAGTTCAAATCAACTTAGTTTGAATTAACCATTATTAATTTGAATTAATTAATTAGAACTAAGTTCATTCAAACTAACTTCTTAAGTGTAGACATAGCCATTAATACTAATGGAGATTGCAGGTTCTCAGTATATCAAAGAATCAGGCCCCTTTCATACTATAGAATCATAAGGCTAGAAGGGACCTCATATGGCTAAAAGTATTATGGCTTGTAAAATTGCCCAATCCCTTTTAAAATCCAGTGACAAAATCTGGGCTGTAATTACTACTGGCACATGTGGGAAACCCTCTAGTGACCTCAACAAAGTTGGAGCAGTCTACACAAGTGGCGATTGATTCTAACAACTGTTGTGGTAGTGGATTTCACATCACTCTTCCTACCAGTGTACAAGGATGTACCACTTCCTCAGGAATAAGAGGAAAGAGAAACAAGAGTGTGAACTTTGTAGCTAAAATACTTCTGAGAGAGAAGAGAGGGAAATGCAGTTTGCAGCAGTCAGCTGGAAACTGGCCACCTTATTTTCCCAAATTTAAAAAGCCACCCACTACTAGAAGAACCAACTGAAAAGACATTCTAAGAATCTGAACTTTCAGTCCACCACAGAGAATGTATTTCCTAAAGGAAAGGTTCATTTATTGTTCTGTCTGAGAATCAAGGAGCTGACTAGAAGATAACTTGAGGCATCCAAACACTAGAATATGCTGAGTTTGAGACAATCACATCTTTTTCTTTTCCTTTAGCAATACATTTCTCTAATATAAAAAGTCTAGAGGGAAAATTTTCAAAAGCACATAGCATTGGCCTAACTCTGCTCCTAGATTATGTTTTTGAAAAAAGCATACCTAATGCTTTATCGTGCTTGTCATCAGTATGTCCAAAGCAGAGCAAGTATCATTATTCCCCTTTCGCAAAAAGGAAAACTGAGGCAGACAGAGGTTAAAATGATTTACCAAAGGTCACTCAGCAAGCCAGTGCCAAAACCAGAATAAAACCTAGATCTCTGAAGTCCTCATCCAGTGCTCTGTTCACTAAGCCATGTCACCACTCTGTTTATTGGACATTAGCTGCTTCCTGTGCTTAAAGTTTATTCCCATCACATCCCAGTTTCGCCAAGAAAAAGAAAAATCTGAAAAAGGCACCATGAGGCTGATTCAGAGATCCCTAAATTATTTACAGCCTTTTTTCCCCCTCTTCTAACCTCACTTCAGAGAAACTCACACATCATTCCAGCCTGCCACTGCTCCAAGAAGATATGCAACATCACCAAAAAAACCCTCCAAAGCACTAAACTGAAACCAAGTTGTCTTCTCCCCTCTTAATTGGTGACAGGTGACCAGATTGTGCTTAAATTGAAGTTGTTCTGATCAGCATATTGCCTATAATTTGTACTTTCAGAAACTTATCACTAGAAGCGCAGCAAAAGGTTTTTTGCAAAATTTAAAAACAACATTTTGTAGAGCTGTTAATTAGAACTCATTTTTTCCAACCAGCAGCTCAACCTGTTGGACGGGTTTTTTGTTGTTTTTTTTTTAGTGTGTTTATGTGCTGTATTTCTATCCAATATGTTCATAGACAAATGACCTGTCAGTAACTTTAAAAGATTAAAGTAGTTTTCAAATGCATGGTTCAGCCTTTCAGCCCTTACTCAGAGAAGTAAGGTAAAATCCTGGCATCACAAAAGTCAATGATAAAATGTGCAATGACATCAACAGGGGCCAGATTTGACCCACAGTCTTCACCTCACATGAGTAGTGTGAGATTCCCTACATTCCTCAACATTTGCAGATACCGTCACTCTGCCTATAAGACCACTGATATCATCAGTCTGCCTATGAGAACTGGCACTTTGAAAGGAACTTTTCAGCTCTACAAAAGATTAAATATCAGTGATCAATAACTGAGGTGCACCTTACTCTGACACTGGGAGACAGGTGTTAAAACACTTTACCTATATAAAAATTCATTTTCAGCTGGTTCACTCCCGTGGTTAGAAGGTAATATTTAAGAACACAAGAACACCCAGTTTTAGTGAGGATTATTGCAATCCTCAGTGAAATTACAGTGTATGATACAATGGCTCAATTCTTCTGTCTTCAATTTAACATGGTCATTATGACTTGCATACACATTAACTATGATGTTGTATACCAATTTTACATTGCAGTATTCCTTATGCACTTATTTGTGGTCACAACGAACTATATATGTTGTATTAGGAACCAAGCCCTCTTTTAATAACAAACACTGACCTTTCATCGCTTCTCTGAATACGCCTCATCTCCTTTCATTCTCATGCCACAGAAAGTAACTGAGGTGTGAAAATCCCAGATAGCAAGGGGACCCACATGAAGCTGAAGATAAATAGTGCATTTCTTATTATAATTAGCAAATGGCAAATGTAAATCAAAGAAAAAATATATATGGAGGAAAGGAAAGATACATGCCTGTCTGGAAAGCCACTGAATGGTAGAACTAGGAAATAGTTTAGAAGAGGTTAGGAAATTTTCCTGAATTCTTTTCCACCCAAATTTAAATAATTGTTTGGGAATCATAACAAGAGGGCTACTAGGGAAATATTGTGTGTTCAGTAATTAAAACAGGCGAGAGAGCACCTGTTCCGCTATTTACAGGGTGCAGTATTAGGCCACAAACGGCTCTCAGCTGGAACACTGGTTCATGCTACACATGCAGCTTTTAATCTTCAAAAAAAGCAGCACTACCAAACAGGGCCAGTTGAAACTCTGTATTATAAACACGGGTAACATGATCCAGCTACACTTCTATTTTCTTTACATATTTTAATTTTCATCACTATTTTTTTAATAGCTTGCTTTTCCAAAAATACTTTGTGCAGTAAACACAAGCACAACTAAGGGCAAGAAGAATAGCCTACCACATAAGTCACTGGGGTTGGCTGGACTCAAGAACCTTAGATATACTGCTGGCCTAGTAGGAAACCCCTGTGAGAACTCAGGCAAGCCATTTACTGTAATCTACACAGGGCCACCAGGGTCCGTCTATAAAGTGGGAATTAGACATTTCTTCTACATAGAGCTGTTGCAAGGAATAAGTCCACTAACAATTATGAGGTACTCAAATAATTGTATGGTAAGAGCCATATAGGTACCTAGAAAGGTAGAGATCTAACTGTACTTCTCAAAATGCTGTATTGAGGTCAATACAAAAAGTGCATCACCAGTGAACTATAGCAGTGGTTTGTAAACCTTTTTTCGGGATGGGGACCCAGTTGAAAATAGTTATTATGGAATAAGCTGCCTAGGGAGGTGGTGGAATCTCCATCTCTGGAGGTGTTCAAGTCCCAGCTGGACAAAACACTGACTGGGATGATCTAATGGGAGTGGTCCTGCTTTTTTTGGCAGGGGGTTGGACTAGATGACCTTGTGGGGTCCCTTCCAACCCTATGATTCTATGATTCTATGATTCTATTTATGCCCACAACCCAAGATACATCTTTCAACCGTTCATTCCAGCCTTTTGGTCACAGCAGCAGGGGGCGCCACGACCCGGTACTTGAAAACCAGTGAACTATAGAGTTTTGAGGCTTACAGCCGTGCAATAGTAATGTTTGTTTTCAATATACTGACATATTTGAAAAATGTCAAGAAATTGAAATAAAGAGGAAAAGTTGAAGCTACAGCTCTGATTCAATTGGCAATCTTTTGTACAATCTCTTGCAATTAATTTCCTCTTTAAGGGTGACCATGAAGGATCCAATATGTGGAAAAGAGGATCTGATAAATCACTGTAGTGTGTCCATCTGGACTGTGTGATTCATTGTGTAATTGAACATAACACTATTCTGTGTTCACTGAGGCAAAGCGGCAGAACTGTGAGTGCATTTCATTTCACCTTTCTAAATTTTGCAGTAGCTTTTTATCACGTCTTTGTAACACCTTTGGCAATAGGAACTACTGGGTTTAGTAGGAAACATTTGAGAAAGCACTCAAAAAAATCTCACACAGTGCCTTGTGTACATGTGAAAAGGCACTGCATGCTTTTAGGGGGTATATTGTAGGATTTGCTTTAGATTTTGCAGGACAAAAGATTCCAGTCTCAATAGAAACAACTTCCAACCCTGAGATCCTTGTGGATAAATCAATACTTAGAAGCGTAGCCATGACAACCATGGAGATCAAATACCCTCAGCACACAGAGCATTCACAGTATTGATTTTTCAGCACAGGACAATACAGGGATCTCAGTATCTGAATATGGATGAAGAGTAGCTGGCTGAAGCAGAATCCCGCAAAGACACACGTGATACAGGTGAGGAAAGAAGGACTTCAGCAAACCAACACCATTACAAAATCACTCTTCATTAAGTAAGTCTGTTCTCAGATCATTAAAATAGATGGAAGGCTTCAGTAGACTTCTGGACAAACTAGCTATGATCATAGAAAATGCCACCTTCTTGTCCTCTTTTGTTGGAATCAGACTGCCATGGTGATCGTTGCATCTATGATATGGCTGGAGTCTTGCTTTTCTCTGTGCCTCAGTATGAAGTTACTGCCCACAAAAATACAAACAATTATAAAGCTACAAGGACACAGCAATCCATCAGCAACACGCTGACCTAGACTAACATGGCTATCCCTTTGAAACAGTGCATCACTGCAATGGTTTACTCTTTTCTAAGCCTCTGTGATATACAAGGCTATACTTGAAAAATTGCCCCTCATTTGTAAGTCCTCTAAAATCATCTGCATGATCATTATCTCTAATGACCTGGAGGGCTTTGTCAATGCAATTAACCATAATCATGACCCTGCATGATCATGACCTTTCGTGACAGCTGCATTCCATTGAAACAACATAACTGTCAATCTCAGAAGTGAAAAATACATGAGTGAGTGTGTGAGAGAAAGAGAGAAAATGGCGCTCACTTTTAGAAAAGATTGCAAACCACTTTTAGAACAACTTGCCAACTCCAGTTCTTTGGCTTAACCTTTGTAAATTAACATCATAATATAAAAATAAAGAAAGTACAGGCCCTGCTAATAGAAGAGCAGGAAGTCAAAACTTTTTCCATCAAAACTTTTTAAGTGAAAAATTGAGGGGTTATTTATTAAATAAAATTTTTGTGAAAAGTATCTGCTGGGTATCTTTTTCTGAAAAATCAATCACCCAAAAAATTTTAGTAAAAAATAAAATAAAACAAAATAATTAAATTAACTTAAAAATAGGGCTGTCAATTAATCAGTTAACTCAGGCAATAAATTTGTTTTGAATTTATTCATTCTAACAATGAATTGTGATTAATTACAGTTTTACTCAAACTGTTCAACAATAGAAAACCAATTTAAATTCGTTACAAATATTTTCAAATATATTGATTTCAAATACAACACAAAGTATACAGTACTCACTTTCTTATAACTCGACTACAAATATTGGTACTGTAAAAAGATAAACAAAAGAAATAGTATTTTTCAATTCACCTCAAAAGTACTGTGGGGCAATCTTTTTATCATGAAAGTGCAATTTACAAATATAGATATTTTTGTTACATTACAGCACTCAAAAACAAAACAGTGTAAATCTTAAGACTCTACAAGTCCACTCAGTCCTAATTCTTGGTCAGTCAATTGCTAAGTCAAACAAATTTGTTGACATTTACAAAAGATAATGCTGCCTGCTTCTTGTTTACAATGATACCTGACAGTGAGAACAGGCATTTATGTGGCACCCTTGCAAGATATTTATGTTCCAGGTATGCTAAACTTTCATATGTTCCTTCATGCTTTAGCCACCATTCCAGAGGATATGTTTCTATGCTGATGATGCTCATCAAAAAATGAATGCAATAATTAAACTTGTGACAGACCTCCTTGGCAAGGGCATAGCTACTGGTAGATCTGTGTGGACCTCAGCCCACCCACTTTAAAAGCAGGTCCACCCAGTGTGTTGTTTCTGGTGCCAACAGTCCGCTTAAGCTTGGAGTGTGAGGCATCTTAGTGATTCTTGACTGGTCACTACCCAGACTTCCTGCTTCCAGCCACGTGAACAGAAGCAGGAAGTCTGGACAGCAACCAGGATTGGCCCAGGGTATTTTGGCGCCCTCGTCCCCACAGTGGCCTGGGCTGGGCCAGATGGGCCCCCCCCCCCCCCCCCGGCCCTGCCAGGCGGCAGGCACTACACAGGCTGCCAGGCCGAATCGCGGTGGCAGCTTCACTTCCCCCAGCCAGGGCCAGCTTCCCAGCCGCAGCTCAATGCCAGTGGAGCAGGGCGGGAAGCTTGCTGGCCCCAGCCCCAGCCCAGTCCTTGCCGCCCCAGGAGACCACTTAGGTTGCCTCTATGGGCAGACTGGCCCTGGTAGCAACCAACCAAGAATCACTAAGCTGCCAGTTGCTCCAGTTGTCAAGCTTAAAGCAAGAGATTCCTGAAATAAAACACCCATGAGGCTGCATATTGGCATTTCTTAACTTTTTCAGTTTGTGATTTGTTGTCAAAAAGTTAAAATTTTCTGCAGCATATTTAGATAATTTTTTTTCACTTTCATCAAAATTTTCTGTGGAAAACCCATTTTCTAACCAGGTCTAGAAAAAAGAAAAAAATATCTTTTGTGTGCCCTTCACACCTTTGGGGGCACTCAGATCCTTTGCATAACAGAGCAGAGGCAAAAAACCCAGTGTGATCTGAGCCTATGACTTACACTTCCATGCATTTATTTTCCACCCATTCTGTAAATCCCCCCATCTTCAAAGCACCTGACAAAGTGGGATTTTCTCCCATGAAAGCTCATGTGATAATTAAATTTGTTAGTCTTTAAAAGTGCCACCAGACTCCTTGTTTGTTTTGCTGGATTAGACTAACATAGCTACCCCTTTGGGACTTTGCCACCCACCTCTGTTCACCTAGACCGAAGGGGCTAGGGCAGAGCAGGCCCCAGATGCACCATGATTATGCTGGGTCAGAGCCCTGGCCTAATGAGGGAACAGAGACCAGATGGTGACCCAGCCCTGGGAGATAAATTGACCAGTGCTGGCAGAAAGGGAATCATAGCCAAGCAGGGCACTGGGACGCTGTAAGGCAGTCTGCCTGCTGGCAGGTGGGCAGTAGAATCTGGAGCCTTTAAGCCCCTAGTGTGCCTAGGGCAGAAAACAGGACTGGGTTATATGCATTGCATATAAAGTAGTATGGGAATTGCAGCCTGTGAAGGTGTGGTGAGTCTTTTGGGGCCAGGGGAGTGAACTCCATGGAGGAAAAAGAAGGGAGGCAGCACCCAGGTTCCTATGCCATGGTAAAGGGCACCTAAAGAGGAATCATAGAAACTGGAAGAGACCATGAGAGGGCACTGAGTCCAGTCCCCTGCACTCATAGCAGGGGGATATGTCCAGTGGTAATATTACAGCTTGATGACATGCTAGAGAAAAGTATTAGGGAATGGGCAGGGAACTTCAGCTGGTTTACACTAAGACATACTGCACTGTGAACTTCCAGTTTTAGAGATGGACAAAAATCTTATTTTTTATTCTTCTGATGATTTGTTTATATCTGACCCAATAAGGTTGTGCTGCCCAGAAACTGACTTCTAGAAATTCTTAATGGTGAACAGTGGAAAAACAAAAAGTGTATTTTTAAAGGGCCAGCAGGCCCACTGGCGATGCAGATAATCCAGGAGATGTCAATAATTATTCACTGCCAATATTCTCAGTGCCTGTCTTTGCCCAGAAAATGTGATACATACCACCCTTGAGGAAAAAATAAAGGAGTGAACTGCACTCTGTCACAGGAAATCAAAACCAGAACAATTCTTTCAAGAGGTTTCTCCAATTATATTAGGGATCTAGAAACTGTTTGCGGGGTCTTCCCTCCACCTTATTTCCACCCTGCACTAATGTTGTATTGTATTATTGTGAGCTTGGGCCAGATTCATAACTGGCATAAATCATCACAGCTTCTTTGATTCCTATTGAGCTTAGTCAGTTTACACCAAGTGAGAATTGGGATCAGGTTTGTTTGGTTTTTTAACGAAACCTGTAAAATACCCACATTTGTGAACTCATGTCACAGTTAGAAGAATCAATAGTAATAGATTATATAGATTATTCGGTTAGACAAATTCAGTCTTGAAATGAAAGACAATTTCCTAACAGTGAGGGTTAATTAAATGCTGGAATAATTTACCATGTGTGGAATGGGGTCCACCATTTGTTAAAGTCTATAAGGTAAAACATTAGGTAGCTTTCTGAAAGATGTGCTTTAGTTCAGCCTCTGAGAGAAATTCCATGGCTTGTTGGGTTGGATAGCTGTAGTCATCCCTTCTGGCTTTGGAATCTGGGGATTTATGAATTCTCCTGTTCATCTCATTCCTTCTTTCATGGGCTACATTGCCCTCATCAGGCTCATAAAACATTTAGTTCTACATTAAGATAATGACAGTTACCAAAGCTCATGCTTCAGGGCTTCAACTGGCTGTCTTCTCAGGTCAGAAAGGAGTTTTTTCTCTTATATACAATCAATGAGGTGTAGTCTGGGAATTTTTTTCCCCTTCCTCTGAAGCATCAGGTTTTGGCCACAACAAAAGATGGGATGCCAGGGGGCAATGTCAATGCTCTGTGGCAGCACAGAGTCTCCTGTTTTCTAGGTGCCTGCATGGTGTGTCTTGTTCACATGGTCAACATCACACTAACCCCTAGATTTTTCTTAATTTTCCCCAAGACAGCTTGACGGAGACATTGGTGTGTGTGCTCATCTCCCTCACTTGCCACCCTCCACCTTCCTCTGTAGCATAGAGCATGGCTCACCTGCTAAAATCATCTAATCAATTCTCTGACGTTGCAGGACACACCAGTGGCACCTTGGATTCTCTTGCTGTGTGCCTCCAGATCAGATCAACAATATAACAACAGCCTGGGAACAACGAAACATGACAATAAAGGTTTAACACTGTCTTCTGGTGGAGGAGCTGTCAATACTACACGTTAAAATACTCTGACTCGTTGTCCCAAAGACAGAAGACAAAAATCCTGGAGTTCCCCATAACATTGGTTCAAATCCCAATGATAAAAATATTGCCCAGGGTGTTGCAAGAATGTAATATTTTAAGCATGTCGGCATATTCCAGATTAGGTAATGGTGAGCCACAACTGCAGTTATTGGCAAATGAACTCATTCAGTTTTGTGACATGCTTCATAATGCACCCGAGATCAGTGTTAATAGCCCATGACACTTATGCACCTGTTCTCCTTTCTGTTGATCTGTATTCCTTTATTGAAAATAATGTGTTCTGCTTTATAATTACATGCACCTATCCACAGCTCAACAAGGACCCTAATTCTTCTTAATTAACAGTAACTTGGCAACCATTTCAATAACTTTTGTACATCTTTTGCCTTCCTAGTTTATAGTTTAATGTCAGTTGGATTCTAGCTCCCATGTGAGAGTACATTAGTATCTTTGATTGGAAAACGTGGTTACCTTCACATGCAATAAAGAAAGACTTATTCCTTCTCTCCAGTCTCTTGCAAAATATCATTGACTGCCTTAAATAAAACCACTCTATGCTCAATTCACACTTTGTGAATAAGACACACTAGTGTTCATGAGCACAGACTAGTAGTCTTTACTTTAAAAAACTGTTTCAATCAGAATACACATCCTTCTGCTGCTTCTCTCTCTCTCTCTCTCTCTCTCTCTATATATATATATATCCTTTTATCCATGCTTTTTCTTTTATTTGAGTACTTTAAAGGACATCTTCTAGCTTCATGCTACCATCAACAGGTTTTGGCCACAGATCCTATAGTACTTAGACCCAGTACAGTCAAGTGAGATCCAGTGGTGGCTTACAGCCTGTATTCAAACTCTTATATGACCCCCATTTTTGTTGGTAGAGATCATGTAGCAATCATGGCCACAGTAAGCGATGTATTGCCAGAATGCTCCTATTCTATTAGTTTGGCCCATTGGGACCACTAGCAGTCAAACTAAGCCAGAGAAGCCTTCAGCATCACTAATGAACACCTGGTATACAATGACTCCAGGTTTTGGGGAAGCACAAATGTGAGCTTTACCACGAGCTTTCAGAGTATATTCCTGTGCTGTAGCAAAGATCTGACTCCGAATCTTTACACTAAATTGTGCAAGAATATAAATGAATATCTGCAAATTATTTATTATGAAAATTGAGTTTGAGCAGAATATATTTTCTTAATTTGAAGGTGGAAGAAGGCAAACTGGAGCATATCCAGATTGGAGCTGGAAGTTAGAAGCTCAGGGCAAAAGTTTTAAATTATGTATTCAGTATAATAACTGAATGCCAGCAGTGTGCAATACGTAGAGATCGGAGTTTATACCTTGCTCCTTCAGAGAATATACTGCCCATGGGGATCAATGAAGTTCTTATTTTATCCTTAGGTATGCTTCTACCCAATATTTTAGACATGCTGTCAGATACAAAATATAATATGTGAGACACAAAGGCATTCTGGGAACCAGACATATGTCAAGTGTTTGGAGCTAGAAAATATAGAACAGTCTCTTATAAGCTCTGCTATGTCACTACTGTCTTACAGAGGAGGCATCCCCCATCAAGCTGAAAAAATTAGTGACCTGCAAGCCTATTATCCATTTATCTACAAAAGGAACACAAAGGGTTAATTTTTACACATTTGTGATGAAAGTCCTTTGTAGGAAAACAGTAATTAGCTAGTGACATCAAGAACTATAAAAATAAGACTATTGAAAGAAGAGGTATCCACCATTTAGTTTATAAATGAACTGATAAAAACACGATGCTTTAAATGCATTTTCCTAGCTATCATTCCTCTGTCTACAGTGGAGATTCAGGTAGCAGCTGAAACTCCTCCTCGCTGCTAATAAAGCATATATAGTTTGATGTGAGAAAAAGACAACTCTCTGGCTTATTACTCTGTTTCCTACCTTCAAAAATCACCCAACACCATTGCTGTCTGACAGTAGGGCATGGCAAAAATTATTTCATGTTCCTCCATTTTTGGGTTCCCAGCATCAATGTGTCTCGAGTTGGATGCTCACAGATGGAGGCACACAACATCACTACTCATTTTTGATAAATTAGGCCAAGAATTCCACCCTGAACTTTTGGTCATTTTTTTTTAAATTGAATCTAGTCAAAGTTTGAAATGTTTTAATACTTCCACCCCCACTCCCCTTCTTTACACATGTTGGTTTGTTGCAGATGACAACTGGAAATGCTGAACTATTTGGAAAGTAACTACCAGTATTCTTAAAACAGTTCCAATTGGGAGCAGAAGCACTAGAAATCTAGTACGATATTACAGAAGCCAGGGGCCTGATTCACGGTTGTCTCATACATCTTCTACATGTTTAAACCAGGGCAAAATGAGTTTAAATGCTACCAAAACTGGTACAAACAATTCATGCAGATGCAGAGCAGTAGAAAAATCAGATCCAAGAAGTTTACAAAAGCATCTGAATCTTGGAAATGTATCTGAATTAATCCTGAACAGTAAGTCTTATCAGTTTCACCAATCATTTCTGGATACACCACCATTTGTAATCTTAGAGCAGCAGCACTGTGTCCATGACAATAATCAGGAGCATAACCACAGGTGGGTTCAGGCAGGCCCCACTTGATCCTATGGGCCACTCACCTTAGCCACTGCAGCCACGGGGCCACCCAGCAAACAGTGGCCATGAGTGGGGCAGTGGTGCCAGGACCTCTGCTCCGCTTGTGGTTGCAGGGCACAGTGGCCACGGCCATAAGCAGGACAGAGGTGCCAGTGCCAACACCTCTGCTCTACACACGGCTGTGGGGCCCAGCAGCCACAAGAAGAGCAGAGGCATGAGTACTTCTGCTCCACTTGCAGCTGTCAAACCCCACAGCTGCAAGCAGAGCTGAGGTGATGGCACCTCTGCCCCACTCTCAGCCATGACCACTGACTGCTGGCAGGCTCCACATATGTGACGACTAAGTTTGCACCGCTGCTGGCTGAGTGCTGTGGCCTGTCCCTCTGGGAGAGGAGGGGTGGCTTCGAACCAGAAGGTGTGCTGGCCGGGGCCACTCTATACTTGCAGAGACCTAGCCAGGAATCTGGGGCTGGTTAAACTCCTGACTATATTAAAAATGGATGGATCAGGTAATTCTAGAAAATGGTTTAATATACAATTATACAAGGAAGGTCTTTCTGCCCATGACCACATAATGGTGTCTGTTGTTGGAGTGGCAGGAAGGTTCTTTGGCCTGCATTGTGCAGGAGGTTAGACTAGGTGATAATATTGCTTCCTTCTGATGTTCAGAAGCTAGCAATTACATATATTTCTATTTATATAATGTGCTTTTTCCAATCATTTAGTTAAACCATGGCTAGGCAGAAAGAATGGACATAATCTTTTGTGCTTCATTAGTCTGTATTTAAATTGCTAACACTTTATATGTTTAATAGAACAGTTCAGTTGTGTTTTTTACATTGAATCAAGGGACTGGAAATTTATATACTCTTGCCTTTTATTTTTTAATCATTTTAATACTTGGAGAGCTAGTTTATTTCTAACTATTTAACACCTGAATCATAGCTGATATTGCTACCTTTATGGGGGAATCTGATGGAAATGGATATTCAGTTTTAAACTGAATTTGCTGCTAGATTTCTAGCTACTGGGGTTTCAGGGCTGTCCCTAGGGGGGTGCGGGGCCCCAGGCAAATCATCCTCCGTGGGGCTCCCCCACACCGCACTGGCACTGGGGGGCAGGGCCAGCCAGCCTAGGGGAGGGGCAGACCTCTACTCCAGCTGTTCCATGCTGGGACTGGGCAAGCTAGCCAAAAGAGCAGCCCCATTCAGTACTGCTGGTCCCCCACCCCCACCCCCACCCCACCCACGCGCTGCTCTCGGCTCTGTGCCGGAGCAGCAGGGAGGGGGTGGGAGGTAGTGTCACCGGGGAGGGGGGGTAGTGACACCAGCTCTGTGCTGCCTCCCGCCCCCTCCCTGCTGCTTTGGCACAGAGCTGAGAGCAGCACACATGTGCGGGGATGGAGGATGGCTGGACTGGCAGCACTGAACTGGGCCACCCTTTTGGGTGGCTCGCCCAGTCCCCAGCATGGGGGTGGCAGCAGTGCAGCCCTGCGGGGCCCCCCAAAGCACAGGACCCTGAGTGGCTGCCCCCGTCACCCTACCCTAACAAGGGCCCTGAGGAGCTTAGGCAAGTTGACAGTCATGCCTAGAGCAATATTCCTACTTCTTTCTTTGCTGCATGAAATCCTCTCTCACTCCCAGCCTATCATCTCAAAGCAATTCCCATTCTTTTCTGCTGCATTTTAGTGTGACTGAAACCAGCAAGGAGGTAGGTTTATTTGGGAGCACAGGCAAGGTCACTGGGAAGAAAGCTCTTCTGTATCCTTTGCTCAGAAGAAATGGAGGTTACTCACCTTCGTGCAGTAGCCGAAGTTCTTCAAGATGCGCGCTCCCGACATGCTTCACATTAGGTGTTTGGCGCCCCAAAACACCCCGGATCGGAGATTTTTGAACTAGCAGTGGCTCTGCAGCAGGGAAGCCGCGGCGGTGTCTCTTTCCCGCCAGTGTGACGTCAGCATGACAGCTTCCCTGCTGCTGGTCTCCTGTCAGTTCCTTTCTACCCCGGAAGACATCTGAAATGAAAAGAAATAATCTCCGAAGTAGAGGGGAGGAGGGTGGGTTGTGGAGCATGTCGGGAGCGCGCATCTCGAAGAACTTCAGCTACTGCACGAAGGTGAGTAACCTCCATTTCTTCATCGAGCAGTGCTCCCGACTGCTCCACATTAGGTGATTATGTAGCAGTCACTGGAATGTGGCGGTGGGCACTTCGGACTGTCCATTGTTTGTAGTATTGCTCGACCGAAAGCCGTATCATCGACTGAAAAAACGTTCTAATGCATAATGTTTTGCAAACGTGTCATTGGAAGCCCAAGTGGCTGCTTGACAAATTGTTTGTAGTGGAACCTTCGCAAGGAACGCCATTGAAGATGCCATGGATCTTGTTGAATGAGAGCGGATTGTGTCAGGCGGCGTCTTCTGGTTTATATCATAGGCTGTGCGTATGCATGACGAGATCCAGTTGGACAGTTGTTGTTTAGAGATGGGCTGATCAAGAGATCGCTCGGTGGTAGACACGAATAGCTTTGTTGTCCGTCTGAATGCCTTGGTTCGGTCACGGTAACAGGCTAGTGCCCTTCTGATGTCCAAGGTGTGCAGGACTCTGAGATGTGGCATTGCATGCGGTTTCGGATAGAAGACAGGTAAGTGAATGACCTGATTGACATGAAATGCAGATGAGGCTTTTGGAAGAAACTTAGGATGGAGACGTAGGGATACTTTGTCCTTATAGAAAACCGTATAGGGTGGATCAGCCATAAGTGCTGCTATTTCACTCACTCTTCTTGCTGATGTAATTGCAATGAAGAATACCACTTTCATGGACAAGTGCAAGAGAGAGACAGAGGCAAGAGGTTCAAATGGTGGTCGCATCAATTTTCTAAGTACTAATGTGAGATCCCACAGTGTTGCTGGCGGTTGAACGTGTGGGAATAAATTACTAAGGCCCAACATAAATCTTTTAACGACTCTGTGAGCGAAGATTGAAGAGCCATCTGTAGGTATGTGAAAAGTCGAAATTGCTGCGAGATGGACTTTAATGGTATTGACTGATATCTGTTTCTTTTAGGTGTAAGAGGTAGTCCAGGATCATCGGTATGGGAGCTTCAGATGGAGAGAATGATCGCTGTGTGCACCAGTTGGAAAACCGTGTCCATTTCTGAAGGTAAGTATGTCTTGTGGAGGGTTTTCTGCTATTGAGTAGTACATTCCTTACTCTATCGGAACATTGGAGTTCCATAGTTTCGAACCATCAAGGTTCCATGCTGTTAAGTGCAGCTTGTTCAGGTAAGTATGTTTGCGGGTCCCGTTGTCTTGTGACAGTAAGTCTTGTACCTGTGGCAAAATGATGGGAGGTACTATGGACATTTTGATGAGCATGGAGTACCAGGTCTGGCGGGGCCAAGCTGGTGCTATCATTATTACTGTTGCTCTGTCCTGTGCAATTTTCTGTAAAGTCCATGCTATCAATGGAATGGTCGGGAAGGCATAAAGCAACTCTCCTCCCCAGTGAAGGAGAAGGGCATTGCCCTCTGACCCTGGACCTCTCCCCGCCCAAGAGCAATATCGGCTGCATTTCTTGTTGCGCGCCGTAGCAAACAGATCAAGCGTAGGATGACCCCATAACTCGAAAATACAGTGAACGATGTCCTGTCGGATCTCCCACTCGTGACAGTTTATAAACGAGCGACTCAGGGCATCCGCTATAATTTTCTCTTTGCCCAGGAGATACACTGCCCGGAGGAAGATGCCATGTTGGATGCACCAAACCCACAGATTCATCGCTTCTAAACAGAGTATGGGAGATTTGGTACCCCCTTGCCGATTTATGTGGAACATGGTGGGCCTGTTGTCGGTTCTCACCATTACCACGCTGTGAGCAATTATAGGGAGAAACTTTTGACACGCTTTGAAAACTGCTCTCAGCTCGACCAGATTGATGTGTAAGCCTCTCTCTGCCGTGGACCACCTGCCCTGTGCTGTAAGGTCGTGGCAATGAGCTCCCCATCCGAGTAATGAGGCATCTGTAGTTACTGTGATTTGCGATTGCGGTTGCAGAAAGGGGACTCCTTGTAACAGGTTGGTGTGACGTGTCCACCAAGATAGACAATCTTTGATGGCACTCGGCACTGTGAGTAGTGTTCTGGTTAGGCGATTGTAATGTCTGATGTGGGAGAGGAACCACAGTTGGAACGGACCCATACGAAGTCTTGCATTCTCTACAAGGTAGGTTGACGCTGCCATATGTCCCAACATACGCATCGCTGTGTGAGCCGAGATGATGGTTGCTCCTCGAATGGTGTGTGCTATCTGCTGTAGGCTGTTGAACCTGTCCATTGGGAGAAAGGCCCATGATATCAGTGAACAAAGTCTTGCCCCTATAAACTGAAGTTCCTGCGCCGGTACCAAGGTGGACTTGTTGAAGTTTATGCTCAAACCCAGCTCTTGAAACAACATGATTGTTACTCGTACTGCTTCGGTTGTAAGGATCTGTGTAGGGGCCTTGACGAGAAAATCGTCTAGGTATGGAAAAATTTCTATGTGCCTTCTCCTTAAGAATGCAACCACCGGGGCCATAAGTTTGGAAAAAACTCTGGGCGCTGTGGCTAGGCCAAAGGGCAGGACTGTATACTGATAATGGTTGTGAAGAAAAAGGAATCTCAGAAACCTCCTGTGTGCCGGTCGAATAGAGACGTGGAAGTACGTGTCCTTCAAGTTGAGGGAGGCCATCCAGTCGGATCGTTGAAGGGCCAGAAATATGTCGCTGAGGGTCACCATCTTGAAGCGTTTCACCATTATGTGTGTATTGAGACGTCGAAGATCTAATATTGGTCTCCAACCTCCCGTTTTCTTTTCTATTAGAAAGTATGGGGAATAGAACCCCTTCCCCCGTTGTTCTCTGGGTACCTCTTCTATGGCTCCTAGATCGAGTAGGTGTTGAATTTCTGACTGAAGGAGCTGTACATGATTGGGGTCCCTGAAGAGGGACGGGTGGGGGGGGGGGGTTGGGTGTGGAAATGAAAGGGATAGAGTAACCGTGGTGAATGATCTCTATAACCCACTTGTCCAATGTTCTCTCTCTCCAACGTGAGAGGAATGGTTGTAATTTGTTGCGGAACGTGGGGTTGGATGGTAATTGTAGCAGGTGACCTAGTGACTGGTTGAACACTCCCTCGACCTGGCCATCAAAATTGCTGTTTGACATTAGTTGGCTGGGAGGATTTTTGGGCGTAGGTTTGGTGCTTGCCCCTCCTTTGTTGTCTAGGTCGGTTTCTATAGGTGTCCATTCTGCGATTAGACGTCTGTTGGAAATACCTGAAATTGGTGGGTTGAGCCCTATATGCCCGACAGCGGGATTGCGGGGTATAAATACCTAAAGTCTTCAACATGGCCCTGGAATCTTTAAGGCCATGCATGACATCATCTGTTGTTTTCTCAAATAGCTTCTCTTTATCAAATGGCAGGTCCTCAATGGTACGCTGCATTGGTTTGGGCAAGTCCGCTGCTTGGAGCCATGAAGCACGACGCATCACGACAGCCGTTCCTAGTGTCCTAGCTGCGACATCAGCTGTGTCCAGGGAAGCTTGAAGGGCAATCCTCGACGCTAGCAAGCCTTCAGTGATCAGAGGAGCAAATTGTTCCTGCTTAGTTTGTTCAATAAAATTTGAAAATTCATTCAGTTTGGCGTATATGTCATGGTTATAATTCGCTAACAAGGCCGTGTAATTCGCAATACGCATTTGTAATGCGGCAGATGTGTATACTTTTTTTCCCAAAAAGTCCAGTTTCTTGTCATCTCTATTAATAGAATTGGACTTAGAAAAGGGTTGCTTAGCTCTTTGACTCGCCGGCTCCCCTACCAAAGAATTGGGTTGAGGGTGAGAAAATAGAAATTCGTTTCCTTTAGGGATTATAAAATATTTATCATCAGCCTTTTTGTTGGATGGAGGTCCTGAGGCTGGTGTCCTCCATATTTCGTCTGCTGGCTATATGATGCCTTCATCCATTGGAAGGGCCAATTTTTGGGATTCAGATGACTGTAAGATGCTGTACAATTTGTGTTGAGTGGTTTGTGTCTCTTGTAGGGAAATATCCAGAGACTCCGCTGCCCTCTTAAATAAGTCTCTGAATTGTTTGTGGTCATCATTCTTATTCTGTGATGTAGAGTCTTTTTTCAAATCGTCTGTAGGAATAGGTGCGGCTTGTGTTACCGTTGGAAGGACTACAGACGGGGGTTGTAAAGTCGGTTGCACAGCCGTGGTGTTACTGCCTGCTAATGGCATGTTGAAGGGCACATCCCTTTGATGGTGACATAGATGGAGAAGATTCCGAAGAATCAGAGCAAAAGAGAGGGGACAACAGGGCTGAGTGCACCGTGAGATCGTCCAACAGCTCCATGTGCTTAGATTTCCTCTGGTGTTTGGTAGCTGGAGGCTGCACCGCAGCATCTATACTAGTTGACAGGGGTGTCTGAGTCAGCAACGGCGTGACAGCACCCTGTGGCAAAACTGTCTGAGGTTGAGGAGTACAGGGAATCAGGGACGGTGCCGAAGCTTGCACTGTTCCCCGTGCCGCCAAAGCCCAGTGCCGTGGTCGGTGTCAACAGAAACGGCGCTGCAAGCGCCTGATTGGCCATCGCAAGTGTGGTACGTGGCGGCGCTGTTAAAGCCTGCGGCACCGTCCGTTTGACTTTTTTCTGTTTCTTTAATGCACCCGCCGCACGGGAGTCATCTGCCATAGCGGTCGGGCAGTCCAGAGCCATTTCAGTCCCCTTGGGCTTCTTTTTGGGGACTGGGGAAGAAGCTGGAGACCTCCGTTTATGCGCTCCCTCTTCGCGCTGAGGAGAGGCACCGGGGTCTGAGGATGGGCGCAGGGAGCCTTCTAGGAGCAAGAGCTTCAACCTGCAGTCCCGTTCTTTCCTCGCTCTGGTTGTGAGCTGTCTGCAGTCTGGGCACTCATGAGAAAGATGCCCTTCACCCAGACATTTAATACATGAATTGTGCCTATCTGAGGCAGGCATTGCCTCATGGCATGAATTGCAGCACTTGAAACCCGATGCGTTGGGCATAGCGCTTATGCGACTCCGTGGGCACTTGAATACAATTTGTTCCAGTTTAGTAATTGTTTTGTCCTGTCTTTATTTCTCGTTCCCGCTCTATTTCTTGTTTGTTTTTCTTTCTCTTAGGTCTGTAAGGAAGAGCCAGTGCGGACTCCATCCGGAGTCCCGGGTGGTTGAAAGGAACTGACAGGAGACCGGCAGCAGGGAAGCTGTCATGCTGACATCACACTGGCGGGAAAGAGACACCGCCGCGGCTTCCCTGCTGCAGAGCCACTGCTAGTTCAAAAATCTCCGATCTGAGGTGTTCTGGGGCGCCAAACACCTAATGTGGAGCAGTCGGAGTGCTGCTCAATGAAGAACAAAAGGTCCTACTTTGGAGTGGATCATCTTAGACTATTGGGTAAGGAAGAATTGGGCTGTTTTGTTAGGTGTAGAAAGAGGATGATGGGGCAGGGGAGAGTTGGAAGGAGCTGAAAACAAGTGCATCATTCTTGTCATCTGCCCTTCACTGTACATTATGGATGAATACTAGCTGGTAAAAAGCTGTTGTCTTTTTATGAAAACTCACATTTAATCCTTTGAAAATCATGGTACTTGTAGAGAGTCATTGTAATGGAATTCACACTGTAATGTGTTTATGTCACCACTGTTGCTGCTCACTTTGGTTGTGAGCACGACTGCTTCAACTAGGAATCATGTAATTATATGTAAAGTGATATTTAACCTATCCTGACCTCTATTCTTATAGATGTCCTTCACAATTCAACCATAATTGGTACCTAGAGTATCTATTCATAAGTGACACTGCTTCTGAGTAAGCCTGATTACAGGCCTTGGGCTTCGTTTTAGTTATTCTTTATTTGCCATATTCCAGTTCAGTTTACAATTTAATTACAAATTCAATGAAATGATTCTGCTACTAAGATAAGCAAATCCAGTACCACAGTTAACCAAAAAGTACATAATACAATTATATTACAGGTAGTCCTCACTTAGTGACTGGGTTCCGTTCCTGAAACCCGGTTGATAAACGAATTGGTCACTAAACGAGGAGCAGCCCTTACCGGTATTTCAGGCATAATGTACTTTACTGGTAGTGGGTTTTTCAACCATCGGTAGATAGTTTTAATGTCACCTTTGCATCATTTATAACATTTTTCATATATATTTTAAATGTTTTAAGCTCTAATGTACTGAACTTAGTTTACATAGTGTACTGTAAATATAGGTAATCTGAGAGAGTTGATGCGAGTTCTCGTACATCGCCATAATACCAACTCATCAGAGAGCCGGTCATAACTCTGAGGGGTCACTAAACGAGTAGGTCACTAAGTGAGGACTAGCTGTACTATTATGATATATTGTACATATTAATGTGGAAAAGGTACAGCAGATACCAGTGTGTACAATTATTTCTTAACAGCATGTAAAACAAATACAAAAAAAATCCAAGTTTGTCACTGCAGTAGACACTCTGTTCTAAAATTGTCTAACTTTTTAATGAATGAATGCTTGTAGATTAATATAGGAACACATGCCCAGAGTTCAAAGCTGCTTCAGCACTTCTGCTTTCTCAAGTTGTTTAACTCAGTGATAAGAGAACGTCATAGCTCAACATGTGATGTGACATTTCAGACACAGAGCATTCTTTCTATCATATTAACAGAGCCAGTTGATTTGTTATACAACTATAGTAAAACCTTAAATTCACTAGTTTTGGTACTTGCATAATTTAAAGTTTAAAATCAAATTGATAAGCTATACAAAGCATCCCACATTAAAATTAGTTTGCATATTCAGAAAGGAATCTTAAAAATATAATAAGAAATTAGTTGCTAAGATTATGCTCCTCTCCAGTAATGAATATAAGAATACAAGCATGGACATTCTGAAATGGTCCATCTTGCCCAGTATCTGGTCTTTCACTAGTGGCCAGTGCCAGCTCTTTCAGAAGGAATGAACAGAACCGGGCCATTTATTGATTCATCTATCCCCTTATTGTCCAATCCCACCTTCTATCAGTAAGATAGATAAGGATACCCAGGACATGGGGTTGCATCTCCCACTGTCTTGGCTAATAGCCATTGAAGGAACAATCCACCATGAATTTATTAATTAATTTTTAACCAAATTATACTTTGGTCTTTACAACATTCCTTACCAAGAAATTTACACACTGACTATGCATTGTGTGATGTTATAGATCTGCTGCCTATTAATTTCATTAGGGCATCCCTAGTTCTTATGTTGTACAAAGGGATAAATAACACTTCCTTTCCTCACTTTCACACACCTCTTATGATTTTATTTCAACCTCTGTCATATCCCCTCTTAGCTGTCTCTTTTACAAACTGAACCATACCAGCCTTTTAAGTCTCCACTAATATGAAAGCTGTTCCTTATCTTTAAAAATTTGTGTTTCTCTTTTTTGATTTTTTTCCCACTTCTAATACATCTTTTTTGAGATGGGGACGCCAGAACTGCATGCTGTATTTGAACTGCAAATATACGATGGGTTTACACAGTGGCCTGGGATATATTCTGTCATACTGTTTATCACCCTCCTAATAGTTTCTAATATTTTGTTAGCATTTTAGATTGCCTCTGAATGCTGAGCAGATGTTTTCAGACAACTATCCAGAATGATTCCAATATCCATTTTGTTGTGTGTGTGTGCGCGCGCGCGCTCGTGTGTGTGTGCGCGCACGTGTGTGTGGTCACAGCTGATTAAGATCCCTTTTTGTATGTATAGTTCAGATTATGTTTTTCAATTTGTATTACTTAGCACTCATCAATATTGAATTTTGTCTGATATTTGTTGCCCACAAACCCAGTTTTCTGAGATCCCTGCTCTTTGCTGTCAGCTTTAAACTTACTTACCTTGAGTAATTTTGTATCCTTGGCACACTTCACCACCTCACTGTTCACTCCTTTTTCAACTCAATGAATAAATTGAGCAGCAATGGTCCTAAACAGGTGTCTTGGGGACCCCCCCCCAAAATTCCCTCTCTCCATTGTGAAAATTATATTTATTCCTGCCCTTTGTTTCCTGTCTTTTAACCACTGCTAATCCCTGAGAGGACCATTCCTCTGAGTCCATGAATACTAAATTTGTTTAAGGGTCTTTGGTGAGAAATCTTGTCAAAGGCTGTCTTAAAGTCCAATTGTACTATATTCACTGGATCGCCCTTGCTACATGTTGTTGACCGCTTCAGAAAATTCTCACAGATTAGTGAGGCATGATTTCCTTTCAAAAAAGCTACGTTGAACACACTTTGTTGAGGATGAGTTCTCTCTGCATTTGACTATTCTGTTCTCTACTACAGTTTCAACCAATTTGCCTGCACTGAAGTTAGGCTGACTTCCTGTAATTCTCAGGATTGCCTCTGGAGACTTTTTTAAATTCAAAGTCCCATTAACTATCCACCACTCACTTTGTACAGAATCTACATTTAAGTGATAGGTTAGATATCACATTTTTCTGCAATTTCATATGTAAGTTCCTTAAGGACTTGAGTGAATACCATCTGCTCCTAGTGCCTTTAATTAAATTAAACAATAGCTTAATCAGTATCAGTATGATCCAAAATCTCCTCTATTGACATTTCAATCTGGGACTGTTCCTCAAATTTCACACTTTAAAATGATGACTCAGGTGTAGGAAACTCGCTCACTTCCCTGCTTCGAAAACCAATTCAATTAATTAATTTAACTTCTTTGCAACAGTCCTCCCTTCCTTGAATGATCTTTTAGCACTTTGATCATCCAGTGGCCCCACTGATTGATTGACAAGTTTCCTGGTTCCAGGTGTACTTAAAATAAATTTTGCTGTCCATTTTTTAGTTTCTTTGCTAGTTGTTCTTCAAATTCTTTCTGGGCTTGCCTTATTATACTTTAATTTACATTTATGATAATATTTATACTATACTTAAAATTATACCTAAAGCCAAAACATCTGTCATCTTAGCATAGAAGTGAGAGGCAAAGGTTATGTTTTACATGTCTTAGTTAATCTCATGTACCAATCCAAGGCTGTCTTCTACATTACAGTACAATGTACCTTCTACTATGTATATGTGCTGCCATTTCCTACTAGATAGAATGAGGAATCTTCTTAACTGTGTTTCATAGGCCTGATACTGTTAGCAGAGATTCTCCTTTTGTTCCAGTAAGAGATGCTTATATTTTTGGACCCCACAGATCAGAGTTCTATAACCACTATCAGAATTTCAGAATGTCACTATATTTTCACAAAATGATCAATCAAAAAGTCCTAAGTGTCCACATTATACTTAGTGTTTTCCCTGTCTTAACTTCAGGTGGCACAGGTAGTGAGGCATCCATGATATTGGAGACTAACCTACGGAACCAGATATCTCCAGACCCCTGTTCTCACAAAGAAGTAAGCATGTGTTTAATTTTAGGCTGTGTGAATTGCCCCATTGGCTTCATTTGCACTCAGAGTGCATAAAGTTAAGCATGTGCATAAATCTTTGTGAGAGCGAAGTCTCAATTAGGAAACAGCAATAGTTTCACTATCAGAGATGGGAATAGGGAAAAATTGCAGAACTTTTTCTGTATCAAATACAAATGTAAATCCACAGATGGACATCAAGTAAGAAATAAATATAGCTTCTTGCTGAAATCAGTAGAATTTGGATGTGCTTAAAATAGGCAGAAGCTTGTACTTTCTGAATGATAAAAGAGTAATAGTTGGCATCAATGAAGAGCTTCTCAGGTACAAAAACAACAAGGAGTTGTGTGGCACTTTAAGACTAACAGATTTATTGTTTTTTTTTTTTACTGGACTAGACTAACACGGCTATCCCTTTTGAAATTCTTCTCAGGTACGTCTAACTTGCATTTTAGAACCCACAGCAGCAAGTCTATAGTCTTGGTCTGGGTCTACAGTCTAGGCCTATACTATGATGCTAAAACCCAGCAGCTAGATGTTTTGGCTCTGGCTTCAGACCACAAGTTCCAGCTGGAGCCACAACAACTCTATCGTGCTGTTTTTAGTGCCATAGCACAAGCCTCACCAGCCAGAATCTGTAAATCTGTTCTCTGAGACTTGCTGCCATGCATTTTAAAACAAAGTTAAAAGCATGTTTGCTTCAACAGGAGAGGTCAGCCCACAACAAACTTCTCATTTAAAATTTTTAATGTAGTTTGTTTTGCTGACTGTAGGACTGAACCCAAAGTGCAAACTCTTCAATATAGCAACCTTTTCCTTCTAGTTACCCTTAGATTGCCTGGGCACCTTATTAGCCTTATTGTCAAGATTATGAAAAAAAGGTGCCCATGATGAAGGAAAAAAATTGCAAAAAATGGTATCTTCTACATCAGTTTATTTAAACTGGGACCAAAAACATTATTAAATACTAGTCACAATTTTAATGTTATTCACTGTCTCTCTACTGAGCAGAATTATGGTCGTTTGAGTTCCTTGGTTGCACATTGCCATACCTTAATCTGTTCTGATTTCTTTTACACTTAACAAATGCTAAATTTCCTCAATTTATTATGCTTGTTTTGGAAATAATCACTTTTTTAGTCTAAATTACTCATACACGCTCTCAATTTTAACTCGATTATAATGGAATTTTTGTCAGGAAATTAAAGAAAGTTAACTCTAGGCTAGTATTGTTCAGAGTGTGATTTATGACTCATTGCAGACCCGACAGCTTTTTAATGATTTTTGGAACAGAACACACTGAGCATCTATTTATAGGGCCTAATCTCATATTAATCCCAAGTAGCATCTTTTTGCAGGAATAGTCCCACTATTCTCAATAGGACTACCCCAAAGGAAGATATTAATCAATATGAATAAGGATATCAAAACCTGGCCTGCAATTCTAAAGTAGCACATTATGTTCTGAGGCCTCATGGGTCTCAAACCTGGGCACACACCTGGCATGGCTCTGATTGCACCGTCACCTGATTTTAAATCCGCTGTCTCTCAGCCCAAAATGCTTAGATAGGGGTGCGCCAAATCCTAAAGTTTCATGAAAAAGTGCCACCTTGTGGTCTCAATTTGACTGCAGATGTCCTTTTCCCAATAGGCCAAAGTAGACATGGAAATCAGCCTGTTGAGTGGAAAGATCATGAACTGATCCTCCTTCCTGTTTGGAAGTCGACAGGCTGGTACTGTCTAACTGAGATGCTTCCAATGGGCAATGATCAACCACCTTTGAGTACTCCATCTGTGCCACTCCACTGAGGTCATCATGTGGAAACATTGACGTGGACATGGTACACCAACTCTCTATGCACCTCAGTTTTGCCACCTCATACTGGACACAGAAGGGAATGAGGAAGACCAGGTATTTCAGTTTCAATTAAACTTGTGGGATGAAGTCAAAGATGAACTGGCTTCAGTAGATCTTGCCTTTCTAGATCTAGTAATCCAGATGGATAATTGTTTATGCATGTGACAGGAAGAAAGAAGAGGAGCATCACAATCACTTGCCCTGTTAACAGATTCTGCTGCACCATTTGAGATAATAATGGTTGACTTTTGCCAGTCAGCAACAAGCCCCAAGAGAGACACAGCATCAGCAACACCTTGACCAGTGTTACTACAGTGTGGTTTGGCTTTCAAGAATATCCAGTTGCCCTTCAAGGAACCCAACCTGAAGAATTTGGAATATGAGCCAGCCCATACCCAGTGAAGTGAGTTACAATGGGTATCCTGACAGAACGTTCCCTGAACCCTGCACCAAACTCCTGACTGGAATGCACATCAGTTCCTATCTACAGCACCACACCCTCGTTTGTAAGATGACTTACAAATCCTAGGGCTCCCCAAACTACTTTCTTCACAGTTGTACCTGATTGCCTCCAGTGCAAACAACAACTTTATTGATGCAGAAGCACCATGGGCACTACAAATTCCCTGTGGCCCAAGCCCACTCTACACATTTTTTACAAGTCCTTCTGAACATGACATCAAATCATAAGAAACAAAAATACAAAGAAGAAAATAGATCATTTACTGTATAGGCCTAGTTTTCATGGTAACCTTAAGTAATTACTTGAATTTGACATTAGTAGAATCAAATATTTGCTCTTTTTTTTTATTAAGATTAAAGTGTGCAATGAATTTTAAACTTAGTAATTTTCAAGTAGGTAAAAGTATATGGCTATCAGATCTCAAAGGTTTAATAATCAACTTGTGTGGCTCTCAAGTTCCATAAGTTTGGCTACCCCTGCTCTGATTTAAATCTAGCCAACATGCTGACAAGCTGGTTTATTTCCTTCCTTCTTTGCATTTGTTATTTTAAAAAAATAAACAAAACAAACACCATATTTCAATACAGGAAGCAGGGAGCTACTCAGACAGTACTCAGTTTTATCCAGTTTAATAAAGGCAACTCTACAAAGATAGGGCCTGGGCCTCTGGTGTTCAATCTGGAAGGCAATCATACCTGAGGGAAGAATCCTTGCAGAGCCCAGTAGCTTCACAGAGCTCTGTGAGCAGGGGGAAGTCAATCTGTGGACCTCCTGAGCTTCATATTAGTAGAGAAAAACTTTCTAGAGTGCACATTGCATAACAAGTTCCAAAGGGGTAGCCATGTTAGTCGAGTTCAGCAAAACAAACAAGGAGGCCTGTGGCACTTTTAAAGACTAACAAATTAATTTATCACAAACTTTTGTGGGAGAAAATCCCACGTCATCAGATGCTTTGAAGATGGGAAGCTATCTGTATGATAGTGAAAGGCTGAATAATACCCCCTGAAAAGCGATCATGTCCCATACTCAGCAGACCCTAGAAAGGCAGCCCACTGAGCTAGAGAAAGAATGATGCTTTCTGAGTCAAGCTGAAAGATGAGGTTTCAGAGTCAAGTCAGGGAAGCACTTACTTCTGGGAAATAATCAGAGTTAAGTACAAGGAGGTTCAGCTGCAATTCTTAAAGAACCTGGGCTATTTTTGCAGGAGAGAAGGGATTGCTGTGGAGAAGGCAATTCAGGAAGCTCAAGAAAGACATGTAGTGCTGCTATATCACATTGTATTATGCTCTAAATCACTGAAGGTCTTGTTTTTGTTTTGTGGTGGGGTTTAGTGATTTTAAATAATGTAGTGTACATCAATGTTCCCTCTAAGGTGATGAAGCGGCTGAGCAACTTAAGGATGCAGCTGAGCAAGTTATGGCTGCAGCTGAGCAAATTCCCCAACCAATATGGGTCCTTCCCCACTGCCTGCTAGCCCCCAAAGCATATCCATAACTTGCTTAGCTGCATCATCAGCTTAGAGGGAACACTGCTGTCATTACCATATTGTGTCATGGAAAATGGTAATGATAACGCATGCAGCATTAAAACACCACAACGTTATATGTATTTTAAAATTACTTTAAAATAAAAAAAAAATTACCAAAATGTCTTATTTTACTGAAAATTGATTTTTCCCCATAAATGAACATTTTTCATGACCCTTTCATTAGTGTTCATGAGACTAAGAAAAATAAAAGTACCCTAAATTTGCAAATATAAACTTGAGAAACACCGAAAAAGTAAAAAAGTTGGTGTGCTGCTTTTTTATTTTCTACAGCAGCCCATTTTACAATTAAAAAAAAAGTCCTACGTTTGAATTGGTTAGAAACAATGTGCCTTTTTTTTGTTCTACTTAATTGGTCCCTGTTAGTATTTCATTCACAGTATACTTTATTTTCTTTCATTTTATTAGGGTTTTCTTCCTGCTCTTTCTTGCCCCTCAGGGTAGCTGTTCTGTAAGGACTAACAGTCCCCTCCTCCACACAAAAAAAAAAAAGTCAAAGTATCAACAGCAGAATTCAAACCCACAACCCTCCTATTAAAAGGCTAGTGCTTTAGCCACTGTACCACAGAGACCATTCAACTTCATGAAAGCCAGGGGACTGATATGTTCTGCTCTCCTGTGCTTCCTGTGTACAGGAGACAACGTGAGGCTCACAGGTTTGAGTCCTGTGTTAGGCATGTTTCTTTTTCTTCTTCTTCTTTTTTAATATTGTATTTGTAAGTAACATGGGGGCAGGGAATCACCTTTTTTTAGAATACCTGAGGATGGCAGCCACTCAGGACAGGAAGGTAAATAGGAGGAGGACATGTCCTCCTTTTGCCCGATGTCTGGCAAGCCGAGCGAGTCCTGGGGAAGCTGCTTGCTCCCTCGCAGGCAGTGGGGGGGGGGGATGTCCTGAGTCCCGCAGCTGGGCGTCGCCTCCCTGCGCCCTCCAGCAGAATCCCGGAAGTCCCTTGGGCTCCCCTTCCCCTGGGTCCCTGGCTCCGTCCCTCCCGTGTGGTACTTGTCTCTCACTGCCGCCCTTCTTCTTGGTGGCAGGAATCTGTCCTGACGAGTTTAAATTCTCCCACCCTGAGCATATCCAGGGGAGATTTTAAACTCGACGGAACTGCTCCCTGCCCCCTGGAAGAATGTGTGCTGCGGCTGGAAGGAGCAGCAGCTCAAGCCCTGCGCCAGGGGCAGCGAGGCGTGCGCTGAGGGGGTGGGGTTGCTGCGCCCGAGCGCACGGGCGCAGCTTAGAGGGAACATTGGTGTAGGTGTGGCCAGAAACTGTGGTTTGTTTGATTTTGTAGGGTTTTAATTTTTTGTTTAACAGAAATCTGAAGTGAATGGAGAGATTTATTTTTCTGCCTTCTTCCTGCACAAATCCTGACCTTCTGCACAAATACAGTTTCTGCACATTCAAATGTAACATAGGTGCACAGCTGTTTATGAACATAGAACATTCTGGGGCCACATCAGGGAATGGCTTTGAAAATCTGGGCATTAAATGTTACATCTTTAATGTCTATGATGATAATCAATTACAGATACCGTATGTTATGGATTCAGATTTTACATGGTTAAAATTAATCAGCCTAAACACAGTTTTAAATAAATTCTTATTCAATCTGTCTGACTACTACATGGCAAAGAATATTAAAAAAAAAACCACATTACAATGTAACAGTGTTACCCTTGTATTATAGGAGAGTGAGTGCTCTTCTTGGAATATTTATGATGATTTACTGTTTAAAATTGAGTTTGGGCAATACAATTTTGTTTGGCTCAGCAGAACTATAATTTAACTATTACTGGCTACTTTACAAACAAAATTCTATTATGAAACCCCTTAGGTATCTGGTCCAAGAATGTAAATGCACAAGATGGAAGACAGCAAAATTTACTATAATGCACAGTTGCAGACTAACTTGATCACAAGATACCCTCTAATCTTCAGAGATATAAGACTACATTTTTCTTCTAAAACACTCTGAAAAATAGTTGTTGTCATCCACACTCATTGCTATCCACCGTCCATAGAACTGTTAACGAATTTTTCCATTCTTAATGGACAACAGTGGGTCCCAGAAGGTCTCCCCAAACATTTGAGTTTCTATCACCTCAGGCCAGCCTGGGTTCAAACAAATAATGGAAGCAGATCAGATTTTATGACACAGGTTTATTAACACTATGGAGAGGGGTAGAGGAAAACTGTCAAAAATCAATATGGGAACTTGTGAAGAACTTACACTTAAATCAAACAACAAGTATCTTAAGTTGTCCTATCTATATGACTGCACAGTTAAGCAACACGTTTTAGTAAAACCAAATAGGAAACCACCCTTGACCCAGAGTTCAGAAAAAAAACCCACCTTCAGAATCGAACAAGTCCTCCCAAACTGCCCTGAGCAGTAAATGTCCCCAAATTCCCAGAGAAGCTTGTCAGCTTCTCAAGCTGGAACCCCAATCTGTGCTCACAATTCAACGTCCTCCTTTCTCCAGCTTCTGGCAGAGGCGATGGAGAGGTCCCTTGAAGCCTTGATCCCAGGGAAGCTGCCACAGTCCAAACTTGGGAGTGTCTTCTTCTGGGGTTCTTCCACCCAGGCCTTAACACAAAGTCCATTCACCCCAAGACAATGTCCACTGCAACAGGGCTTTTAGGGGCATCAAACAGACCCCGAGATCCCTGTCTCTTTGGGGACTTAAATGGTCCTCTTCAGTCTTCAAGGCTCCAGGAGAGGTGACAAATGTCTGAGGCACCCTGATTCTCCAGGAACCTAGCGCTCGGCTCCAATCTCAGTTCGCTCACACTCCCTGAGCCTCCTTGAGGAGCTTGTCTTGGTAAGGCCCAAGCCACAGCTGTACCTAAACCAAAAGCCTGGCTAAGCTCCTGACTTGCAGTCTGCACTCTGCAGGGTGTGATGCAGCTGACAGGGACAGCCCTCACAGCGTCCTGGACCCTAGCACAGACGCGCAGCGAAGTCCCGATTTCGGCGCGTACCCCCTTTAAATACCTGGTCCTAGGCCAATCAGTGCTGGGCCTTTTCACACCGAAAAAGCTCTCCCCCTTACTTGCATGAGGAATCTTCTCGAAAGAAGCAGCCCATGTGATTCCTCAAGCTCTGCTTATCTGCCAGCTACACTATCTTACTCTATTCCTAAACAGAGTTACACAAGCTTCTTAACTATTACAGTTAGATCAACTTTTGCTGGGGAGCAACAGCATCAAAGAATCCCCACACATTATAACATATTATGATCCAAACAAACAACATATGATTTTAAACAAGTATTTTTATACTGCAAAAATCCTCTACAATACCTCCTCCTCTAATGGAAGAGATTTAAGATGGTTTCAGGTCATTTTTACAACTTTATGTAGTATTGAGCAGTACTTTTTATGCAGTATGGTCTGCTCAGGGAAATTGAACTGGTTGCTATTGTGGGGGAAAAATCTAACTCTGGCCCTCAAGTTCAGAAAGAGGCACAGCAGAGCCTCCCCAATGAAGCAGACCCGTTCCCAGCCGAGACTCCAATGAGCAGAGAACGAGGTGTGGTTCAGAGTTTATTATTCAGCTGAATAACAAAAGGAACTGCATCAGAGGGCAGCAAAGAAGTGCTAGCCCCTCTGAGCAGGGCCCCCCAACAACTCGAGTGCAAGAGAGAGCCCCAAGGGGCAGCATCACAACACTTTTATCCAGTACAGTATGATAATGCTATGATAATACTTACATGATTGACAATGTTTTAGAGACCCTTATATGGTTACATCAACATTATTAAATACATATTAATGATTAAAGAATGCATATAATTATCCCCGCCTCTGTTTACTGTTGACATCATTTGCATTATCCTGGGCAGCCGCAGTACCTGCAAACTCATTAATTTCTGCCTAGAGATGCTGACCTTACATTCTTGTGAGGCTATGGTGCCAAGAAGGGTGAGCAGGAGATAGGAGGTAATACTCCCTTTTCAGTTAGAACAAAGACAGACAGTCTAGCTTACATTCCTTGTCCAGATGGTCAGGAGAAAAAGCATGAGAAAGGGGAGATAACACACTTTAACTATCAACTTTAGGCCGCTTGTTAAAGAGCGACCCACGGCTCCAACGAGGCCTACGCTTTAGCACCTTTCTCACTGTCCTACAGAAGAGATTACATATAATTTTTCTTACACTATATGGAATCCACCTTCTCTGATGATAGCATCAGGCTGATTTCCACCATTCTGACTCCATATATTCTTCACTATGGCCCAGGCTACACTGCCGCACTAAGTTGATTGGTGATACACAGTTTACGTATAGCTGAACACGTATCTCCCCTTGACTTACTTAATCGCCCTTACCACAGCATCTTTACTCAGCTGTGTCGATGCGAAATGCTCTCCCTTCAATGCAGCATCATTCTTTATGGACGGGTGGAATTACAATGTCAAAGGGAAAGTACTTCTGGGATCTATTGAGCCAGTCTACACTGGCTGCTCAATTGATCCTGCTGCGTCAATCTGTGAGGATCAATGCATAAAATTCAGTATAGACACGGCCTATGTGTTGAGTGATTGTTTCTGTTCCTTCTCTCACAGCGTGACTCTAGCTGCCTTTGTACTCTTTTTGTTCTTTCTCCCTCATCATTTATATCAAGATAATCCCCTCCTAGCAACACCCTGCTCAAAGAATTTTTTTATGTGCTATTAAAATGAAAGTTGAAGACTGCTACTCTGCTTCTATTTTATGTCCCATTCCTCCATCCTTTGTCTCTTTAGACTTAAACTCTTTGAGGTAGGGAATGTCTCCTAATCTGTATTTGTACAGTGCCTTGCACAATGGAGCTCCATCTCAGTTGATCTCTTGGCATTAATGCAATAAATATAAACAGCATAGCCCACTTTTACAAGAAGAGACCCAAGTTTCCATTTGATGACATGGAAACTTCTTTTTGGAAAACCTGAATTACCACAATTTTTCATGTTAGCATGCAAGTTTTTATAACTGTTTGAAACTTATACACTACCCTTGTTTCAGTGTGGTGAGTCTACATTTCATGCCAACTCTTACTCAAGGAAACATTTATACTATCAGACCTCACCAATTCAACAAGTGTGAGTAAATGGCCTGGCCCAACCGATGTACAACCCTAACTCAGGCCACTCAGAGTGGCTGAAAAAGGTGGCAGTACCTTTGCCCTTGGCTTCCCCTCTCTCTGTAGTTGCTTGAACCAGGTTGTAGAAAAATGGAAATCAAGAAACAAAGGGGCAAGGATAAATAGTGGCCTTTTTTGATCTGCCTTTTGCCCCACATTGCTTTTTTTTTTCTACCCAGGCAGTACAAATCAAACCCAGAAACTGGCACACAGAACACTTGAATGTTTCCTGATGTGTTTTGCCACAAATAGTGAAAATATGTTAACCTTATAAAATTCTGTCTACTATTAGGAAGATTTTTTCTGCTATTAATATAACCTATGTGATATATGCTTGAATACCATTGTGTTCACTGCTTGATGAATATGTATACATATAGTGCATTAGAAAAAATTAAAAATTTCAGTAGGTGAGCACCAAAAATCCTAGCAGGATGATCATAAACTGCAATGGTAAGCATCAAAGGGGTAGCCATGTTAATCTAGTCCAGCAAAACAAACAAGGAGTCTGGTGGCATTTTTAAAGACTAACAAGTGTATTTATGGCAGGAACTTTCATAGGAGAAAATCCCACCTCATCAGACGCTTTGAAGATGGGGGAACTCACAAAATGGAAGGAAATGGTAAGTATGTTGCAGTTTTTCAGCATCACACAAACACCCCTGTAGGGTTTGATGCAATTCCTGTTAAAGTCAATGGAAAGTCTTCCACTGAAGAACCTGGATCACTTATTGACTGGCTGAGTTTTAAACAGTCGAATGATGGGAAAAATTTAACACAGGTAAGAAAATAGACTGGGGTCAGCAACCCAAAAGATAAGATGAGCCATTTTAAAAAAATTTCTTCTATAACTATGTGTTTTGAGAGCCACAATGGGTATAGCCTTTTGGTGTGAGGAGCAGGGCCTGAGTGCTTGCCACAAGATCCCCTGGTGGGAGGAGGGCCTGGAACAAGGAGCGTGCCCCTGTCAGGGTCCCTCAGTGGTAGTGGAGAACCTGGAAACAGGAGTGAGTTGTCCACAGGGTTCGGGGAGCAAGGGGGAGGCAGAGCCATAAGTGGGCAGCCAAAAAGCCGCATGTGGCTTCGGAGCCACAGGCTGCTGACACCTGAAATAGACAAAACAGAGTAGGGAGAACAGGGAGGAGAGAAACAGGGGCCTTCGCTGAATCTGAAGTAACATTTACTATGGTCTATGCCAAGCACTGTGTAGTTGCAGTCCCTTACGAGTTGCACAGGAATTTACTTACCTGTGCGTTTACATATATAAGGATTTATTCTAAAGTGATTTAGGCAAGAAACTTTGCAGGAAATATATATATGTTGTTGTTATTATCATCATCATCTCATCCTTTCCTTTGTGCATCAAAAATTAGTCAATCAACCACCAGTCTCATTCTGCAGTTCCTAATCACAGTAAGTTTTTATTTCAGTCCACACCTACATGTCTTTGTCTCTCCTCCCCACCCCCACCCCTACATTATATCCATGTTTAGTTTTCTACATTTATTACTTACTCTTAAAAGTAAGAGTTTTTTTAATTGAGGAATTTTAGTATACAATAATTCTCATTTTTGCTTCACTTGGCCTCTATTGCTTTCAACTTAAAATTGACAGCCTCTCCTACATAACATATTCTTCATTCCATCTACCTCCATTTACAAGATACCCTCATTTAGTAACCACACCTTTCTCACACAGGCTTTCAGACAAAAAAATTTAACAAGAGTCATCTTCTATTTACAGTCAGATGGAGAAGTAATTAAATTTAATGGAAGCTGTATTTTCTAAATAAAACCATGGAGAATTTCTGTTTCTATCCAACTGAAAATGAGGTTACACATAATGGGCCATGTTCAAACACATTGTAACTTCATTATTTCCAAGGACTAGGGATGTATTTGGCATACTGTGCTGTTTCTTTTTCTGTCTGTAATGAAAAGCAAGACCTACACACATCCATATGCTTACAATCACACAAAGCGGAGAACAGAACTAAAAGTGTTGTAACTGCATAATAATGGGTCCAGCACCTCCAACAGAAATTGCAATTAAAATTAGATCTCTTTTAAAATCCACCCCACCTCCTGATTGCCAGAAGAAAGTCTGGAAGGTAGAATATGTCCTGTGCAGAGGAATTGTCTGGGCTATCATAATTTAACATTTTTTAAGAAGTTACCATAAAATCAGCAGTTCTATACACACATTTCAGGGTTAGAAATGAGAAACAATTAAATTCTAAAAAATCTCAAATAGAGCTCTGTGAATATTTTTTAAATCAAAATTGGGGTTGACGACAAATTTTTCAGAAAAAACTATCTGCTTTCTGTAGAAAGTTTTGATCTTTCCATCCAAAACCTAAGTGCCTGAAAAATTAATAATATCAGCAGAAAACCAAAATATTTAAGTTTAGATAACCAGTTTGCCACAGTCCCACATGGGAGTTTTATTGCAGTTACCTCATCCACCCATTCTTCCGAATTGTCCAGGTTCACCAGGAAGACAGCATCTCCCATAATGTGCTTTGGCCATGAACTCTCACGAAGCAACACCTCCCCTTACCATGTGGGAAAACTATGACCCATCATGAGAAATGGAGCTGGATGAGCCCAACCTATAGAGGGGAAGAACAGCGTGAAGCACCCAATTTTCTGGCATCCATAATGCACAATGGCAGTATGTTCAAATTTTTGATAAAAAGACAAAATTGTCCATGGAAATCTTTAATGGAACCATGTATGCAAGTTTCTCTCTCATCAAATGATGATCTTAGAAAAAAACATTGTCCAATCAGGTCCAATCTAAAATTATTCATGGATACATGGGAATAATATCTGCTGCAAACCCCCTTATGATGGATATATTGATGCCTGCCTAAAGGCCTCATTGTTAATGTAAGTGGGATGAGATGCCCCTGGGTAAGTCATTGAGAACAGAGATCCACCCCAGAATTTCTGGGTCTGAAAGCATGAGATTGTTAATTCCTGAACTCACAGGCTATTAGCTCCAAGCCACTGGCAGACTCATACAAATAGAATCCACAGTCCAGTGAGAGACAGTAGCTATACTATATAAATAGGGATTATGCAAGTGAATGCATTTTCTGACACTTTTTTAGGATCTTTAGACTTTGCTAGTGCAAACACTTTCATAGATGTTTAAATGAACACAGTTGAGTTCAGTGGGGCTACTTGCCTGCAGACAGTTAATTGCATATGTGTTTGTAGAATAGGGACCAAAAGCTAAAAAAAGATGCAAGTCACAATTTTGGGGGCCATAAGATGTTCAAAGGGAGTACTGAGTGGAAAGTTACTGTTTTCAGCAAACCTACTGTAAAAGTGGAGAAACTCAAACCAGCTTGCCTTAACAGAATGGAATGGCTGAGGCCCAAAAGCACAGAGCCCATTTAGTTACTTGTGTTGCTTTGTGCTCAAGACCAGCCTTGTCCTCAGACCTTTATAAGGGCCTGGATCTGCTGCCATTAACTTGAATGGGTGCAGGAAGAGGCTTTACAATAATATTCATTCACATATTAAAAACATTCAAAATACAATGTGTAATTAATAGAGTCCCTTACCTTTGTGTTTAAACAACTGAAGCTTCCAATACAGGGTGCAAGATGGCACAGAGGACCAGGCAGAGCAAATCACAGTACCCCAATATGACCCAGCTGGGGACAAGGTGAGCCTCATCTCTGCTAAACAAGATGGTCCTCAATCAGCAAGGCAGTGATGGGAAGCCATGAGGCCAGGCACCACAGCTGAATGTAAGCCACAAGCAGCAATGTCTCTGAAGCCCCACCAACAACAACTTGAATGTGATCTGAGGGTCTGATTCTGCAAGATGCTGAGCACTCTCCATTCATGAGAACTTCATACTTCATAAACCAGAGCTGAACACCAAGCAGAATGACATCTGAACTGCACATTCTTTTCCTTTTGTGGGTTTGTCTTGCTATTATAAAAACTTCCTTGAGTTGAAGCTTCTCCTGTTTTTACACCACTGCCATGTATTTACACAATTGTTGTAATTAGGGCTAATTACATAATTGTTGTAACATGCATGATCACATAATCAGGGTGTGTAATTATGATGTCCAATTACATAATTACAATGTGTAATGACAGACTATAAATATCCTTCTAAAAAGATTATAAAACAAAATGTCTGGTGGAGGCAGAAGAATTGATTTTTTAAAATTCAGTTTTCAAACAATTTCAGTTTCCTTTTGAAAAAGGGTCTTAGTTAGGAATGAACGCCCTCAGACCGCATATCAGGAGGGCAAATTCCCTACTGTTTTCAACTAACTTAGGTGGAGCACTGCTCATTCATAGCAGCAGAGGATTTGGTCCTCTCTAAGCAAATAAGATGGAAAGAAAAGAGATTGTAGAAAGAAAGGCCTTGCTGATATATGGCTAAAGGATTTAATTTTACTTTTAAAAGGAAAGATTCTCTTTTTATTGTGCAGCAAAATTTTCATAGTGGGGTTTAAAACTATGCACCTGGGTTAGAAGGTTAAAATAACACAACTTTAACTCTCTGCATACTGCTATAATAAACTGAACTAAATAAAATATCCCAGCAATGGAGCAAGGGCCTGATTCCATTCTTCAGCATGATCTATTTACAGCAGCTTAACTGTCTCAGGGCCAGATCAACTCTCTGGCTGAAATACCTACAGAAGTGGGTCATTCATTCATGGAGTGCTCCAAAAATTATTCCTTGTGACTGCTACATCTAGGAAATTGACATCATTTCCCATTTTATATCTGCAAACTCATGAATCATAGGAGACCAGAGATGTCCCTCAGAGGCTTTCTGGCTCTGAGAGCACCTCACATCCTCCAGTGCTCCAAAGCATGGTACTTTTCTGAAAAGGTAATGGTCTAAGAATAGTGCCATCTTATTCAAAGAGCCCACACGCTGTCTGCATTTATTATCATTTCAATTACTAAAGCAGGCAGAATACGATTTTAGTCCTGTTACTATTCTAAAGTGACCACAGGAGGGTCAGCAACAGAAAATGTATTGCTGGTGGTGACATGAACCAAAAAGGGCCCATCGTGATTCTCAGCTCTCACAGTGAGATTAGTGTGTTGGCAATTAGAGACACTGCCTTTTTGCAGGTCAAATGAGTAAAGCTGGATGGGTTTTGAACTAAACCTTTTCCCTGTCAGAAAATTTAGTCAAAACTACATCAGATTTTTTCATGGACAAATGATTAGTTCAGCAATTTTTTTCTGATGTGAGAATTCAATCAAAAGGTTTGCAAATTGATATTTTGAAATGAAAAAAATAATTTAGCTTTGTTTTCATTTAAATGGGTTTGCACTGCAACTTCTAAAAGCTGAAAAGTTTGTTTTCTGTTATTAGTTTTTCCATTTTCAACTCTCCCCCACTTTATCCTACTGGGAAGAAGGACAAAAAAAATTAAAAATGGAACAAAGCATGAGAAAGTTTACATGGGAAAAAACTGGTTATGTAGCCAGCTCTAAAATCAGTACACTGATCTGTAATGAATGAGCAACATGGATAAATAGTTATTAACTGTCAGTGCCTATTGTCCATGGACAAGTGTTGCACTCATCCATTCTTCTCTTCGCTTGTGCATGCCCTGTGCACAGTCAGAAATTTGGTGTTGAGGTACCCAAGGAGTCAATTTGAGCACCCTTTCCATCATAGATTGATACAAAGATGCAGCCCCACCAAAGCCCCCTTTGTTCTTTCTTGCAGGACAACTCCAATGCATAGGGGTAGAAGGGCAGGTTGTAGAAAGGACACATGTAACTCAGTCTCAAAGAACAGGTACCGAAGTTTAATAACCAGTTTTTCCTTTGAGTGATTGCATGTGTAGTTTACTCTTGGTGACTCTCAAGCTGTGATACAGGTGGAGGAATCAGAGTCTATGTGAACACAAACTGCAGTACAGCTCACGCAAATTTAGCTTTATATCTAAGAAGTAAGTGACTGCATAACAGGATGCAAAGTTAAAGATCACAGTAAAGATAAAGTTTTCCTTTACAAATGCTCTGGATAAGGACTCTTGTAAGAAGCATCTCCAAGGCCACTTGTCATCTTATTGAATGTGTAGTTACTTTGCTTGGCAGGAAAATGCTTACGTGACCAGAACATTCACAAATATAGGTTGCTACCCCCTACAAATTTTTCTGTGAAGAGATTGGGAGAGTGTTCATCCTGTCAAACCAACTCTTCGTGGCCACTGCCAACTGAACAGTTTAGTCTAGCCTATGTAGAACACCAAAGCCCTTCAGGTGTGCAGATGTTGCTTATCTCTCCTGAAGTATGGTTTGGAGTAAAATGTAGGTAAGTAAATTAACCACTTAATATGAAAGTTAAATACCATGTTAGACAGAATCTTGGGTGAGGACGCAAGTCCTAAAAAAAAAAAAAACTGTATAAGGAGATTCAGATGTCAGAGCAGGCAGCTCTGACCTCCTTCTGAGTGAAAGCAATGACTACCAAAAAATGTCACCTTTGTTGTGTGTAGGAAAGAACACATTGCTAAAGGCTCAAATGGAGGTCCCAGAGGCTTTAAAAAACACCTAAGTTCAAGCCTCAAGGAGGAATTTATTTCCTTATATGTGGATACAACCTTTCCAGGCCATTCAGAATTCTGACTAAACAGTGCAAGAGAATATAAAATGGTTGTCCACATAAGGCTACAAAGCAGATACTGCTGCCAATTAGACCTTAACCCTAGTTACCAAACCTTGATGTTTTAGGAACAATGGATAGTCTGAAATATCTGTTAGTGAAACCCGGAACGGGCAAAACCAAATAAGAAAATATTGCTTCTATTTCAAAATGTAAGTAGCCCAAATGGAGGCCTTTCTATTATTAAACAAGACATCCATTTATGACTAAACCAAGAATTGCCTCTTCCCTGGTGATTTCCAGGACTAGGTGGTCCAAGAAGCAGGCTTTTCTGCAGTCTAGAAACTATTGATGCGTCCCATCCTGAGAAGACATTTGCGTTGCCAGAGGGCAACCTGAAATCCCCCATCATGATAAAGCTTTCTATTTTTGTAGCTTCTGTAATCTTCTCAGCAATTCATAATCACCATCACCTTTGGTAGTGTGCTCCTATATTCTTACTACAGAAGCATAGCATTTCTACCCATAGAAAATCTATAGTGAAGTTTGATTCAAGTCAAGATTTGACTCCACTTTTATTTACATATTATGCCATTCCCGCCCCAACATGACCTATTCTGTCATTCCTGCACAATTTGCATCTCAGTATTACAATGTCCCACTGATTAGTCTCATTCTACCAACTGTCTGCAATACTTGTTATATCAATATCCTTATTTAATATTCATTTCACTTTGTTTCAGAATTTCCCACAGAAAACTGAAAAGGCATGCACACACCCTGGTCCTACCCCATCTTCTCAGTCTTACCATCCCCTGAACTCAGATCTCCAGCTTTATAGGGGCTGGACAGGTTCTATCATGTATGAGGCAGAAGGAATAGTGCCAGACACCTTCCATATCTGCTCCATCTTTACAATGGCTAGAACCAGATGGAGGAGATCCTCCATGTAGCTAATTGCCCTAATGATATGACCCCCTGACCACTGTCAGTTCAATAGTTCCTTTGAAAGGTATATACAATCTTTATAATATACCAGCCTTAAGTAAGAGCACATATAGCACCATGAAGTAAGACTCCTTTCTGGTCCCAATTCATGCTGAGGTGCATGAAGATTGGAAGCCCCTGTAATTTTATCCTAACAAAAGCAACTGCAAATGCTATTATCAGGAGCACTGCTGGCCCTGGAAAAGATCCGGGGCTCAGCGTGCTAAGACTCAGGGCACGTGTGCTGCCACCGCAGCAGCTGCCACCACGGGCGGCCTGGTGGCAGACCCAGAGCTCAGGCACTGGGACTCAGGGCTCAAGCCCTGTCAGCCAGGTGCCAGCAATGCCCCTGGCTGCTATTATATGTATCTCATGCAGCTTTCTTTAAAAAGGTGCATTTCTTAAAAACCAAGCTACTCTGACGTATACACTCTTATTATTATAAATCTCTGACAATAGACAACTATATTTTGGTTCTCAACAACATTGTTTTCCTCTATGTACCTAAAACATCTGTATAATACCCCAAAGATTTCACTGTAACAAATTAAATGTGCCCATTGTGCTTAAAAAGATGCTCTACTCTTGAGAGCCGCCAGTTCAAAAAGGACTTTTCAGTTCTTTTTAGCTGCAGCTATTTTAGACATAAGCCTTTAGTGGCAGCCTTCAGTCTAGAAGCAAAAAACTGAAACCCAACTGAAACAGAATTTTCTTGGTTGGGGTTATATTGGCAGGAGAGTTATAGTGTATGGATCCTGCCAAGAAGTCCAGCATTTTCTGAGTCACTTTCTTTCTCCGTCCCCCATTTCATAAGACTCTGAGTCTAAGGTTAGACAGGACCAATAAGATCATCTAGTCTGACCTCCGCCTGCACAATGCAGGCCACAGAACCTTCCCATCCCCCTCCTGCAATAAGCCCCTAACCTACAACTAAATTATTAAAGCCCTCAAATCATGATTTAAAGACTTTACAGTACAGAGAATCCACCTGCCATGCCCCATGCTACAGAGGAAGGCGAAAAGCCCCAAGAGACTTTCCCAAAGTGACCTGGGGGAAAATTCCTTCAGACAAATCAACGTGAAAGGGAATGTGCATGAAATATTTATTAAGATCATTCCCCTGCTAATCCTAAAAACAGTAGAAAGATAAAGGCATGCTGGCTCCTAGCACTGAAAGACTAACTTTCTGTATCTGCCAACCCTGACAAAAGCCCAAAGGACTCTCCCTTCCCCCAGTCTATAACACTCGTTATAAAATTAAAGTAAAAAATTACTCTTGGCTGAAAAATTTATTGGCAAACATAATTACTACCTTAAATGTGATATTTTTATAAATTATCTGCTCATAAATCCAGTGCTATAATCCTCTTTAATGACCTCAAGTCTTTAATACATCCTTCCCATAAAACTGGAGTGTTATTTCTGATACGAAGTTTGTGGGATTTAAGTTATGAATATACTTTGGGTACGCTATAGGAAAGTGTATATAACTACACTTTATGTTTTATTATGGTGGTTGATTTATAATGGGTGTAACTCAGCTCTAAATGAGAGCCAATATAGTGCTAAACTTGGATATTACTCTTCCAATTACCCATCACAGTGATGCTTGGAGCCATATGTCCTGTGTACCTGGGCTCCACTAATACTGCTCATTAAGAGAGAATGAAGAAAATTTTAGTTACTGCCTTGTTTATACTGTAAAGATGCACAGCTCAGGTTCATAGGACAGCTCAATATACTCTTAGCCCCTGCTCTGAGCCAGATGTAAGAATAATCTAGGTTGGGTTTTTTGTTTGTTTTTTTTTTTTATCAGACTTTACTGCTGAGCCCCTCTTAAGACAGGCATGACAACTGTATTAAAATCATTTATTTTGGCAGATGGTTTGGTACAGTTACCAGAAGCAGTGTCTGCCTGCACATGTCCCGTACTGGATAAAAAACTGCACCTAAACCAGGGTTGTGAGAATACAGTGTTTAGTAAACAGTGTTAAAAGGATTGTGTTTCTTTTTAGAGTCATAAAAATAGAAACATAGAAAATACTTGAATCTTTCTCTTGTATCTGTCTACCTTGGTCTGGGTTTTCCTACTTCTGCTATTTTCTTCAACAGAGTATCCAACTATACAAGATTTGATTGAAGGAACCTGAATTGCTCAAGGAAATGATGTCTAACTTTGGAAACTCCAAAGGTGGTGGGTTCTTTCTTTTTTTTTCTTTTTTTTCTCTTCAGTGCATCAATTGAGAGTTTAGAACAGTTTGCTTGTGTCCTACGCATTGCAGGACTAGGGATTTAGTTCATGTTCACCAATGAATACAATGCTTATGAGAGTAAATATCTTGACACAGGTATCATAGAGGGACAGGAAAGCTTCTTCCCACCAGTCTGTCAATTCTGTAATGCTTCTTTTATTCAAGTTCAAGTTCTCTATCTCCCTTCCAGGATGACTGCTTCTCTCAGGAATACCAGCAAACATCTACTTTAGGCATCCACCAATATAGCATCTGAGCAGTAGGGTGCACCAATTTGTTACAGGGCTCACTAGTTTTTTGAGACATTTTTCTCTGTTTTTTTTTTAAGTAAGTATTATTAGTATCAACAAAATTTACAACAACTTTACATTTCAGCAGTCCAGAGCAGCCACACACAACAAACTGTAGTGGAAAACTGAGCGCTAGCATAACACTAACCCAACCCCAGCCATCAGCAGGCAAGATCAAACCTGGCACCTCTGAAGCTCAATGCATGAATCCTTCCTGCATGAGTTTAAAGCCACATGGCCCTTGCTACGGCCTGTAGCAGACCCATCAAACTCTAGCAAGTGCCCCTAGAGGAGAGCCGCATCAAGCAACCATGGGTTACCATGGGATAGGAACAGAAAGATGTTGAATACCTACTGTGGAGCTCATGGGAAGTTGCAGGTTTTGCTGGAAAGATAGAGATGCCCATTCCCTCACCTTTTAGCTGATGATACCATATCTGGAGTTCATTTCCAAGGGAAACACTCACCTTTCTGCTTCATAGGACAGATGTACTGTAAAGTGTTTTATTATGATCTGTAGCGCCCCCCAGCCACACACCCATTACGTACTTTGGCAGCCGTGAAGAGGAGTAGCACTCCACTAACGCTCCAGGTTTGGCACCAGTAGACCTCTGTACTAAGAAGGGGAGGGGGGGTTGTCAATAGGCCCAAAAGCAAGGCTACACTGAGCATTTCAATTCAAATTACTGAATTCAAATTGACCAATTCTACTGTAATTCGAATTCAGTCAATTCGAATTGACATAGCTACACTAGAAAATCCAATTCGAATTGGCATGTCCATGAACAGGACTTGCTAGTTCGAATTCAGTAGGGGGTGCTATTGTATAGGGAAAAATCAAACTTAACAGAGAATTTGAATTGACATGGCCACACTATGTCAATTCGAATTACTCACTTCACATTGACCACGACTTCGATGAAAAAGCAGGTTTGACCAATTTGAACTCGAAATAGCATGCCCTGTGTATGGACATGCTATTTTGATTCCCTGAGAGGGGCACCCTGGGAGGTGTGGCAACATGGCCCCTGGTGGGCCATGTTGCCACCCAATGGAAAAACAGCCCCCAGGGAAAGGATCTCCTGCTCCTGCTGGGAGCAGCTGGGCAGGGGCCCTGGGGCACCCCAGCAGTGGCGGGGAGCCGGTCCGACCAGCTCCCCAGTGCCTCGGGGCTGAGTGGCTGCAGCCACAGGGAACCAGTCTGGACCCGGCTCCGGCAGTGGGGCAGAGGCCCCGGGGCACCCCAGCAGCGGCGGGGAGTCTGTCCAACTGGCACCAGTTGTTTCAAAATAAAACTTGCCAGGTCCAGACGACGTTTTCTTATCTCGAAATAAGGAGGTTCCTTATTTCGAAATAAGGAAAGTCATTTCGATATAATAAAACCTAGTTATATACCTAAATGACCTGTTATTTTGATATGCCCAGCTGGGCACGGGGTGAGTCATGGCAGCTGCAGCCACCCCACAGGGGCTGCAGCACCCCCAAGCTGGCAAGGGGCAGAGCCGGGAACCGGGCTTCCCCAAACACTCCCCCCGAAGCGGCGGGGCAGTTGGGGGCCCAGCAGCTCCCAGTAGCTGAGCCCCAGGGCGCTGGGGAGCCGGTTGGACAGACTCCCCGCTGCTGCTGGGGTGCCCCGGGGCCTCTGCCCCACTGCTGGAGCCAGGTCCAGACTGGTTCCCTGTGGCTGCAGCCACTCAGCTCCGGGGCACTGGGGAGCTGGTCGGACCAGCTCCCCACCACTGCTGGGGTGCCCCAGGGCCCCTGCCCAGCTGCCCCCCAGCAGGAGCAGGAGATCCCTTCCCTGGGGGCTGTTTTTCCACTGGGTGACAACATGGCCCACCAGGGGCCATGTTGCCACACCTCCCAGGGAATCAAAATAGCATGTCCATACACAGGGCATGCTATTTCGATTGGAGGGGCTTGACTTATTTCAAGCTAATTTTATTTAATATGAAATAAGTCATTTCTAATTAAGGGTTTTATTTCAAAATGTCATTTTGAAACGACTTATTTTGAAATAAAGCTTTGTGTGTGGACATAGCCATATAGATGCTTAATTTTTATTCCCAGTTTTTTAAAGGTTTGAGTTACTATTCCCCACAAACTACACCGGAAACATGAACAGAACTAGAAGGCCCAATCCTGCACCTCTCTCTGTTTATCCTAGGGCACTCATCACCTCACCTATGTGATTTAATTTATGCTCAAAACCCCTGTGAGTGCAGCATGATTATCCCCACTATTCGCCACAGTCATTTGAGAGTCAGCAGCTTCTCCTTTGAAGGCTCTGGTAAGATGCTAATTACTTTAGAGTGAAAATATTAAACATTAACTAAGTTGGCTTCATACACTGCTTGTAACAGTGGAATCTGCTTATAACTGGAGAAAATCCCTGTGCTGTAAATGGAAAGAAAGCCCACTGAACTGTAGCAATTCAGTTTCATCATTCGTTCATTATATTGAATTTGGTTAATACAAAATGGGCTCCATTCTTTCTGTACCATTTCTTCACATTCATTCAGCTCTAATTATTCTTATGGTTTATTTATGTTGCCCAAAATGTGCTAGGCTTCTCCAAAGACAAAGGAAGACAATCTCCACCCCAGGAAGACTAAAATAAGTGTATTATTGTTCTTCAGTTATGAAATGTCATTAATCGAAAGGTGCTTATGTGGCCTGCCAAGAACATAGTATCTAAACACTGAACAATCTTTAATGCATCTATCCTCAGAATGGACGTATAAAGCTGGGAAATTCCATTATCATAATTTTTGCTATGGGAGCTGAAGCATGGGTGTACACACACACACACACACACACACACACACACACACACACACACACAATGTTTGTTTAATTTTTCTAGCAAAAATACCTCTGAGGTATTTATGCACCTAATTCCCATTGAAATCAATGGGACCTAGGCACCTGAATCCAGTACATTTGAGAATCTCGGCCAGAGAAATAAAGGTCCAAATCCTCAGAGATATTTAGAAGCTAAACATGTTTGAAGATGTGTGCCAAGATGGTTGCTTGTGTTCACAAAGGAAGTTGTACAGCAGAGCAGGGATTTTAAGTTCTGTATCCCAAGTCCCACAACCCCCCATTCTATCCTCTGGACTGCCCTTCCTCTTTGGTTCTCAAGTCTTCTAGGTGATTCATGGGGGGGGGGGTTCTTCTCCCTGTTTATGCAAAGTTAGTACAGTTTTGATGCCCATGCATCCTTTTCATGAAGGCTGGATAGTCCCACTCCTCTCCCCCCCAGCTGATGACATCCAGCTTTGCATTGCACTGCTGCAAGATTGAGTCTATGTTCCCTGGAACAGCTACTTTTTGAGGTCCTCTTTGCTAAATAAATTGCTCTGCTATCTCACCATTATAAACACCTCTCACATCTCAGCTGAACATTCTGCCTTCCTCCAAGCCCTGCAGATAGCCAGGAAAGTTGCCAGCAGAGAGCAACCACCATTGAGGAAACCAAACTGAGACATTCCATAGTGCAGACATAGAAATCATAATCTTGCTCCATGGCCTGTTAAAGATACTGAAGCCAGGACAAATTGTTGCCTTCTTCAGGTCTTTGCTTTTTTCTACAGAACCTAAATTACTGTATGAGCTGAAGATATATTCTTATTGAATCTGTAGCCCAATGGACTAAATCAAGGAAAGCTGGTAGAAATTTTTCCAGTGCAGGTATTTTATGGAAAATAGCCTTTTCACAAAAAAACAAAAACAAAAACGGAGGTTACTCACCTTGTGCAGTAGCCGTGCTTCTTCGAGATGCATGTCCCCGCACTGCTCCACTTTAGGTGTGTGGCCGCGCCCGCACCTAGCACCGGAGATTCTGATAGCAGAGTCTCAGAGGGGGGAGCGTGCTGCCACCGTGACGTCACGGCTGTCTTCCCGCCATTTGGAATGCGCGCTCCCCCCTCCCACCCGTCAGCTCCTTCTCTACCGTGAAGCATCCATAGGACGATACTCCGAAGGAGAGGGGAGGCGGGTGGGTAGTGGAGCAGTGCGGGGACATGCATCTCGAAGAAGCACAGCTACTGCACAAGGTGAGTAACCTCCGTTTCTTCTTCGAGCAGTGTCCCCGCTGCTCCACTTTAGGTGAATACCTAGCAGTGTCCTTCACTGGAGGCGGGACCTTCGGAGTTGTCCCTTCTTACGGAATCAAGCACTGCTAGACCCACGGCCGTGTCCGCAGCGGCGTGGCGATCCATGGCATAATGTTTCACAAAAGTGTCCGCCGATGCCCAGGTGGCGGCTCTACAGATGTCCAATATGGGGACGTCCCGGAGGAACGCCGTGGTGCTAGACACCGCTCTGGTCGAGTGGGTCCTAATGACACCGGCAGGTTCACTCCCGTGTTTCTGATAGGCAAGCTGGACACAACTCGAGATCCATTTAGACAACCTTTGGTTCAATATAGGATTGCCCCTTGATCGTTCCGTTATTGAGATAAATAGGTGAGGAGTTTTACGGAAAGGTTTTGTTCTGTCAATATAGAATGCGACCGCCCGCTTGACGTCCAATGTATGCAATGCCGCTTCTTCGGGGCCAACATGGGGTTTTGGGTAGAACACCGGGAGGTGAATAGTCTGGTTAATGTGAAACACGGAAGAAACCTTTGGCAGAAATTTTGGGTGAGGCCGTAAGGAGATCTTGTCTTTCATGAGTACCGTAAATGGGGGGCAGGCCATAAGGGCTGCTAATTCGCTCACTCGCCGAGCTGATGTCACCGCCACCAGGAAAGCTACCTTCATTGAGAGATGCAGTAAGGAGCAGGTAGCCATGGGTTCAAATGGTGGCCTAGTAAGTGCCCGTAGCACTAGAGGAAGGTCCCATGGGTGAACCGGGGCCCTGACGTCTGGGTAAGTATTCTGCACCCCCACCATGAAACGTTTAACAATAGAATGAAAGAATAGAGAACAGTCATTGATTGCCACGTGAAATGTGGATATTGCCGCGAGATGGACCCTCAAAGTAGCCATCTTCAATCCTCTCTCTTTCAGGTCAAGGAGATACTCCAGTACTGCCGGAATGGAAGCCGACTGCGGAATGACGGACCTCGCCTGACACCAGGTAAGGAATCTCTTCCATTTCTGCAGGTAAGTCACCCTCGTCGCTGGCTTGCAACTATTTACTAACACCTGTTTTACCCTGTCAGAACACTGTCCCTCCGTATCATTGAGCCATTGAGGAACCATGCCGTGAGGTGCAACCTGCTGAGGTGAGTATGCCGTGTCTTGCCTTTGTTCTGAGTTAGTAAATTGGGGATTAGTGGCAGGGGAAGAGGTGAGACCTTGGACATGCATATGAGGAGAGAGTACCAGGTCTGCCTCGGCCAGGCTGGGGCGATCAATATCACCTCCGCTTTGTCCTGTTTGACCTTTTGAAGTGTTCTGTGAATCAGAGGAAATGGGGGAAAAGCGTAAAAGAGACCATGGTCCCACGTGGTTAGGAGCGCATCGCCCAGAGATCCGTAACTGCGACCTGCTCTTGAACAGAACATCTGACACTTCTTGTTGGTCTGAGTCGCGAACAAATCCATGCTCAGGGAACCCCAACGTCGGAATATGCTCGTGAGAACTGTGTCGTTGAGTTCCCACTCGTGAGGATCTATGAAGTTCCTGCTTAGATCATCTGCGACCGTGTTCAGTACGCCTGGAAGGTACACAGCCGAAATACGAATCTCGTGTGCCAGGCACCAGTGCCAGAGCTTCAATGCTTCTAGGCACAGGGCTCTCGAACGAGCTCCCCCCTGGCGATTGATGTAATACATGGTCGCCATATTGTCTGTCTGGATTTTCACATTCCTGCCTCTTAGTATGGGTAGGAAGTGCCAGCAGGCGTTTCTTACTGCCCGTGACTCCAGGATATTGATATGTAAGGTAGCCTCCTGATGGGCCCACCTGCCTTGTACTGAGAGGTCTCCCAGGTGGGCACCCCATCCTGCGAGAGAGGCATCCATCCATGGAGATAAGAGTGTCTGCTACTGCTTGCATAAATGGGACACCCTGCAGCACATTGAGTGGGGATGTCCACCAAGTAAGCGAATCCTTTATTATCTGTGGGACTGATAGCCGCCTGTGCTTCACGAGTCTGTGAGACTTGGACCCTTTCAGGAACCATAACTGCAACTGCCTCATGTGCAGTCTGGCATCGGGGACCAGGTAAGTTGCCGCTGCCATATGGCCGAGAAGTTGCATGCATGCGAGAACCGACACCAATGGCGAGGATTGGACGTAGTCTATGATGTCGAATAAAGCCGCGACCCTGTCTGCTGTGAGGAATGCTCTGCAATCGGGAGTACATATCTGAGCCCCTATGAACTGGATTCGTTGTATTGGAACCATGTTGGACTTGTTGTAGTTGATGGTCAAGCCCAACGAGGGGAACAAAGATTCTGTCACTCGCACTGCCTCCTGTGCTGTGGCGAAAGAACCTGCCCTCAGAAGAAAATCGTCCAGGTAGGGGAATACCGATATTCCCTTCCGTCTCAGATGTGCTATCGGTGCCGCCATAATTTTGGAAAACACCCTCGGCGCCGTGCAAAGGCCGAAAGGAAGGACATTGAACTGATAGTGCTCGTCCAGAAATGTGAAGCACAGGAATTTCCTGTGTGCTGGATGTATCGTAACATGGAAGTAGGCGTCCTTGAGGTCGAGGGATGCCAGCCAATCATCTCTCTCTAAAGAGGGAAGGATATTGGATAGCGTTACCATTTTAAATTTACGCACCCAAACAAATTTATTAAGAGCCCTTAGGTCCAATATGGGTCTCCAGCCCCCTGTCTTTTTCTGTGTTAAGAAATATCTGGAATAGAATCCTTTGCCCCTATATTGCGCGGGGACCTCCTGGATAGCCCCAATGGCCAGGAGGGTAGCCACTTCCTCCCGTAAAAGTTGTACGTGAGAGGGGTCCCTGAAGAGGGACGGGGAAGGGGTTTTTGGGATGGGTGTGTCCACAAATGGTATTAAGTGGCCAGACTCAACAATCTCCAGCACCCATTTGTCTGATGTAATGGATTTCCAATTGTCGATGTACAGTGTTAACTTGTTGGTGAACCTAAGAGGTGCTTGAGTGCCCCCGAAGGAGGATGGTATACGGGGGCTAGGCAAACCCTCAACCTGATCCTCAAAAGTGCTGACTGCTCGATTGGGATTGCGAGTTATGTGCTGGTTGGGCACCTTGCCTACGTCTAGTATTTTGCTGTCTGGACCTCGGACGTGACGAGTCGAACCTCCTGCGCTGTTGGCGATAGGAGAGCCTATTGCTTCTATTATGTTGATACCTGTTGTCACAAGGTCTGTACGTGGGTGGTTGGATTCCCAGCGTGCGAAGAGTGGCTCTCGAGTCCTTCAACGAATGCATGATGTTGTTCGTCTTTTTGCCAAACAGTTTAATTCTGTCGAAAGGCAGATCCTCTATAATGGCCTGTAGCTGCCTCGGAAGAGCCGCTGCATGAAGCCATGCAGAACGACGGAGCACTACCGCAGAGCCGACGGTACGTGCCTCTGTGTCAGCCTCATCCAGTGCCGCCTGTAGGGCTACCATTGATATCAGTAGCCCCTCCCGAAGGACCGCATTGAAGCCGTCCCTGTTCTGCTCGGGGAGTAATTGTGCGAACTCCACCAGCTTGGTATAGTTCTTGTGATTGTAATCCGCTAAGAGAGCGGCATAGTTCGCAATTCTAAATTGTAGTGTTGCGGAGATATAGATCTTTCTGCCCATTATGTCCATCTTCTTATCCTCCCTATCTGGTGGTGATGCTCTGGCATATCCCTGTTTCACCTGTTGGTTTGCTGCATCTATCACTAATGAGTTTGTTTGCAGATGGGAGAATAGAAATTCGTTGTCACCAGGAATGATAAAGTATTTTTTATCTATTTTCTTGTTAGTCGGCGGTATGGAGGCTGGTGATTCCCATATTGTAGTGGCTGGCTCCATAATGCCATCATCCGTAGGCATTAACACCTTGGATGAGGTACTAGCCTGAAGAATCCTATACAGCCTGTGTTTGGAAGTGGAAACCGATTGTTCTGGCAAATTCAAAGCTGTTGCCACTCGCTTGAAAAGGTCTTGAAACTGTCTAGCTTCGTCACCTTTCGACTGTGGCTCATCCATACTGTCACCCCCCTGAGGGACCAGTTGTGGTGCTATGACAGCTGGTGGTGCACCAGTAGGGAGTGCGTTACCCTGCGACTGGTATAGCCCTTGGACCGAAGGTGGTACCCCGGGCATTGGTGTGGGAGGATATCCTGGCCAATTAAGCCAAGGTGCCCACGTCATTCCATAAGGTGGATACTGGTACCAGGGAGTGCCCTGCCACTGGTATGGTTGAAGTTGCGGTTTACCAGGTCCCGCTTGCTGTACCGGAAGACCACTGTTTCTATCATGTGGCTCAGAAACAGAGCTTGCCATGGAACCAGCATCAGAGGGTGACCGAGACCATTCGTCCTGATCCGACGATTGCATGCCATAGAGTGGGGACAGATGTGAAGAAGAGTCTGAAGAGAAGTCCTGTCTAAGAGAGTGCTTCGTCTTCCTGGACCTCTTCCTGGGTGGAGACGAAGATCTGCTCTTGTGATGGGAGCCAGACTCGGCCGCCTGTACCCCGTCCTGGCAGGTAATCAGGCAGGGGGGCATATGTTGTGGTGCCACGGCCGTATAGATTGGGGTCAACAATTGGATCCCCGCCAGATTATGGAGAGCCGCCCCTGGCAAGGCACTATTCGGCACCATTGTTGTAGGCGCCGACATTAACACTGCCGCCGCCGGTGCCGCTGCGGACGTCAGGATCGGGCCCGTTGCGGTCAAGGGCGCGGTGCCGATGGCAGACTATGGCATCTGTGCTGCGGGCACCGTGCTTGGTGCCGGGGTACTCTCCGTTAGCCCCAGCGCCGGTGAGGAGCGCTCCGGGGGCGGCACATTGACAGGCAGCTTCTTCAGCCGCTCCGCTGCGGGGCTTTCCGGCGGCTTAGCCGAACTGCGCCCGGAGCCTTTAGGGGGAGCCAGGGTCTCCTTAACATGGGACCAGCTGTACCCCTTCTTGGATGTTGGTGCTGGGGAGGATGGCTGGGAGCCTGTTTTCCCCGCGGATGTCCGGCGGGGTGAGGCGCCTGGCTCCGAAGCTGAGCGCAGCGCGCCCTCCATGACCATTAACTTCAGCCGCCTGCTGCGGTCTCGTTTTGCTCTTGCCTTCAACAAGGCACAGTGGGGGCAAGAAGTAGCCAAATGTGCCTCTCCCAGGCACTTAATACACTGATCATGCCCGTCTGACATCGGTACAGGGTCATGACAGTTGGAGCAATGCTTGAAGCCTGAGGCATTAGGCATAGTGTTCATGCTGGTGTCCGTCTCCTCAAAGTTGTTTTTTTGTTTTGTTTTGTTTTGTTTTGTTTTTTTAACAGGTAAAAATAAAGGGGAAAACACTACCTAACAGAATTGAACAGTATGAAACTATAAAGAAGTAACAACAGAACTATCTATAAGTGAGGTAAGGAGCTCCTCTCAAATGGTGCTAGAGCTGAGGCGGTTGAGAAGGAACTGACGGGTGGGAGGGGGGAGCGCGCATTCCAAACGGCGGGAAGACAGCCGTGACGTCACCGTGGCAGCACACTCCCCCCTCTGAGACTCTGCTATCAGAATCTCCGGTGCTAGGTGCGGGCGTGGCCACACACCTAAAGTGGAGCAGCGGGGACACTGCTCGAAGAAGAAAAGATTGTTCTAAAAATTTCTACCATATGAAGTTTTTTGGATTTTTCTCTGGAAACTAACACCCCCCAGCCACCCACTGCAGTCACTTTCCCTTTTTTTTGCAGTGGAAAAAGAGAGTCTCATGGGACTACCCATCCACTCATATGATGTGTTCTTCTCCTGACCGTCAGTCACTAAGTGCCCCATTATTAACCTTATTTCCTGCAAGTTGAGGAACAGACTTCTTGCTTTTGAGGTTGCAAGGGTTATATTCATAACTAGTCTGAAATTTTTTGTGGGGAGGAAGGGAGCCAAGTATCCTGTGGAGAAATAAAAAGAAGTGGTATTTTTCTAGTCAGCTTCCAACAATACCAAGAAAGGTCCCCCATTTATCTGGTGGGAGGAAGGTGGGGGTGTTAACTCAAGATTTTAACAATCATGTTCAAATTCAAATGTTGGCATTGTTTAATGCAGTGGTTCCCAACCTTTTTGACCTGAGGGCCATGGATATTATTTTTTATAACCCTGAAGGGCCACCAGTGTCTACCAGCAGGGTCCCCATTACCTCCCACTGCAGTCATACGGAAAGAGTTCAGCTAGCAGGCTGCCTCCTCACTGATCTCCCATCTCACTGGCTGCAGCTGGGAAACTTCATGTGTCCAGTAGCCCTGAAGCACTCCACCTGGGTACCTAGGCAGTGGCTCCCTTCTGCAGTTAGGAGGATGGAAGATCAGTGTTTCCATCCATCAGGCTCCAGCAGAAACCACAGCACCTAAGGACCTAGGCATAGTATTTTGGTCTCTGCTGAAGCCATGGGAGGGGAACACTGATCTTCCATCTCCTTGACTGCAGCAAGAAGCCTGAATCAGTCTTTTAACCTTGTGGAAACATGCTCCTCCAGGGTCCCTTAGGCAGTGGCTCCCTTCTGCAACCAGTGGGAGGGGAGCCATGGGCCACTTTGAAACCCCAGTGGGCCAATTTTGTCCCCCAGGCCACAAGTTTGGTAACCACTGGTTCAATGAATTATGTTGTGCTAACCAGGAATCCTGCTCATCTGGTGTAGCCAGGCGAACATTTGTATGTTTTATCATCCCATTTAGTTTAAATATGAGGGATATAGAAATCAACTATAATGGAAGCTATGTGGCACATCTACCAGCCAGATCAGAGAGATTTAGTTTCAGTTTCTCCCACAGATATTTCTGCATCTCCATCCATTCTTCCCCTATATTTGGGGCATCCTTCCAGACCTAGTCATAAAGCTTCTACCCTCAATTACTCAAAACACTCCTAGAAACTCATTTGGTGTGTCACATGGCATACAAAATGGAAGTGTTTGCATGTCTTAAAAAATATTTGAATCCATAAAAAAGTCATATACTTAAAACGAGTGGCCACACAATCTTTAAGCACTTGAATAGTCCCGTTGACTTCAATGGCACTACTTGAACACTTAAGTGTGAGTCTGCTTTACTGGATTAGGACGTTTGGACGTGTCCTACCTTCCACTAAAGTAAATGAAAATCTTTCCACTGAGTTCCATGAGAGTTAATCACAAATCAACAGAACTTAGTGCAAAATATGGTTAGATATAGGTCAACCAGGGAACTTTATTCTGTTTTATGATTATACCTAGAAGCCCCAGGCAGGATCAGAGCCATCTATGCCAGGCACTATACAGAAATACAATAAGAGACAGATCATCTTCTTTTTCAGGAACAGTAAATGATTTATAAGCTATCAACTGTAACAAGCATAAAAGACCATGTTTGTATTATGCTTATATTATTGTATGGTGATGAATATATATTTGGAGAAATGCACTGAACTATTAAGGGAAGTGGAACAGAATAACTGCATGAGATGGTGCTCTAACAGGTATGCTTAATCACATCCCTATTAAATCTAGAAAAATTATTAGAAGTGTTCATTCTAAAAACCTTTCAGTATTTTGAGTCCAGTGAACTAACATTAGTCACCATTGGTGTGTGCTTTGGATGTCAAATGTTTCTCCTAGTTAATGTTATTAGTTACTATTTTACAGAACTCACCATTCTGTGAGGTACTTCACAGAAAACACATATAGGTCCTGCAAGAAGTTCTGTTCATTAAGGATGTGGCTAGCTCTCATTGATATCAATGGACAGAGATTTTTGTTGACTTTAGAGGAAGCTAGGACATTCTCAAAGGCCCCAATCCAGCAAAGCACTTCACTTGAAGAAGTAAGTGCGTAAGTAGTCTCCCTGAAGTCAATGTAATTATTCATGTGCTTACAATTAAGCATGTACGTGCCTCAGTGTTCTACCAGATCAGGACTATTTTTGAGAATTCTACCTAATATTCATATTATGAAGTAGCACAGTAATTAATACAATGATTAAGGAAGCAATCATCTACCATGGCCCACTTTAGTTAAAATGGGTACTTATCTTCCTCTTAAGCAAAGATTTATTGGCATACTTTAATGTTCAAAACAAGGTTATCTATTTAAATGAGAATGTGGAAAGAACTCTAGGAAGAGGCCTAGTTTAGTCTCAATTCTTTAAACACCAAGAACAAAATTTTCATAAAAGGGCACCAATTTGAAGAGACTCAGTTTCTGGAAGCCTTGATCATGACTTTTTATGTGTTCAACACTTAACTCCCTTTGACTTCAAAACTGTAGTGGGAAACACTGTTGAGGGAAAACAAACAAGGAGTTCTGTGGCACTTTAAAAACTAACATATTTATTCATAATTTATAAATTTGTTAGTCTCTAAAGTGCCACAAGACTCCTTGCTTGTTTTCCCGAACTAGACTAACATGGCTATCCCTTTGTAACTGTTCAGGGAGGGTCCTAAACAGTCAATCTCCAGGTGTGACCAGCCCCCATGAAGCAGTTTAGTTACCCTGGAAATTTTTCTTTAAATTGTTGATTGAGACAAAGATAGTAATATCTTTTAGAGTTTGTCCTCAATGGAAACACAGTTTTCATCTCTTCAGATTAATTAAGTGAATTATATAGAAAATGACAAGAAAGATCTGTTTACTCTGAAGCGTTCATAAGTGAGTTCAAAAAGGTCAAATTACACACACTGCAGCCAGTCTGCAATATTACTTTTGAAATAAATATCCCTAGGCTGTGTACTGCACCCAATGGCTACTTTTAAAAAGCCACTTACAGTTAATGGGTGTTCAAATGAACAAGGAGCTTTATAGAAAGTACGAACATGAGCTTGGTAGTGTTAATAACTAGCTTTATATCTATGATCTCAATAATGAATGGAAAGCATAAAGTCAGGAAAAAGAATAAAGGAAAATTTAGCTGCATTATCTTAGGCTGCTGTTTCCAAAAACTAAAATCCCAACAGTTTTTAAATAGAGATTTTATATTACTGATTCAGACCACTGTAGAATTTATGGACCCATTTCTAAGGGGAATATAATTGCATCCAAACATTTGAAGGCCAAACACTGAAGAGCTTGTGGAATTATTCAGGAATGTCTCAGAAAGTATCATTTTATCCCATTACTCCTTACTAGATAGGAACGTTTAGATCAGATGTCAGGAAAAGTCTTATGAGACTTTGGAATACTCTCTGAAGAGAAGTGATTAAAACCCAATCTCTAGGGTCAGCTGAGACTAGACTGACCAAACCAGTACAGAAACAGAGGTTACTCACCCTTCAGTGCAGTAGCCGTGGTTCTTCGAGATGCGTGTCCCCGCACTGCTCCACTATAGGAGTTGGGCTGCGCCCGCACCCAGCCACAGAGATTCTTATCGCAGAGCCTGAGGGGGGCAGCACGCGCGACCAAAGGGCACACGGCCAACTTCCCACCGTTTGGAACGCGCACGCCCCCCTCCACCCATCTGTTCCTTCTCCACCATGGAGCCCCACTAAGTACAGAGGGTACTCCGAAGTAGAGGGGAGGCGGGTGGGGAGTGGAGCAGTGCGGGCACACGCATCTCGAAGAACCACGGCTACTGCACCGAAGGGTGAGTAACCTCCGTTTCTTCGTCGAGCAGTGTCCCCGCTGCTCCACTATAGGTGACTACCAAGCAGTATTCTAATTGGTGGAGGGATCTTCGGAGCTACCCTTTGCGGCCGTGCTAAGCACCACAAGACCCAATGATGCGTCACTAGATGCATCCTTGTCAACTGCATAATGTTTTATGAAGGTATCAGCGGATGCCCAAGTAGCCACCCTGAAAATGTCTACAATTGGCACATTGTGGAGTAATGCTGTGGAACTGGAAACTGCTCTGGTGCAATGAGCTCTAATATAATGTGGGGGCTCGGAATCATGTTTCTCGTAAGCCATGCAAATGCACATAACAATCCACTTAGAGAGTCTCTGTTTGGAAATTGGATCACCTCTAGACCGTTCCGCCACTGATACAAACAGTCTGGGCATTTTCCTAAAAGCCTTCGTCCTATCTATATAGTAGGCTATGGCCCTTTTGACATCTAGGGTATGCAATGCTGCCTCTTCATGGGTCTTATGCAGTTTTGGGCAGAAAACTGGGAGGTGAATTGTCTGGTTGATATGAAAACTGGAAGAGACCTTAGGTAAAAATCTTGGATGCGGCCTAAGGGAGACCTTATCCTTTGTGAAAATGGTGAAGGGAGGACAAGCCATGAGTGCCGCTATTTCTCCCACTCGCCTAGCCAACGTTACTGCTACCAAAAAGACAACCTTCATTGACATATGTAGCATGGAGCAAGATGCCATTGGTTCAAAGGGTGGCCTAGTGAGGGATCTCAGAACTACGGCTAAATCCCACGGGGGTACCAGGAGTCTAATGTCTGGGTAAATGTTATGAAGGCCCTCCATAAAGTGCTTGACAACACTGTGAGAAAATAAAGATGAGCCTTCCACCAGCTCATGGAAAGTTGACATGGCTGCCAAATGAACCTTAATAGTAGTAATAGCTAATCCATTCTCTTTCAGGTCAAGGAGATATTCGAGCACTTCAGAGACGTGCGTGGACTGCGGAGAGAGGTGACGTTCCTGACACCAATCTCCTCCATTTTTGCAGATAAGTAAGTCTGGTTGTTGACTTTCTACTATTTATTAACATGTGCTTTACACAGTCCGAACAGCGCTGTTCCAGGTCATTGAACCATCCAGGAGCCAGGCAGTTAGGTGGAGCTTGCTCAGGTATGTATGTTGGATCTTGCTGTTGTTCTGCGTGATCAGATTCGGAATGAGCGGAAGCGTGATCAGTGTTGCTACCGACATTTGGATGAGGGAGGAATACCATGGCTGTCTAGGCCATGCTGGAGCAATTAATATAAGTATTGCCTTGTCCTGCTTCAGCTTGTGGACCAGCTTGGGAATCATGGGAATCGGGGGAAAAGCGTAAAGGAGAACACGCTGCCATTTCAGTAAAAATGCATCTCCTAGAGAGCCTTGACCAAGGTCTGCCCTTGAACAAAACGAAGCACATTTCTTGTTGCTCTGTGTTGCGAATAGATCTATTGCCAGCTGACCCCAACAACGAAATATGTCCGCTAGGATCATGTCGTCTAACTCCCACTCGTGAGGTTCTGCGAATTGCCTGCTCAGTGCATCTGCTGTCGTGTTGAGTGTGCCAGGTAAGTATATTGCCTCCATCTGAATGCTGTGACGTATGGCCCAGTCCCATAGCCTGAGGGCCTCCACACATAGAGACTGGGATCGAGCTCCGCCTTGCCGATTGACGTAGTACATTGCTGCTATGCTGTCCATCAGTATCTTTATGCTTTTCCCTTGTATGAGGTGGCGACAAGGGTTCCTTATTGCTCGTAACTCGAGGAGGTTTATATGCAAAAGACTCAGTGCGTGACCACTTCCCTTGCACAGTCCAGTGCCCCAGATGTGCTCCCCATCCTGCAAGGGAGGCGTCGGTTACGAGCAGAAGGGCCGGAGGCTGCTGAGAAAAGGGGACCCCCCATTGAAGGTTTGCCGGTAGGGTCCACCATAAGAGAGTGTCCTTTATGGGCTGCGGCATAGATAAGATATGATGGGTCAAATGCCGGTGAGGTTTGAAATTCCTCAGGAACCACATTTGCAGGTGTCTCATATGAAACCTGGCGTTGGGGACCAGGTACGTAGCTGCCGCCATGTGGCCGAGGAGCTGCATACATTGGAGCGCTGTAACTGTGGGAGCAGAGAGTATGCTTTTTATGAGACTTTGTATGGCTACTACTCTTCTGTTTGTGAGAAACGCCTTGGAAGAGGGAGTATGAATGGTTGCACCTAGAAATTGTAGCACCTGTACAGGTTGAAGGAAGGATTTCTTGTAGTTGATTGTGAGCCCCAAATGTAGGAAAAGCAGCTCCGTGAATTCCACTGCCTTTTGGGCTTCTGAGAACGACCGTGCTTTCAACAGGAAGTCGTCCAAGTAGAGAAAAATAGTTATCCCTTGAGTTCGCATGTAAGCCACCACTGTTGCCATAACTTTGGAGAAAACTCTGGGGGCTGTACACAGTCCAAAAGGGAGTACATTGAATTGATAATGGTAATCTTGGAAAATAAAACGTAGGAATCTCCTGTGTGCAGGATGTATGGAGATATGGAAGTAGGCATCTTTTAGGTCGAGGGACACCAGCCAATCGTCTTGTTCTAAAAAAGGTAGAATGTTTGACAGCGTTACCATTTTAAACTTCTTTACTGTGATAAATGTGTTGAGGCGCCTCAGATCTAAGATCGGCCTCCAACCCCCCATCCTCTTCTGTGTCAAAAAATATCGGGAGTAGAAACCCTTTCCCCTGAACTGAATGGGAACTTCCTCAATTGCCCCGATATTCAGTAAGGTGTGTATCTCCTCCCGCAACAGCTGTACATGAGTGGGGTCCCTGAAGAGGGACGGGGAAGGGGAATTTGGAATAGGTCTGGACGAGAATGGAATTAAATATCAGTGTCAATGATTTCCAGCACCCATCTGTCTGATGTAATGGAAGACCATCGGTGCAGAAAAGGGGCTAGCCTATTTTTAAATAGTAAAGCAGGTGTATCAGTGTTGCCGTCATTTGCCGTCGAATGGCTAGATGAACCCTCAACCAAATTCTTAAAATTGATGCTTAGTCCCTGAGGACTGCACATTAGATGAAGACTGTAGATTCTGTCTACGTCGTGCGTTGGGATTTCTAGCAGGTGGACGTGGATTATCAAACCTCCTACATTGTTGATAGGGATATCTGTTGCTTGAATTAGTCTGATACCCGTTGCTATACCTGAACCTCAGTGTCAGTGCTTGAATGCCCAGCGTCTGCAGGGTTGCCCTTGAATCCTTCAAGGAGTGCATGATCTCACCAGTTTTCTCTCCGAACAGCTTATTCTTATCAGAAGGAAGATCTTCTATGATTGACTGGAGCTGCCTGGGGAGCGCGGCCACATGTAACCAGGAAGATCGTCAGAGCACCACCGCAGATCCTATGGTCCTGGCTGCTACGTCCGCCATATCCAGGGCTGCTTGTAGAGCTGTCCTGGAAATCAGGATAACCTCTTGAACAAGCGCATTGTAACCATCTCTCCTGTCTTCTGGAATCAAGCTAATAAAATCTGTAAATTTCGCAGAGTTGTTGTGACTGTAATTAGTTAAAAGAGCAGCGTAGTTGGCTATCCTTAACTGCAAGAGGTCCATCTTTTTGTCCTTCCTATCAGCTGGGGTAGACCTATTATGGGCTTGTTTAAGTCTTTGATTTGCTGCATCGACCACTAGTGAGTTCGCTTGCGGGTGTGAAAAGAGGAACTCATTATTAGTTGGTGTGATGAAATATTTTTTATCTGCCTTCCTGTTAGTGGGCAGTGCTGAGGCACGGGTCTGCCATACAGACATTGCCGGCTCCATAATGCCCTCATCTATAGGGAGTGACACTTTGGACGAGGTGGCTGACTGTAAAATTCTATAAAGCCTATGCTTAGAAGTAGGCCCTGATTGGTCTGGCATATCCAGAGTTGCAGCCACCCTCTTAAAAAGCTCCTGGAATTGCCTCGCATCATCAGTCCGAGGCTGAGGATCCTCCTCAGGAGGCAGGTGTTGGGAAACCTAACCACTGTGTGGTTTTCTCTGTCCCTCCTGGAACAATGTTCTCGGCACCTCGGGTCTTTGCATGCCTTGCATCAGGGTAGGAACCTGCGCATATGGTGTCCATCCTGGCCATGATGCCCAGGGTACCCCCTGCTGAGGAAAAGGGTACGACGGGATGTTAGCCCATGGCCATGACTGTGGCTGTTGAGGAGCGGTGCTAACATTATCTGGAACGTCCCCATCAGAATCATAGCTTGATTGCTGACTGGAGAGAGAGGAAGAATCTGACTGGTTATCATCTCCTGAGGGCTGTATACCATAAAGAGGAGAGAAATCAGGTGAGGAACCAGAGGAAAGGTCCTCTCTCAAACAGTGCTTTGACTTCCTCCTATGTTTACGGGGAGGAGACTGCCTAGAGCCTGAATCCGGCTGGTCTAAGCCCTACGGTGGTATGTCAGGTAGCGGTACCGGAGTGGGAGGATGTGAAGGCTGCGGTACCAGCAGCTGCTGCACCGGTACTGTCAGGTGGGGGTACCCTGGTGCTTGAACAACTGGCGCTGAGAGTGAGTGAGACAAATTTACTGCAGGCGCTGGTAGAAAACCGCTCTGCCCCGAGAACGACGGTGCAGTGGCCGTCATCAAGGTCAACGGTGCCTCAGAGAGAGCAGCGGTACCACTGACAGGCATCGTGGCTGCCGCTGGTGTCGATGGCAGCGCTGGGGAAGTGATTGTTGGAGGCGGTGCCGGGGACGGCAGCTCCAAGGTCGGCGCAGAGCCGCTCTGTGCTGCCTGAGAGTCTCGCTCAACTATAGAGGCAAAGGAATAAGACTTTGTCTTGTGGGGTTTTTCGAAGGAACCTGCAGCCTCCCTAGACCCCGTGCGGTCATGGCCAGACTTATGTTTCTTTGCTGTCACCAGTGAGGAGGACGCTGAAGCGCGCATCAGGGCTGCGTCCCTGAGCGGAAATTTACTGGGCTCCGATGCCGGTCGGAGGGCTCCCTCCATCAAGAGGAGTTTCAGCCTCCTACTCCTCTCCTTTCTCGCCCTAGATTTAAGACTATTACAATGAGGGCAGGAGTGGGCTAGATGCTCCTCACCCAGACACTTAATAAATTCTTCATGCCTGTCAGAGGCAGGCATTGGGTTGTTGCAGCCAGCGCAGCGCTTAAACCCTGAAGCTGTTGGCACTGCGGCAGCTGAGGAGAATTTTTTTTTTAAATAAAGAACTCTTAAACACTAGCTAACTAACTAACTAACTAACCAACCACCAAACTCAAAACTACCACTACAACGCTATTCAGTAACTGAAGGGAAGCAGGCTGAGGAGCTGGTGAAACTCCGTGCTCGGTAAGCGGCGGTTAAGAAGGAACTGACGGGTGGAGGGGGGGCGTGCGCGTTCCAAACAGCGGGAAGTTGGCCACGCGCCCTTTGGTCACGCGCGCTCCCCCCCTCGGGCTCTGCAATAAGAATCTCCGCGGCTGGGTGCGGGCGCAGCCCAACACCTATAGTGGAGCAGCGGGGACACTGCTCGACGAAAAACATGCTGTATGAAACAACCTGGCATTGGCAGTGGTGGTATGAACAAGATGATTTAAGGGGTCTTTTCCATCTGTAAAGTAGAACCATTTTCTTCAACTAGCCAATCAATTAGGCATTCACTGTAATCAATTCTGTCTCCTATCACAAAGAGTGTCACTAATTTTAGATGATTTGACAATGCCTTGTTCATGACTGGTAAAGTATAAAGTGCAGGTCTGCTACATACACAGAGGACTTCTTGCAAACTAAAAGGCCAGATTCTCACCTACTGTAAATTCACTTAGCTCCATTGATGTCAAATTTAAATCAGCTTTTGGAAATCAGTGGAGCTATTCCAATATACACCATAGCCCATTGGACTAGCCAGTTTGTTTCCTTATGAAGTTATTGTTTCTTATTAATTTAATTGATTGTTTTACTACAATGGGTTTATAGTAAAAGGTCATGTATTGTAAGATGAGCTAAGACAAGTGTGTGGTGGGGGTGGAACTTTTTGCCCCAGTAAGTAATGATTATGTAAAGGATAAAATATATATGATTATAACCTTTACCCTAGATAACTTAAGAGGCATTAAGCTAAGAGAGATACCTCTGCTCATGACCTCAGCAGACTTAACAGGTTCACCACAAAAACATGGTTAGACCAGAAATAACATCAGTGAAATGAACAATCTATCTGGAAAGGCTATATATAATTAATATTCACACACATACCAGCCTATAGAATAAGTGTACCTTGATATTTTGTGGGTGAGGAAGCCAAGATTGGACATAGGAAAGCAACCCATCATATCTTAGGCATTAAGCCTTGTGTCTTTAGTATTATCTTAGTCATAGAATCATAGGGTTGGAAGGGGCCTCATGAAGTTATCTAGTCCAACCACCTGTGAAAAAGCAGGATGACTCCCACTAAATCATTCCAGCCAGGGTTTTGTCTACCCAAGCCTTAAATGTCTCCAAAGATGGAGGGAGATTCCACTACCTCCCTAGGTAACCCATTCCAATGCTTCACCACCCTCCTAGTAAGAAAGTTTTTCCTAACATACAACCTCAACCTCCCCAGCTGTAACTTGAAACCATCGCTCCTTGTTCTGTCCTCTGTCACTACTCAGAACAGGCAAGCTCCCTCCTCCTTGGAGCATCCCTTCAAGTAGTTGAAGGTTGCTATCAAATCCTCCCTCAGTCTTCTCTTCTGTGAGCTAAATAAGCCTAGTTCCTTTAGTTTCTCTTTGAAAGTCTTGTGCTCCAGCCCCTTGATCATTTTCATTGCCCTCCGCTGGACTCTTTCTAATTTGTCCACATCCTTTTCATAGTGGGGTGCCCAAAACTAGATTGTGCATTAGTTCCATAGTGCTAGAAGAATGCATCAGAGCACTTCTCTTTGCAGATAACCTGGCACAAATTGCTTATTCGCTCAGAGACATCCAAGAGATAACTGTGCTTTACGTCAGCAGCAAAGCAATTCAGATTAAAGATAAATAGCAACAAAACTAAACTTTCTTACCAACTATCCAACAGACAAAATGTAAGCAGTGGTACTATACCTCAAGCTCTTCTTACTGGCAACTTCTTTCTAGTTCTCTAAAATTTTCCTCAATTTCCTTTTCAAAAAGTCTTTGAAATGCAGCTTTTGCTCTCTATATCATGTGTCCCTTCCTTAAGCTCACCATAGAGGAAAATCTTTGGGAACTCAAGATCTGGCATATAGACAACATGACCTAAACAGCTACACAGCTGAGATGGATAAGTGCCTCGAGAGTGGACATGACAGCTCTTCTCCATACCTTGATGTCCAGAACCCAATCTTCAGATTTAATTCCTAGAAGCTGCTATAAATGTCTCAGTTGTATACTTGTAAGTTTTTTGATGTGTCACCTTTATAGGATTATTATTTCCACTGGATACAGAAGTTGAGTCAGCAGCACAGCACAAGATAAAGAGGGAAGAGGTGCTCTCCCAAGAGATCTATTCCATTAGGAGAGTCAAAAATATGCCCTTTTGTGCTTGAAACTATACACGAAGCAACCCTTGTTTCAATGACAGATGAGGAGCAGGAAGGATGGGAAGGCAGAGAGACAGAAGTGGTTAGCTCAGAATTATACAGATTAGTGGCAGAGACAGGAATGAAACCTGTGCCTCAACTCCCCATCCAGTACCCTATCCATTAGATCCTACTACATCTCAAATGATACTTGGGAGAAAGGATAAAGCCAGAAAGTACATCTGCAGTACAATTTCAGAGCTATACATGCAAACTGCCCTGCCACTACCATCATCAGACAAGAAATCTATTCCCTAGTTGCTTTCTCAAAGGGATCTGTTAATTACAAGTTCTGGATGGGAAAGGTATTTTGATTGCAACTGTGAGGATCTTCTGAGTCTATGTGAAGTGTCGTTCTTTCCAAGTAAACCTCAAAACTATAACTGTACAGTATTTCTTGTGTAGGGGAAGGGTAAGAAACAGCCCATGCACTATAGTTACATTCTAGCATATGCCACACCAATGAAATTCTAGTATTCATCATAGAACAACCCACATGATTTATACAGTAACATTACTTTGGCCCAAAGAAGAAGCAGCCACTGGGAGGAGAGATGCATTTCTCCTGGAATAACTGTCTCTGTACCCGTGACCAGAGCAAGGCAATTCAGAAAAGGCACAAAAACATTCAGATTTAGGAAATGGCATACTCAGTAGCTATTTCTGAAAAACTGCACAGCAAATGTTGCATCACAGGCCAAGAGTCTTACAAATCCTGAATATACACTTCATTTGAGAGTTTAGTCAAACAAAACTGGATGGAGAGGGATGTTATTCATAATTATTAATTATTTATAATTAAAAGCATACCTCTATTCAGCAATTGATTGAGCAGGACCAAAAGATGCATCTATGGATCCCATCACCAGAGGCACTTTGAGTAGAGGCTCCAAATTTCAGCTTCCCCAGCAAGTGAGGACCACTCACCCATTAACACAAGGGCCGGACTGCTGCTAGCCATGACAATTCCCAAACTGTTTGGTTTCTAAAGTTCTTAAAAAGACTGAAGTGTTGCCATTCTCATCAAATTCTGAAGACACCAAGTGACAATACGTATTATGGTCACTGTCAAGAATGAGAAATCTCTGGAAGGAAATCAAAGGGGCATGCTTTGTGTGACCCAATGCCCTAGTATTATGTTGGAATTTTATATTTAAATATTACAACAACAAAGTGGGGAAGTCTGCATGTATAAGGAATACTAGCAGATTTACTTTCTGTTTAAAAGAGTTAAAAGTTTAAAAAACTTTTTAAAAAGTTTAAAAGAGTTTAGAAAGTTTCCCTCTGCAACTGTTCAAAAGAGTTACGCCTAGCATTTACTGTTTACAATGCTGTGTTTATTAAATGTTTACAGGGCTATATGGTACTCTTACAGAGACTGTGAATTAAGAACCCCTACTTGTCAGGATTTTATATACACAGTAGCCCCACGGTTTAAATCTGTGTAGGGCTGCCCCAACCATATAGGTGAACTATGCAGTTGCCTAGCATGCCAGGATTTAAGGGGTGCCAAATGAGACAAATGATTTTTTTCTCTGTTTAAAAATTATATATTAATATATTATCTCTTATAATATGTGGGGGGAATTTTATCTCTTATAACATGTTGGGGGGAGGTACCAAAGTTCTAGTTCACCTAGGAAGCCAAAAGCCCTTGGGCCAGCCCTGACTCTGTGCAAGGCTTTCTGAAAGATCCTAAAAACACAACCCTGTCCTGTGGTTCAACATCTTCAGGTGCAGGAAAATGGATTGTTGTATTTACTGCCTCAGCATAGTGCTGCCTCATTACAACAGCACCTTTGAGCTGTTTTTGACACATGCACACAAGCAGCATAGAAGGCCCAATCTAGTGGTACAGTGGTGTTGCACATTAAGTGGTACTTGCGGACCTTATAGGTACACTTTAATGTAACACCGTTTCAAACAGTACTACATTAAAGCACATGAGGGAAACCTTCATGTGCACTAGCAGGATCTACATCAACCAATCTGTGCATAAAATGCTAGTGCACTTTAGAAGTCACACTCTAAAGCACATTGACCCATCATATGGGTAAACCCGAGGTTTGGTGTCTCCGAAATGAGGCTGAGTATCAAAACATTTAAATTTCATTCCCAACTCAGCAGCTGACCTACTGAATAATTTTAGGCAAGGCACTTAACATCTGTGCCACAGTTTATCCATCACTAAAATGGGATAATGATGCGTGCATATCTTTGCAGAATGCTTTGAGATCTGTGGACTGAGAGCCCTATGTAATTGTTAGGTATCCTTAACTAGAAATGAAAGGGAAAAAGACAGCCCTTTTTGTATTGTGACATTAGATTAGGTCAGAATATCATCATCTGACCCCTTTGTCTCAAGTTTAAGGATTCTGGCTCACTTTTAGTGAGAGAACCCCAATTAAGTTCTTGGATCCTAATGTCTCTATACTTTGAAGAGAGAGTTTGGATCTGGATGCAGATCAGAGCTCTATAAATGGCTATCTACATCTGGAATAGGATTCAGGTGACTAATAATACACAAACCTTCTCTCCAGCTTGTATCATCTGAAAGCTAAATGACTGTCCATAGCATAAACCTATCAACAGAAGCTTTATAAAACTGATACCCCACTTCCCGCTAAAAATCTTCATTTTTCTACTTCATAACATTAAACTTAAAAAGGCTTCCAGATCGGTCTTGAACATTGGTTAAAACAAGTTTATCTAAAAATTTTTGGGTCATTAGGGCCAAGTGTATTTCTTGAAAAGTCTCTAATATTGCAAGTTGAAGGCCAAGCAATGGATAAGAAGGAAAAATCTCAACCTGATGTCTGACTAAAAGGGACAAGTTTTCTGGCTGATGATTTCACAAATCATTAAACATAACAGCAAACAAAGCCAATGTTCCCTGCCCATTTAAAAATGTAGTATCATAGGGTAAAAGTGTAATGTTCCTTCTGAGCAATCATTAGATTCACCATTACATGGAGGGTTAGTGCATAATTGCTCTTGTAATATCCTCAAATAGCAGATGCAGCTGGTTATAACTCTAGGGTCAGAAACCACAAGTACTTACTGTGATTGGAGTCAAAGGTCTCACTGGTGTCCAGATTACTCATTTCTTTTCCAAGAGAAACTGTCAGTTAATCAGCTTCAATAAAGCTGTACAACATTTACATTTAAAGAGACAGTGTGTGCATTCCTCTCTACTTGTGACTGAAAAATACTATTTCCAAAGCCACAGCTATGCAACAGGCCAGATGAGCACAATCTCCACTGCTGACCTGGAGCTGCATCCATTTACAGTACTACCACTTCTGGCCCGTTGCACTACCCATGTGAAAAAACTACTTTTACACTGAGTTTTGATTTGGATTTGGGTTTGGGTTGTTTTAAACATTCTTTGTTACTGCATTTAAATGAATGTGTGCCTTCTGCACCCCTACCCAATCACTTTAGAAGAAATATCTTTTAAAAAGTATTTAAAATTCTTTCCTTAACATGACACATAAAATACTGAAGATAAGACGTTCAAGCTGACACCAGCAAACCATCAACCTAATGGACTAGGGATAGTACTTTGGGCTGCCATGCAGAGAAAAGTATTTTCCCCAGTCCTGGGCTTTCTTCCTAGCCCAGCAAAGAATAAGTGTAATATGAACGCAGGATGCTTACCATTTGTAGCCACTCCTCTGCGCAGAGGGAGTCGTATTCCATCTTTCACTAAATGGCCAGCTACTGCTCCACCGATTCTGGAAAGGAGCTAAAACAGAGAAAGCAAAGTCAATACTCAACACCACAGAACTCTCATTCAAAAATACATTCTGAGCAACTTTATAGCTGAGTCCAGTCTTCATCCTTTTATATTAAAGTACACAGTTAATTTTTCCTCCGATGCTTGAGTAAACAGTGTAGGTAAATAATAATGAGCAGTTAGTTAAATTGAAACCAGGATTTTGGTTCCAGCTACCTTTTCCTTGAAGAAAGACTAACACAGCTATCCCTTTGGATATCAAATGTTAGATGTAATTTGTTCTCATATCCTGCAGTTATATAAGATAGTAACACTCTAAGACAAACAAAAAATAAGTTCACATTCTCTTCATCTTGGTTTGTTGGATTTATTTTTGTCCCATGTTTCCGCTTCACTCTTCCCAAGTTACATTTCCTTGTCTGGTATCAGTGAGCTAACGAGAAAGAGTGTTCTGAGAGACTGAGGGTATGATTATACTGACCGCAGCAAATTCTCTGCCAGAAGTGCGCTTTTCCAGGTTTGACTGAGCAACCTGTCAAGACCTGCTCAATTGACCTCTGGCTCCATGCTGTAACTCCAGCCCCATAACTGGAGTAATGCTAAATTGACCAGACAGCATTTCTGGTCACCTCAGTGCAGTGTGTACAGGGAGGTAAGTGGGAGTTAATAAGATGATGGAGATATGCAAGGAATTTTACATACCTTGTGTATCTCGCATTGACTGGTGCCTAAAAGTGCAGCAAGTATAGGTTAGGGCTTAGTTAAAAGGAAAAAAGTCTGACTTCTCCATTCACACTCAAGGGTGATATAGTAAGAGAATATGGACACTTGGAGCTTGTTATCATTACTGGATCTGTCATATACCACAACGCTGACAACTACAATCAAGCACTGAATTTACATCTTCTTTATGCCAGAACATATTTCGTATACTCTACATAGCTGCCATTTTGTGTCTTAAGAGATTGCAAGATATCCTTAGCAGCCAGACATGGCTGCTATTTTTAAAGAAGGACCTTTCAGCTTTTATGGTGATCAGACCAACTTTAATAGAAGTCTGCTTAGCATTAAGAAACCAGGAAGAGAGACTTGCTCTAATGAATGTCTGCTATTTAGAATTAATCTTTGCAGGACCATGCCATATCCGTATTTGCCAACCTTCCATTGAGCTTTGGGAGGTAATGGGCAGGCAGAAAAAAGGCCTGAGGAAGTTCTAAATCTCTCAAAAGGAATTCAGTACCAGCAGGATCGGGGCTTTAAACCCTGAAGCTGTTATTCAGCTTTTACCCAACCTCATTTTTGGGATGGTAGAGTTCTCAGTGTCTCCTGTGGAAGCTGATACCTTTTTATAACTAGTCACTGGATCAGGGATTGGAACCCAAGTATGCATTCTTTTAAGTGAGGGTCCTCACCTCCCAGCTAGAGATTCACTATCTGGCTTAATTTTTATTTATACATACCAGCTGGAACAGCTTCAAAATGATATATTGAGAAAAACAGCACTAAACTGTTACCTCTTCTGAGGTAGTAAGGCATTCACCTGGGAGACATGGGTTCAAACCTAGGTCTCCCACACAAGATGAGTGTCCATGCCACAAGACTATTGTGTGCAAGAAAGTACTTCCAGTGTCTATTTTTCTACCACCTGCTAGTTTCATGTCCTTTTGTCTTATTAACAAAATGGAAAATGCTTGAATAAAAAGGGTTTCATTTAAGGTTGAACAAAGTGTTTTGCTCAGCCTGAAAGGACATTCCCCCAATTTTTTCATTTCACCAAAAATTCTGAAAGACTCGTTTCACTTCAACCCAAACTTAGTTCTCACCGTTTTAGAGCTGTCACTGAACCAAATTCAGTTATTCACCCATCCCTGTCCAGGTAGGAGATCACAGATGCTACAGAACTATGTCCTCCATTTTATGCATGTGAGTAGCAAGGAGCATGCACAGCCTTGACTCCATCACACTCAATATGCCCAGTTATATAGAGCCAGTATGCAGGAGGTGTACAATGTGACCTGTCACAGTTTCTTCCTTCTCTGGTGCCCAGAACATTGCCGCTTATTCTGGCCATCCATGCACCCTACATGTCTAATTCATATCATACAAGTCGGAGTTGTTTGCACTGTGTAATACTTAGCTCTTGTATGAAAATAATGCCATATACACCAACATTTTGGTGTTCACACTTTCCTTCTTGGCAACTTTTTTTGCTTGGAGAGGTGAGGAGAACCTGTCTGTTTCCCAAAAGCCCTCTAACTTTCATCTCAAAGTAAGATCTACAGCTACGTCGAACATTTTCAGCCCAGTGTCCTCTTTACAACATGCCTTATATTTCAGAAAGTTGAATTACAGGCTTACAGCAGCATTTTTTCCCCCAGAAAAAAAGAAAAATTGATTATTATTTAATCTTTCACAAGAGGTTCTTTGATACGACTAATTAATTTACTACTGTATTAGGGCCTACGAGTGTATTGTAAGTAGGGTGACCAAACAGCAAGTGTGAAAAGTCAAGAAAGGGGGTGGGAAGTTGTAGGCGCCCATGTAAGAAAAAGCCCCAAATATGAGGACTGTCCCTATAAAATCAGGGCATCTTCTCACCCTAGCTGTAATCCTATTTCCTGAAAGAAAACTGCTATTATAGGGATGGTACATAAATTTAATACTTTTTTGAAAACTTAGTTTGCTTACAAGATCCATTCACAAACATTGGCCTAAAGATTAGGGATATGAACTCTCTAGGGCAATTGTTCAATGCAACATATGGAAATACAATCCGTCAACCCTCTATGAATGACAAAGAGTATGCATCTGTTCCTCTAGGGCACCATTTAAACCACTGCGCCATTTGGCTGAGGATATGTCACTACTTCAGAAGCTCTATCATGAGGTTAGGGTTCTCCTGAGCGGTTTAATAAATTGGAGGTGGTTAAGAGAGAGAAGAAAGGAAGCAAAGACTAACCAAAACTTACAGTCCAAACTAGAAATGACAGCAGCTGCACTAAGGTCACCATTAACTGAGCACCCTCTTGTAGTCTTAGGTCAATTTGCAGGAACCCATCCCTGACCCTATTAGCTTCTTGTTGGTCCCTTACTAACATTTCAGTTTCTTTTGAGACTAAAAGCACCTTCCACCCCTCCTGAGCTGGCTTAATAACAGAAACAAAACAATCCACAGCCCCATAAAATAAAGGTTATGACCAGAATCATAAGGTTCTTACTCCTCTCTTATTTTTCTGCTACAGATATAGGTGCTGTAACTAAGAATACTGGAGTGATACCACAGCCGCACCCCCGGCTTGACATATTTTCCCATCATATACAGGATTTACCGTTTGTTTCAATGGCTCTCAGCACCCCTAGTATACAAATTGTTCCAGTGCTCCTACACAGAGCAATTCCTATCCCGCTCTGTTCCACCGAAAAACCATCAGCCCCAGGCCTTTCTGATCTGTGCTCAGACCTCTAGCTTTCTTCTCCTAGCAGCCATATTCTGCGTACAGACCCTTGTGGACTCAAGCTTGTAGCTTTCTCACCCCAAACTCGGCCATCAGGCTCTTCCCTTCAGGAGCCTTTCTTCTACAACTTCGCAGGCTCTCTCTTCACTGTAGCAGTGTGCTACCTTTTACAAGGAATTACCTGATCCAACCCATCTTTAGTAATTAGAGTGCATCATTAGTAATTAGAGTAGATTAGCTCCAGGCACTCCAGCCTTTAGGTGCAAGCTACATGTTACAGAGCCATATGACTTTGGAGGCAATAAACTGGGGAAATGGATCAAGATGGGTTAATGATCCGTAAACTCAGGGTATTACAAATAGAACTGCATTGCATTTAGTTGGGGTGAAATATCTAGTGAGACACTGGAAGAGCCCTACTTTTCTTGATCACCTTCAGAAATGTCCTTGAAGAAAAAGAAAAAGGAACATAAATTACATTTACAGGTAATACTGGGCTCAGGTGGGAGAGGATGAATCAAAAAACAACATGAAGAGAAAATATAAGCAACTGTACAGACAATTATGACATATACAAATTAATAAACAGTGATATCAGGAAAAAATAAAGGCTAATATATTTGGGCAAAAATGTTTTAAACAATTGAGTTAAGCAGACTGCTGGCTAGAAAGCAGACAAATGTCAAAAAAAAAAAAAACCCAGTTATATGGAAATGAATTCACAGAGGCAGATTAAAGATCAAAAGGAAGTTCTTTTTTTATAGAGGAGTAGATCATCATTTTTGCTCTTGTTGAGTGGCTGCATTGTGCATGGTTCTACTAAAGCTAATGGGGTTGCGTGTGGAGTGAAGTATTTTTCAGAGTCAGAACCAGGCACACAACATTACTGTGATCAAACTTTGAGCAGTTTTGGGCAAATCATGAGAGCAGCCAGGAAGGAGTAAAAAAGATGAAAGGATTTGGATGGTGGTGGAATTCAGAAAGGTCAAAAGTGCTCTAAAAAGATACATAACATGTGGTGATTTGACAACGCTTTACTGAATGGAGTCAAGATGCATAAAAGTTAAGGGAGGCCCTTACACTAATGGCATGAAATAAGGTAAGGACAATTTTGGCTGGAGATTGAAAAGTGTTTTACTATAAAGTCAATTAGACTATGGACTAATCTTCTAAAGTGTATCACTGAAGGATAACACTTGAGGATGCAAAGCAGGGATATCCCATGCAGAAAGAGGAATTATATGACCTATTAGATCTTTTCTACCCCAATAAATCACTGAAAAGGGTGGAAGATTAGTTTTGGGGAGTTCAGTAACAAAAATATAGGGAGAAAAACAAGAATAATGTGTAAGTTGATATTGTCAGCAGTGAATAAAAATAAGATTTTTATGCCAGTGGAAAGTATACTAAAAGAGAAAATTCATTAGTAAATGAGGAAGAGTAGTTAACAAGAACAATAAAGTTTGCACAATTAAGAGGAAAAGGAAGAGCCTAGAGAATAATTCTTGAAAATGAGCAAAGAAAAGGCCATGTGAACAAACACATAGGGTAATTTGACTTCAGGCTTCCCATTCTTTAAGCCTGTAAACTGCTCTGATTTGCTGTTACTTTATGACCTGATCCTATGTTTTACACCCCCTTGCATTTAGTTTCATTCCTTTCTGTAAGTTCACCCATCTTCGAAGCATCTGAGGAAGTGGGATCTTCTCCCACGAAAGCTCATGCAAAAAATAAATCTGTTAGTCTTAAAGTGCCACACAACTGCTTGTTGTTTTCATGTGAACAAATACAAACTGATGGCTTAATGGACACAGTATTAGACATTTAATAATGATGAGAAATAAGTTGGGAAGAAGACAAAAGAAGAGTGAGTGTAGTACCAACTTTCCAAAAATGTAACTATGATCCTGGCAATGGCTGTCCATTAGGTTTATTTTCCATTCCTCATAAAAGAAGGAATTGATTTTCTATCTTTTAAAGCAAACAGGGAAAGAAGAAAGTTGTATGATGGTAAGACCTCTCTGGGTATCAGTGAGGTTTAATCCCAGAGGGACATAAATGAGGTGGAAGTGTTTTTCAACATTTTCAACTATATATTCTTGATTTAGAATTCCCTGGCCTTCCAATATTTGCTGTTGGCTATGATTTGTCTTTGTTTCAAGGTTTCTGTAGGAGTCTCTTTAAGTGACTGTTACATGTTTACAGTTTAACTGTACTTGTCTGATTGTTGTTTGTTTGTAGGTACTGAGGTTTGTTGGTGGTGGTTTTTCTCCTAGGACTACTCCTAGCTTTATAAAAACACGTTTAAGAATTGCCCAGGAATGGTCCCTTTGAAAGATCCAACAACATTTTGGGGAAAGTTGAATTTATCTGAAACTTGCCAAGTTTGTAAATAAAAAATAAATCAGTAAATAACTATGAATATTTTATTTGGCTTTAATAAACAGACACACAAAAGGAATTCCCTCTACCCATATTTGAAATGCATTCTCAAGCCTGTTAATTTGGATACAGTGTCTCAATTTCCATTTATGCTGACTAATTTCTAGTGCCCGTTATTGCTGAATACAGAACAGAGTATACTCCAACCCTAGGACAGCCCTCCTCAAATGTAGCCACCAGCGGGTTTTTTCTGTGGCCATGATAGCTTCTAAAGTAGGGGTAGGCAACCCCTGACATGTGCCAATGGTGCCATGTGAGCCCATTCAGAGTCACACACAGCAACCTCTGCAGTGCCACAGAAATTGCCACTCCTGACACCGAAAGACAGTCCAGGTGGCTTCTTTCAGGGGCAGCTGGGATGGAGCAGGATGGGCCACCATGCCCATGCCTCTGAGGTATGCCACTGCCAACAGTAGCTACTCTGGGGGGCTTCTTTCTTTCAGAGGCATGTGTGGGAAGTGCCCCCCCAAACCTCCCTACACACACACTCTCCAGCTGTGGTCATCACCAAATTTTCACGCAGCTGCTGCTTTCTGTCAGCTGAGGGGGCTGCTGGCACCGGCTGACAGTCAGGGAGGAGGAGGTGGCACAGGGTTTGGCAAAGGTGGGCAGTTAAGAGTGGGGACAAAACAGTGGCACCTCCCTACAGCACCCAGCTGTTACACCTGAATACCTGCTACCAAGAGCTGCAGGGCAGGGAAATGTTCCAAGTTGGTGTTTGTTCTGGTGGCTCCAGCAGGAATAAATGCACTGTGCCTTGATAAAAAAATATACTCCTTAGGGACTCCAGGAAGCTCCTCTGGAGACGTATGGGACCAGCGTATGTGAGTCTGGCAGCAGCTTGTCAGTGGAGGCAGCTGCAGCCTATGGTCACCAAGGCACTCTTCTGAGCAGCTTTGCTTGGTGGGGCACAGGCAACCTGTAACTCTGCAGGCAACTGGTGAGTTCCCAACCCACCTGCCCTGGGACAAGCTCTCACTAAAGGGCGGCTGGAAGCAAGGACAGAGATGGGTTGCTGCTTCCCCCACCTGGGGTTGTGCCCACTGTTTACAGATGCTGTAGCTGCTTCAGCAGCAAAACCACTCTAGGCAGGTCTTGGCAGTTCTTCAACAGGGTGAGGGGCTCCAGCTCCATGACAAACTCCAAGCGCAAGAATAGGAGCACTGTCCAGGCACACTGAATATGGGGAAATCTATTTCCAACCACCTTCCTACTGCAAATATAAATTACAACATTTTGGATGTGCACTTTTGCCAATTTATTTGTTTTTCCTGAAATTAATTAAATGGTTTAGGAAGAACTGTTGGACTGGCCACCAGCTAGAGTTGGTGGCCACACTCTGAGGCCAGGAAAAAAATTATTGTGAGAATCCCTACCCAAGGTGATCGATATAAACAATGTGGACTGTTGTTGTTGTTGTTGGGGTTGTTTGTTTGTTTGTTTTGTTTTTTGAGGCTGCACCTACAACACTTGACAACTACAGACACCACAATAAGAATGCACACAAATTTGCACTGTACAACTAAGTTACAAAGAGGATTTCTTTAAGTTCAGCTTTCCCATCCCAGCTTCTCACCATTTTCACAGATAAATACACTGAATCTTATCCCACACTTTGTTTTACATTCAAAATATGGCAGTCAACTGGCTAGTATTTTTTTTTTTGCTACTGTTCTCCACTGGTTAGAATAAAAATGGTCAGCTCTGTGCAGCTGGACAGCTGAAGACTATCCTTACTGTCCCAGGGACATTCCAAACAGCCGTATGCAACCCGGTGATGAAAATGAAGTCCTAAGTGGCCAAGGGCCTGTCACAATCATCTGTCATCCATCTAAAATATACACCATGAAATGCAGAATGCTACATAAAGAATTGTCTGTTTTGCCATGTGATGCACTTTTGCTGCATTAATCAAACTTTGGGAGGCAATAATCTTTCTCTTTTGGGAAATCATGAGAGGACTATTTCTCTCATGGTCTGTACGTACTAGTAGTAATATTTTTGTTCCCCACTCACCACAGAAATGTTATTACCAGTCAGGAGAAAAGTCAACATCTATGTGTTGTCAAAGTTAATTTCTTCAGTGAGTTTATGCCCATGGCTGCAATGGGCTTTTATAAGCAATATAAGTTTACCTTTGACTGACTGACTGAAATTTGATGCCACAATCTTCAGGTCTGGTTGTTTGGTTTTTTGTTTTGTTTTGTTTTTTAACCAAGATCTGCTGCACGTCTATTATAAATATCTCTTCTCTCTCCTCTCCTAGCACAAGAGTTTAAATTAAACAAATAATTGTATTGAGGTTACCAAATCTGAATACATAATATGGCAAAATAATCTGTAAACAAATGCCTTAGTTTCTAAGTTGCTTTACAGTTCAAAGCCAAAATAAATCATCTTCTCTTTCAAATTTCAAGTAAATTGGTACTGTCCTCCTAAGGATGTAAATCTCCCCTTCAGTTTTGAATGAAAAACAAAGCAACTACATTCTGAATTTAGTAAATTAACGTAGTCTTTTCCTCATAGTTGAATCATGAAAGAGCTTGTTTGATATGAGACATATATAATGGACTTGCTTCAAGAGCTATTTTTCTAATGTCCAGATGAAGGGACTTTAAGTTGTGTCTATAGAGAAATAGTGACATCCAGTGGCCAGATCCATCACTCACTCATTTTCCTGGGCTAAAAATATACACACACCACCTGAAGAGATGTAGTAAAGCTGAAAATACTTACATCCTTTAATCATTTGCCAAGTCAGTCTCACTCACACACACAAACCGAGGAGAATAAACCCTAGTTCTTTGATGGTACGCAACTTCGCATACGGATTGAGCTGAAACAGAACCCCAGATCCAGCTCTTTCTAGTAACCCATCTCTGATCTCTGTGACACTTGGGAACCAGAAAAAAAATTGGACTTAATTCCATCTCTAGTTTTAAAGTTCTTTGAACCAAAACACCATTAAATCAATAGGAGTGGTGGAAATTAAATTGGTTATCCTAGTGGTCTTCTCATTATGTCACTCCAAAGCCAAGGATGGCTAATGAGGCAATGTGAAATGATGGAAACAGCTACAAGCATGGCTGAGAGCAAGTTTTGTTTAGAATACGACTAGCCTCAATCAGCTCTGAGATTCCGTCTGTTATCATCCAATTTTTAAGCTCTCAAGCATTTTAACTTTATGAATCACACCCAACCATCTGATGAAGGTGTCAGAAGGTACCACAAACAAATAAAAGACATAAAATCCGTTCTAACCTAACACCGCTGGCCAGGATTACTCACAGGGTCTGGCAGTATGATGGGTCAGCAGCCCCTCTCTTCCTACTCCTAGGCAGGGTCCAGATCTTGCTTGGAGATATTTCAAAGTGGAGGTTCAAAAATGGAGGGGCAAAAAGCCTCTAATTGTTCCAAATGTGTGTACTTGTTTCAAATCCTCCTCTTCCCCCTTCCTGGGCTGAGGTGAGCTTCTTTCAGCCTGAGCCAGAGAGCTCAATTTGCATCATCTTTGTCATGTACCGCTTCAGCTTTCATGCAGAGAGGCAGCCCTGATTGTCTGTCTTCCCCCTGAGCCATGTGAAGTATCCGGGAACATGCTTCACATCTGTACACATGCATGATGCTTCAGGAAACATGATACCATAACAATAAGCAGAGTATGTTAGAAGCATCCAAAAGGCAACCTTGCATGGCACATTTTGTATAAAACCATGTAATTATGGGCCAGCAATGAACAGAAAAGTCACACAGATCACACCCCAGGGGGTATCACATGACACAGATTATTGCAAGTGGCTGCAGCCCCAGTCCCTGGGCTAAAGGTGGGGTCCCACCACCCCACAACAATCTGGCCCTGGCCTGAGTGCTGCCACACCAGCTGCACACAACATCAACCTGCACTGGCCAGGTCCTCTCAGCTAGTCTCCTTTGCCAGGCCCCAGGTGATCCAGCATGGCAGTCCAATAGTGCTCCAAACCCTCGTACACCACCAGCAGCCTGCCGTGCCTCCTCCCCTTCCCTGAGTCCTCAGCTCAGGTGCTGGATTTGCTGGGGCAGACCAGTAGCCTGGGGTGGGGGGGCAGGAGCACAACAGACTGCGACCTCTGGCCCAAGCTTGTGCTTCACACTGGGTCCTAGCACTGAGCACCACCCTGCCCCTCCACCAGGAGTGTCCCCTGCACCCTCCTAACACAGCCAGGCCCCACGGCAAGAGCTGGCTTGCCCCACACAGCCAGCCAGTCTGCCAGGTGGCCCCTGGGCTGGCATGCCTGAGTGTCGTCACACCCCACCATGTCTCACCACCAAGCTCACCATCACTGCAGTGCGGGGAGCCCAGGGTCAAGGGGTCCCCAATGAATGGGGGTAGCCCAAGGCCGTAGGGGGCCTTAATTTGGCCCTGAATAGGGTGGAGGCATATATCTTAACCTTTGCTATGGACAGATCCTGCCACCCTTCCTCATGTGAGTAATCCTTGCTCATGTAAGAAAATCTGTTGCTGTCAATGGGAACTTGCCTGAATAAGAAATACCCACCAGAATAAGGGTGATATGATGCATTATTAGTATTCTTTATTTCTATAGAGGTAGTAGCTGGGAGTCTTAGTCATGGACTAGGACCCAACTATGCCAGACACTGTACAAACACAGAACAAAAAAAATGTAATCTCTATACTCAGGGACTGCTTCTACTTCCCAAACGGATCAGGAGACCCTGGGAGGCTCAGGCCTTCCTTCCTTCATACAAGCTCACAGAGGGGTTAGCCGCAGCCTGCACATTGCTCCTGAAGACAACAGCGCTCAGGAAGGGATTGTGTCACTATGAGCCACAGTTTTTCACAGAAATTTCCATGATCAGGCTAGTGCTAAATGTCACATTTCTATTCATCCAATAGGATTTCCAAAGTACTTTTGAATTTTAAATCTGTTTAATCTTATTTTACTCTAACAACTGAAAGGCTCAGTGTCTTTCAATCAGTATAGCAGGGCGGCATCCCTTAGCATGTGACATAGCATGGGCCTGCAGGCACACTGCCTTCAGTTCCCTCTTGGTTTCTGCAATAATTTACTCCTGGACCTGAATGCTGAAGTTTTATTAACCAATTCCTTTACAGAGTGAAAAACTTTTCTCTAGACACTGAAATCCAAACCTGCCTTTGAGGCTTGTGAATTCAGACAGGGTTCCTCTTCTATTTCCAGAGTCCTACAATCCTGCTGCTGGAACTTGCAGAATTTGAGTCTCACAGCCTTCCTTTTGGAGGTGGGTTATAATTTAAGCTAGCTGTGGCTCTCAGTTAGCTTCTACCATGGGTTCTTTCCACCTAGTCCTGTCAACCGTAGCCACAGAGAGGGCAGTGCCCTCATCCTGATAGAATCTCTCCCACCCTCCCAAAGCTATCATCATGAACTGGGGAAAGACTGACTATATCTATGCACTATAATGTAACATGCAATTTTTTAACGCACCATTCACTATATGTTTCCACAACAGAGAGAACAGGATGCAGTTATATTTCCCACTTGCTTCCCCCCCACACCTTGTGTTGTTGTATCAGCCATTTCAAGTAATTTCTTTCATGTTTCATAGATTAGTCTTTACTTCTTTCTGTCTACAGAATTAACTTTAAACCCTAAAACATTAAAGCACTGGAATAAACATTCCTGGTATGAAAGTATCTCATAAAATCCTTTTAAATTTCACTCCCAAGCTTAAATGTAGCTTTTCCATATTTAATCAAAAGCATTCAGGTGTCTGCTTTCAAAGAATTTAGTAGGAAACTGTATGTTTATGATCAGTAAATTACAATTCTTCAAAGAGCATTGTGAATTGACCTCAGCCAATAGGAGGATGCTTCTTAAATTTAAAGTCATTTGCTGCTAACTTCAAAGAAATATGAAGAAAGCAATATGGTCACCATCCATTATTTCTGAAGTAAAAAATATTTTTTTTCCTTTTTAGCATTCAAATAAAACTGAATACACTCAATTATGAGCCTAATTTGATTTCACATTTAAATAGATGACTATCATCCTATCACAAATTATTCTGAGACTCTCAATTAAGTTCCCACCCATTTAAATTATTGGCTGTTAGATATACAATTACACATGCATAGCAGCTGTATAATTTTCAGCCTTAAGCATTCAAAATAGACATGTCTTGGTCTTTGTGTTTTATAATCTTGGGAAAAGCTTGAATTCTCTTTCTGTGAGCAAATGAAATTCAGCTCTGAACATCGTCGTAAATTTACAGTCCAGTACTTCAACATTTCTATGACAGTTGTCATAACAGACACATGAAGGAAACTGAGGTTCTGGGATCAGACAAGCAGTTTTCTATAATGAAAATAAAACTTGGGACCTAGCTGCACTGTGCACTTCTCCATGCTACAGCAATATAAATTTTAGTGCACAGCAGTGTATTGTGCACAAACTGGCTTGAGTGGACCCTGCTGATGTGTCCTAAACATCCCCTAACATAGTTAATGTAGTCCCCTTCCAAACAGTTCTACATGAATGTGTACTGGGAAATGCTTTAGTGTGCACCAACAGGGCCATAAGGCTAGTTTGCACACAACATATTAGTGCATATTAGAATTTATACCTCTCTAGTATGACACACCATATTGACAAGCAGTAAAAAAAAGATGATTTCCACAGGGCCTTGATTCAGAGTTCTAGAGGAAATCTAGTTTTACTCAAATGCTCCTTCAGCAGTTCAACACCAATGTGAAACCTGGTAGCGATCCTAGGACCATGAAATCCAGTTGTATCTGGAAAAAAATAATTGAGAGTGGAACAAAAGAAAAGTAGCAGAGCACTAAAAATTCCTAGTGCATCTTCTAGATATTGTTCCAAATTCAGTAATGACAAACCCATTGTCTTGAATGGAATTCTACGGGGTTGCAAGTCAGTGCTAATTAGAGCTAATGAGTAGAGCAAATTTGTGTGATTACAATTCCCTTACATTTTCCTTCTGGGTAAACTTAGCTTTTCATCCATGAAAATGATAAGATTGATTTTGTTTCCAGCTATTTGAAATTAAATGTTTAGTCTTTCTAGGGCATGGGACATTTTTATCATTTTTTACCCCCTACTGCAGTACTTATTGTACACTTAAACATATGAAATGAAGGTCTGTGCTATAGCATGGGTGAAGAGAGGAAAGGATATACCCTAAATACTTGAATATGTATTGGTGTATTTAATTTTATCTAAGTACTTATATGACCTCCATTAGCATATCTAGGCCAACCTTGTAGCTGTTGGACTCTTTCCAGAGTTTTCCACATTTTAAATAGAAATTAAGGAAATAGTGGTAGAATACACAAGACTGGAGTTTCTGGATGGTCATGAAGGAAGAGATCAACATGGGTAAGCATACTGAATCGGGTATGCTGGTCCTGACATAGGGGTAGACATGCAAAAAAAAATATATATATATATACAGAGATGTGGGCTGGAGCATTTTAAGTTCTTTGGGGGTTAGAGACATCTTTAGCCTACTTTTGCAAGGCCAGATGATGACAGAATCACCTCACAACCAGCAAAGTGGGCCCTCAGCATTACATGCTTACAGCATTTATATACTTTGTTCTTTGCCCAAATCGCTACCTAGCTCCTTGTGTCCCTTTCAGATTGAGTACATATGTTTCTGGCTTGTGACCTAACCCCTGCCCAACCTTTGTTTCCCTAACAAAATCACAATCCCTTCTTAGGCTAAGGTGCACAACTCCTATTGTCTCCTTGTGTATCACATTGGGATGGATCTTCAGTATGTGACTTTACCCAGTTTCCTAGGTTTTGGTCCTTTCCTTACTTGGTCATATGCTTAATGCCCCAACACAGAACTCTCCTTATAAGGTGGTAGCTATTCTAGGGTTAGGAAGTGAGGAGTGCTCAGCAGAATAGAGAACCGGTAGAGAGACATGTACTTAATTCCAGAAGAGCAGCAAGCGGAATAGGGAACCAGTAGGAAAATATGTACTTCGATGCTAATTGTTTAAGCAGCTTCATGTGGCTGGCATATGAGAGGTGCTTACCTCTTTTAGCTAAGCTGGGGGTTTCTGCACAGAACAGTTCAGGCCCCTTTTGCCTGGATCCTGCCCCCAGCTCGCTGTAGGCCTGACTCAGCACTGAGCCCCTCTTTCTTCCCATACCCACACATACATATGTGCAGCACTTAGTACAATGGGGCCCCAGCACAACAGAGGCAATACCACAATACAAAAGAATAAATAAATAAAAAGAAAACAAGAAAATGAAGGGCTTCATGTGGCAGAAAACTGGCAGAACACAGTGCATACATGTCCATGCATTATCACTCTGGAGTTGCTCTGAGTACTCTGCCTTTTTATTGGAAAGCAGCCAGAAGGATTGATTTAATTTTGTTATATTTATTATTCCAATCTCGTCATGAGCTCATTAAGTTTCCCTGTGAATGGCAGATGAAGGGTATAGGATTTAATTTTGCAGCTAGTCCTATCAGAATTAAGGATATCTGAAGTCTTTTAAAAACATTTACACTTCCATACACACCCCCATTTTTTCCATTATTCAAATCTTTTGGACCTATTACCTATGATGAAGTTTATGTTTTTCTGAATCATCATTTAAGGACTCTGCTAAGTTCTGCACTCTGATCTTTAGAGGTTTGGGACCTTCACTATGAAATTGGGTTGTTTATGGAAAAGTTGGCAGCTCCAGTGCAGATATAGCCACCTGAAATTAAATGCAAATGATGTGTAACAGTGACAAGTAACATACGAGTAGACCCTAAGTGGGAAAAATCAGCAGTCCCTAATAACAAGAGGAGAGCAACAAAAATTATAACAGGTTTAGAAAACATGGCCTATGAGAAAAGGTTAAAAATGGGTATATTTAGCCTTTAGAAATATAGACTGAGCAGGGTCATGTTAGCAATCTTCAAATATGTTAAGAGCTGTTATTAAGAAAATGGTGATCAACTGTTCTCCACATCCACTGGAAGTAGGACAAGAAGAAATGGGGTTAATCTCCAACAAGAGACACTTAGGATAGATATTAGGAGAACCTTTCTAACTATAAAGAAAGTTAAGCAAGGGAACAGGTTACCAATGGAGGTTGTGGAATCCACAACCTTGGAATATTTAAAGAATAAATGAGACAATAACTGTCTCCTATGATCTAGCTGTACTTCGCCCTGCCTCAGCATAGGGAGCTGGGCTAGATGACCTTTGAGGTCCCTTTTGGCCCTATGTTTCTATCATTCCATGACTCTGCGATGATGTGGGGGAAAATGATCAGTAGATCTTAATATATAGTGATATGAACACAGCAGATAAAAGAGAACAGTGGGTTACTCACCAATAACCGTCCTTCTTCGAGATGGGCTGCTCAGATCCATTCAGTAATAGGTGTCTTAGTGCCAGAGCGCCGGATTGGTCGGAAAAAACTTGTTCTAGCCTGTCAGGAGAGGGGAGGCGGCCTCTGCCCCTTGCACCACTCGATGGCTATATATATGGCCACCTCCAGACCCCTCCTCAGTTCCTTAGAGTCGCCAACGCCAGATGCGAGGACGGAGGGAAGGGACTTGAATGGATCCAAGCAGCCCATCTCAAAGAAGGATGGTTACTGGTGAGTAACCCACTGTTGTTCTTCGAGTGCTGCTCGGATGCATTCAGTAATAGGTGACTACTAGCCATGCTGATGGATGGCGGGTGGAGTTGGTTCTTCCGCCTTCAGCACAGCAACATGCCACATAAGGTAGAGGCCCAGCAACAAGATCCTCGCCGGAGTCAAAAGGCAAACAGGCCTTGATGTGGCCCAGACGAGTCAAGAGCTGAGAGCCAACCCAGGACAGGGGCAAGACCGAACCCGCTGAGGCACATACACATAAGCAGGTCAGAACAAGGTCACCATAACTGGAGTAAAGGACGCAACCTTAACATAGGGGGTTGTGTTAGGTGTTCCACATAGGTGGAAATGTGGAGTATGACAGACAGAATATAGTGTCTGGTCATGGGTCTTGCCGCATGGACTCATGGGAGAACACTGGATGCCAACAAGTGTGAATTTAGCCATATTGGCCATGTCTCGCATGAGAACGAAGAAAGGGTAGGGATTAATTCCTGAACTGATCACCCGAAGGCTTAGCTGAAACCACGTGGTTATGAATTGATCTGGTGACTAAGGGGTACGTAGGTAGTCGTAAGGGGGTGACCATACCCCCTGTCCAGGTCGTGACCAAACATAGCCGTCTGGTCAATGCGAGTGAGGGTGAGGATAGAGGGTTGTAAGATGGGCTTGAGAACGACTGAGAAGACCACAGGACACTAAACAGCAGCATATGGAGGCCAAGCCGAGCAGAACGGGGGCCTACGGTATGCTAGCTATAAACCAGGTAGTGCGGGAGCGCACGTTTTCAGCCGAACAGGTACCAGGGAGCGGGTTCTCGCAGGAGAGAGGCTCTGGGATGTAAGAGTCACCAACAGCAAGGTGGCCTGAGGCAGTGTTAATGAGTTGGTCCTTCTAGGGCCTGCAGGAGCAGGAGAATTCACAGAAAAAAGCCCACTGGGCCTATAAGCTCACAGGATTTTGCATCATGAGAGCCCTCACGAGTGCATGAGGGAGGGAGAAGAAAGGTCGGGAATAGAGCCTGCTATCATTTGGTCACCCCATCGAGGACCAAAAGATTCGTAGAAATGCCTTTTAAGGTCACGGTCTCAGCACCTACAGTACTTCCCACAGGGATGGCGCTACCGCTCTGACATGCCAAAGGTGCCAAGGACAAAGCTCCTCAATACGTGGATATCCGAAGAACCCCAACACCGAGGGAGGTTCCTTCCTATCAGCTAGGAAGTGAATCCATTACATGGTGGCAGCTACAGCATCTCAAGGACACTCTGGGGTTAGAGAACTAAGCGAAGTATTCCCCCAGGCAGGAAGCTGGAAGGCAAATTAAGGGAGTACAATCCCCAAATTCTTGGATATTGTAGGAAAATAGGCTCTCTGTCTATCACACCAGTGGGCAGGCAGTGGATGTGAACAGATCCTCAAGAATTAAAGAGGAACCGCAGTACTAATGGGCACCACCAATGCGCATGGGGGTAACCCTGTGGTAACACTTTAGGTCTATGATCAGACATAGTGAGACGGTCCCAAGAAAGCCACGGGCGGAAGGGGGGGGAAACGTCCCTGTCAGGGTACAGGACCGAGAGGCAGACGGGGTAGCTGCAAGTCCCCTGGGAAGAAAAACCCCTCTGTCTCCACATGGACACCTGCCCAGAAAGGCGGCTGATGACATGGGGAGGTGGGTTTGTGGGAGAACACCCGAAGGGGTGGACCCTTCACAGTTTCCCTCCGTGGAGATGTGACTAGGTGTTCTCTCTTGAGGTCCCTGTCTGGGGTTCAAAGGAGGTACATCTGGCCCGTATTTGCGGGCCAGGGTGTAAGAGAATTGGCCACCTCGATGGGGAGGCAGACTGAGGGCGAGGGTTCCTAGGGTGGGGGCCCTGGTCCTCACTAGGTCACCACAAGGTGAGGGAGTGGAACCATAGTGCCCATAAGGAAGGGGAATGGTAGGGGTGGGCCGTTCACCTTGACCCCCTTCAGAGGTAAAGATCCACTCTGGCTACATGGATGTGTCCCCTTCAGTGAGCAGGAAATAGTCCTGTCGAATTGGGGTTGGGGTAGCAATGGCTGGTGGCCACTGAACCAATGGTATGTGACCAGAGGTATCCCCTCCCCTTCCTCTGACCCGGACTCAAGGAGGCTTACCCGAGGAAGGCATCAGGACCACAGGCACAGTTCTGTTGCGGGTAGGCTTCAAATACGCGCATCTTGGAGCCTCCACAGCGGGGCTGGGGCTACAACGAGACGCACCTCTTGTCTCCGGCAAGGTGTTGGCTTGGGGAACACACAGTAGGGGGAATATCCGGGAAGCATGGGATGCGAGGAGGGGAAAGAGGGGCGGTTTTCCATCTGTGGGAAAGTCGCTACTTAAGGGGCATGGGGAGGGGTAAACCATGGTACTCGGGTACCGTCCATGTAGGCGGGGCATCATTATATTGTCGGGTCCTTGGCGCCCCCACTCCAAGGTCTGCTAGAGGATAAAGCAGGGAGGAAAAAACTGCCCTGCAGTCCCTTTCTGGGAGAAGATGGGGAATTCAAGGGGAACTAAGTTGGGGGGCTGGGTCCGGGAGGGAGGAGGCCAAAGTACTTGGCCTCTCTTGGGGGATCCCAGGCTGTGCCCACCACTGAGAGGGTTTCAGGGGGAAACAAGACATCCCCCTCGAAGGGCAAGTCAAGGACTGCCTGCTGTGCATTAGGAGGTGCTCTAGCCTCCCTGAGCCATGCCACCCTGCAAATGGTAACCACCGAGGCCATGGTGCGAGTGGCGGTGTCCACCGCATCACGTACCGAAAGGAGGTGGTCCTGTGAAATTAGGTTGCCTTCTTCCAGGAAGGCATCATACTCCTCCCTAGCCTCAGGTGGGAGCAGGCTTCTAAATTGCCTGAGTGACTCCCAGACATCCAGCAAATATCTGCTGGTTATAGCCTGGCTGTTTGCCACTCATAGTTGGAAGGCCGATGAGGAGTAAACCTTATGGCCTAGCAGATCCAGTTACCTGGTTTCCCTGGAGGGTAGAAGGGGGTCCCTGGGGGGTTCCCCGGGCCCCATTGCCATCTGGACTATGTCCCTCAGGGGGGCTGGGTGGCCAACATGGGAGGGGTAGCCCGACTTGGATACCCGATACTTTACACTTGCCGTATCCGAAACGGGGGGGACAGAACTTGGGCTCTGCCACCAGAAGCATGTGAGGTCCCATACGCTCGGGTGGGGTGGGACTGCTAAGGATGCTGTTGAGGCAAAGGCTGGCTTGAAGAGGGTATCGAGAGGGAGACTCAAGGGCTCCACCTCCATGCCTAAATGGGCCGTAGCCCAGCACAACAAATCAAAATGCACCAATAGGTTTCCCGTGTAAGACCCCAGTGCTGGGGAGAGAGCGGTACCAGGAGCTCACCGTAGTGGAGAGGGAGTTCCTTGGGGAGACCATTCTTGTGGCCTAAAGCAAAAAGGTGATGGGGCCGATGTGCGGTGCCGAGGCCATTTGGAACCCCTGGAAGGTCCCTCCTCTGAGCTGGAAGCAGGGGAGGGGGACCAAGATTCTCAGGCTGGTACCAGTGATGGCAGGGTGATGCCAGCCCCCACTAGAGTGGAAAACAGGGGGCTGTGTGGTGACAGAGAGCATTCCGGGTGGACCCAGGCCTTCGAGATGAAGGCCAGTTTGCCCCTTCTGGTTGGAAGTGGGGCAGGGGATGTCAGGAGAAGCAGGAGGGTTCATGCTGCCTCCACCACTTCCGGGGTGGACGGGATGAGGAGCGACTCCATTTGAGTTGGAGGCAAGTCCTCACCAGGGGAGGGAGGACTGCCTGGATGGAAGGACTCCCACTCCTGCGGCACCAGGCTACGCGGTGCCAAGGGTGAAATTGGCCAGTGCCAGGGTGAGCTCGGCACCAGCGAGGCCGGACTGTACCGGGCCGTCGGCACTGGAGATGATGTGGTGTGGCGCTAAGGCGAGCCCGGTACCGTCAGTGCCGGGCTAACTGAGGGGGACCTCGAGTGGTGCCGAGGTGCCACGTATGCGCTAGGGTGAAAGAGGTGCAGCGGTGGCTACCGGTGGTACGGTGCCGCGTAGGCTCCAGCATTGAGCTGGGTCTCGGTGCCGGGTGTGAACCCGAAGCCTCGGGTGAAGGGTGCCGGGGTTCCTCTGAGGCTAGGGCATAGCGTTGCTGTTCCCTCTCCTTGATAGTTCTGGGTTTGAAGGAGAGACAGATGGAACAAGCCGAGACCATGTGGTCTTTGCCCAGGCACCTAAGGCACTTCCTGTGGAGGTCGTCCTGGGGGAAGGCCTTGCCGCACTCGGTGCAGGATTTAAACCCCGGCATCGTCGACATGCTGTTCCGGTCCAGTAGTGGGAACTCTTGTAGTGGAATTAAATCTACAAAGAATGCTCCCAGCCGGACAGTAAGCTGAAGAAAAAGGGCAGGCTGCTTGAGGTTTGCAAGGAGCGGACATTCCAATTCCGATGCGCAAGGCAGAAGAAATGAAACTGAGGAGGGGTCAGGAGGCGGCCATATATATAGCCATGGGGTGACGCGAGAGGCGGAGGCCGCCTCCCCTCTCCTGACAGGCTAGAACAAGTTTTTTCTGACCAATCCAGCGCTCCGGCACTGAGACACCTGTTACTGAATGCATCCAAGCAGCGCTTGAAGAAGAACAGATACATGCACGGAATTAAGTGACAGACCATGATTTTTATTAAACTTTGGCACAAAGTAGAAGTACTACCTACTCATTCTCTGTACTCTCCTATATTAGGCATTTAATTTGGTTCTAGTGCTGGGTTGCAGGTCTCCATACCATATAATCCACAACTCATGATATGTTCTCCTCAGCCTTTGCCCTGGATTCAACTCACTCTTGAGTCATAGCACCCACCCATCACAATGGGGAACAAGTGCAAGGGGGAAAAAGTGAGGAACCTCGGTCTGCAAAGGCCACAAGGTCTTCCCCTTTCCCATGATCCCACGGCTCACTACCAAAATCCCAGGTCTGTTATTGTGGGAACTGTTCATTTTATCCTTTTAACTGTACAGGAACCAGCCACAGGAGTTGCCACTGACTAGCTTGGCTGTCCCCCACCGCCACTTCATGGTGTCACAAATTGTTGCCCTACCCATTTCCTCACTTTCCATAGCCATATGTCAGCATCTCCTATAGAAAAATGTATGCTACCCACACTGAAAACTTCAGGCCAATGGTAAGATACAGCAGTAACAAAGACCAGTGAGTTCAACAAATTGGAAAATCTATACTGGAGGGAAAAAATAGAACTAGGAAGTTGTTTACACCCAAGAAACCTGAGAATTTTTGTCCAAACTAAAAATACAACTGAGTACAAGAAAAAATACCAGCAAACTTTTAAATATCATTATTATAAGTTTTATTTTTGTACTATGCCCAAATATTGCTCATATGAGATGTTATAGGCCTGTTATCCCATTTGGGTAGTACAGACTTCTTATATGCCTGCCATTTAGAAGCCATTCAGACTCAAAATGGTTTCAGAGAAAAGTATTTCAACTACATGAGGACACTGATGAGAGGAAAACATCACACAGGAGATGCATAGGAACCTTAATATTTAAAAGTATCATGATTTAAAAATTAATCCAAATTAGACTAAGCCCCAATTGAACAAAGCACTTAAACAGATTATAACCTTTGCTTAAATTGATACTTAAGTCATGCTTAAATTGATTCCTGTTCATCAAGGACCTGACCAAAGCCCACTGAAATCAAAGCAAAGATCTCCATACACTTAAATGGGCTAAGGATCAGGCCCCAAACCATTTAAGCACATTTAATTTTAAGAATCTACTTAAGTCTCACCAAATTATTTGGAAATTAAGCATATTTCTAGATCTAAACATATGCTTATTAAGTGCTTTGCTGAACTGAGCCCTAAGAAGTGGTGTGCCAAGGAGGTGGGGAGGGGCCAGGTTGCGGGGTGTCAGGCTGTGGGGCAATCTTGGACTGCCCAGTTTTGGGTGCCCCACCCCTCATCATGGCAGCCAGCCTGAAGTCAGAGCACTAGAGGGGGCTCAGACAGCTCTGGGGCCAGAGACCATGGTCTACGGTGTTCCTGCAGCAGCCACACACTGCCCCCGTCCCCCTTCCAGGATAGACAAGCTAGCCCAGGGGAGAGGCAGGAGCACCACCGACCGCAGCCTCTGGCCCTGTGGCCCCAGATCCCTCAGCACTGGCCGGGCCCCCTCCAGCACCACAACTCCCGGCTATCTGCCGCACTGGGGGGGACAGGGCTCCTGAAAGTGGGCAGCTGAGGGCCCCGGAGCCCCTTAATCCTGTCCTGAGTGGTGGATGCAAGGACACTGAGAGGTATCCCTTAGCACCCCCAACTCCACATTTCCTGAAGGGCCAAACCCCTCTCATCTCCAGATGACAAAGGCATGAGGCTGCCCTCTCCCGGCCACGGCCAGGCTGTGGGTCTGCTGCAGTGGGGTGGGTAAGTGCAGGTGGAGGGCATTTTTGTCCTCCTCCCCAGAGCAGCTGGGGGATGAGGCTGTGTAGGGGGAACATACATGGACTTAGCCCCCAGGTGTCAAACACCCTCAGTGAGCCACTGGCCATAAGTCAAGAGAAACTATTTTGAGGTAGTTTTCCTAATAAAAACATCTCACTATCTTTCTAAGCCTCCTAGATACCTATAACTGAAATTGAAATCTACTTGTGAGTGCTGGACCATGGGACTCATTATTTGTTTTGTGTAAGACATAGTAAAGATGAGAACTCCAACTCTAATATTCTATGATTCTGTGAATTGGTGGAGTTACTTTGAAGAAGAAAAGTAATATCAGTGATTATGTGGACCTTGCAGCTAGGTAAGAAAAAGAAATAGGCCCAGTTTTAGGCCTGCTAATTTTGAGTATGTGTCCCTCTCGGCTGAATTTAAAATATATACACTAAAGAAGTAAATACAACATACAGTAAAATGCAGTCTATGATAGACTGAAAAAAGTAAGATTGATGCAGTTTTGAGGATGCACTGCCTGAGACTAAGATAGGTTTCTAGACATGTTGACTTGTCTGTGAAAATGTATTAGAACAGAACATGCAGCATTCGAAAAAGAAATTCTTGTAAAAAACATTAAGTGTCTCTGAGAAAAGAGTAATAGAAGCACTCCAGAGATGCTTACGAAAGTTCCAACCAATCTCTTGTGTTATACAATTAGCATGCCAGTTACCCAGTAAAACCCTCTCTACATGCATCCAAAGGGAAGCAGGGTGCTATAGCAGAGAAAGAAAGGAAAGGGTAACAGTCCAAGTTTTAAAAGCAATACTAGAAATACAGATGTTTTGTGCTTTACACTGAAAAAACGATTCCAGCAACAATGTTCAGGCTGGAAAATTGTAACACTGGAAAAGTAGGAGAAAAAACAAAGTTGTAAGGTCACTGAGCTACACAATAAACTAAACATACTTCAGAAAAATAACATCAAATCACTGATCGGCTTGAAATAGAGTTTAAGAACTCAATTAAGGAACCCATTCTTTTAAGAAAGTGTAGGAGTCTTAACACGTGCTTAAATTTAAGCACAAGTTTAAATTCTTTTTTAAATAGTTTTGGGCTTCAGCATACACTTAAATGCTTTCCTTAAATCAGGCATACTAACAAATAGAATCAGCTGAGTAATTGCCAAAAAAAAATGAAATCACATTTTTTTTCAGATTTTTAAGCAATTTTTTTTCCATTATGTATGCATCCTGTTTGTGTTTACTGTCTTCATATATTCTAGCAAACAGGTTTCCTGGCAAGCATTTTTCTGGAAATATTAAGTGAGCATTGAATAATATTCAGAGAAGGTGAATGTCAAATCTGCACACACAATATTCACACCAGACGCCTTCCTGGTAGATTCTCACCTCTCTATTTCAGATGATAATGTGCAAGGAAAACACAGCACTTTAGAGTCAGGCTCTTGGGATCTAAGCCTTGAAGTCAGGCCCCTGGGCCTGAGCAAAGTACCAATGATACAGTTACATGATAAGGGCCTAACTGGCTTAAAAGCTTTACACTCACCTTACTAGTCTATCAGCATTTAATTTATAAACCTTCTTCAAAGATTAATAACTCTTCCATTAAAAGAAAATCACTATGTTCGGAACTTAGATTACAAGTCCTCAGCTCACAAGGCCTTTAAAATTCTTACATATTTTTTAAAAATATTTTGAGTTTTAGGCCATTTTTCATATACTGCAAGAAGGAATTAAAATTGAAGTGTATTATTTTACAGGCAGGGATTTCTCATTTTGATTGCTTTAAAAATAATCTCCTTTTTCCAAAAAAAATGGACACTTTGTAAGTGTAATGATTACACATCAAGGAGTGAAATTATTTGGAAGCAACATCAGTCAGTCATGTCACAGAGATGTTTTTTTCCATTATGTAGAAAATATCATGATTGAGTCCATTCCTTGTAACAATGTTGCCAAATATTGTTTTACAAGGATTAACAAAATAAACTGGATAGCTGATGTCCTCCTCCAAGTAAATATTTGTTAAGAGCAAGGTAAAACCCTGTTATAGATTGTTATATCTTATATACATAAATGCAGGGAAGTGTAAGTTGTGGGACCAGGTTACAGTGTGACCTCTTTCCATGACTTAAACTCCCCTGCATTTATTTCCTCCCATTCTGTAAGTTCCTCCACCTTCAAAGCATCTGATGAAGTAAGATTTTTTCCTATGAAAGCTCATGCAATAAATAATGTTAGTCTTTAAGTGCCACAGGACTCATTGTTTGTTTTATTGAACTCGACTAAGATGGCTGCCCCTTTGAAACTTTATTATGTTTCTTTATCTTTACAAGGTTGGTACTTAATTCTTAAATTCATTCTTTTTGTTATTTTTTTTTTTTTACTTCTTTGTGAGGAAGAAAACCATGTGCAGTTCTTACTGAAAATTCTCGGTGTCTGAATTCTCTCTCTCCATGTGCTTTTTTTATTGGAGTAGGTTTTTATTCTGGGGTTTGATTGGTTTTTGCAGTGGGAGTTGGGCAATAAAGTAAACTCTAGCCCATCCAAAGGTTACACATAATGTAATGAAAAGAATCAAAAATGCTCTGACCTGACCTATGAAACATATTCTTGAAAATGTCTACATTGTCTGAGAAGGCCAAACAGCCCTGGAAGCTAGGAATTCCTATCTCCCCAGACTATTGTGAATCAGGCTACCACCAGCCCCAATTAATGAGCTACTTGTGTATGCCATGTCTTTTCAAACATTATTTTAAAAATGAGGTTTAGCCGCCAAAATACTTGAGTGTTCTTAGATTGGAGATGCTCTCTAACTTAGATTATCAACTGTGTGGGACAGGGACAGCCTTTGTCCTCTGTGTTTATACAGCACCTAGCAAAATGGGGTTCTGGAACATGAGTAGGGCTCCCAAGCAATATGATAGTATTTTTATTAGCATTATCTTTTTAGTCTTAACAAGCAAACTTCTAGTTTGAGTAGTTGCATATTCACCAAGCCATTGTATTGCTTCACTCCACACAATGTGACCTCCCAGGATAACTTAAATCATGTCTTTTTCGTCTTAGGAAATCTTCTTGAATGTGCATCTTGTGAATTTATTGGTAACTGGCATGAAGCCAGCCTACAATAGCTGACATGTGCTCCTTAAACTTCACAGTAAGGATTAATTAGTCCTGCAAAGGCACTTTGAAAACTAAATGTGTTTTATACATACGAAAGGAAAGGATTATCATCGTTATAACACTGGTTGAAAATTATCAATGACTACAGATAGTTTAGAAGGACTCCCACTGAAAATTAAGTTAAGTGGCCCATTTTTCAGACAGCACCTGAATAAAAATCCATACAACCTCACATGGATTCTGAATCTGTTTCTTCAGAGTGGGCAGGATATCATCTTCGGTCAGCAGTAGTGAAGCCAATTGACTGGTCAATGTGGAAAGGGAGGAAGGTTTGGTGGGAAATATTAAAAGCAACAAGAAAGTAACCCACAAGACAATCCTGACATTTTGCTTATCCACTGTTGCTTACTGTTTAGATTAGAGTGACACCAGAGAGCAAGTATGAAAAAATTGGGACAGGATGTATGTGTGTGCGTGTACATGCAGAAGGGGGTGTAATATGTGCATAAAAAGACAAAGCCCCAATACCAGCCTATCCCTATAAAATTGGGAAATCTGGCCACCCTAGTTTAGATGTCATGTCACAATAGGGTCTACAAACCTTATACTGAGCTTCAGCAAAAGGGGGAGAGCAGTCCCTCCTGTTGCAAACAGCTTGACCACACCTACACACAGTTGCTTGAGCTGCCAGTCATGGAGGCAGGCACTCACAGCTGCCCAGCAGAGGAAACAAAGCCCACCATAAAGGAAAAACCACAGAGAAGGAAGAGGAGGCAGAAAGTCCTAGAACTATCAATGGGTATCACCTCTGCACCAGGCTGCCTCCTAGCACTCAGTTAAGAGACTGAGGCACATTTCTGGGCTCAGTCACAGATCATATTCAAAGACCTGCCCTGACCAGAAGAAAACTAAGGGAGTCCTGGGGAAGGGCAACTGCGACATTCCAAAGGACAATGGTGGGAGCCAGTGACTCACGTTCATATAGATTGTAAGTGCTTTGGGACCCTAATTCAAAGCACAAAAACATCAGCTGAAGAATGCCTTTTGATTACACTGGACAATGGAATCAAGTGGGGCAAGTCATGCCTCCCACTATGTGGTTGTAGGGCACTTAACACAGGCCCCCAATCATTATTTTCTTAGAAGAGCCAGTCTTGTTCTTGACATCCTCCAAAACATACACTTTCCAGTACCTTCCATCGCTAAAGCGCTCACATCAGACTCACTTGCTCCATAGACAGTAAAGATTGGGGTACATTTATTTATTTATTTTGCATTATTGGACATATAAAAAGATTTAGCCATAATAAAACCATTTCCTTGGAGGTCCTATGTGTGATGTGTCAAAATATAGTACCATCCTCTTCACACACAATCTAAATTGCAATTTAGTCATGTTATTTACCTGGAACATAAAGCAAAAGGATTGCCCACAAGCACACGAACAAAATGATTGTTCTTATGTTTAAATTATTTACATTGGCAATCTAGAAGCTAATGCAATCACAGCTGAGTCTCCTCTCTGCTAGACACTATGCATAGTAAGAGATGAACAGAAGAAAAAGGGATATAATGATCTCACAAAAAAATTCTGTGCCTCTGTTTCTCCTGTAAAATAACAAAATAAAATAATTTGCTACGCTACTTGGACAGAGATGGGTAGACAAATCATAATTTATTCAAGAGATTTCCCATTTTTTCTTCCTCACAATTTGTCCATAAAGAGAATGATTTTTCACAATTCTGTTCACTCTTAAAACTTGGGTCCTTATTTTTTTTTTTACACGAACACTTTTCTGCCTATAGGTTGCTTGCAAACTGCTCTCTGCAAGTATTCAGTAGTCACAATTTAATATTTGGCCTGTGTGACTGGTTCACATAAATCACATGGTATTGATTCTGTTTACCAACAGTCAATGCAAGAACAACAATCTGGTACAAAATATTTTTCAAACAAATGTTTCCACCAGGATTTCACTTTTCCCCAACCAAAAAAAACTCACTTGAATGTCATTGGAAGACATATAAAAAGGGTCAAACACATCAGAATTTAATTTGATTCAGACTTCACCAAAATATTTAAAGTATTGATCCAGCTCCATTTACAAGAGTCCTGTGAGACTTCAGGTAATTAATCCCTATCTGTAGAGTGCAAGAAAATATTGCACAAGGTGGTTGTGTGAATTAATGTAAAATTTCCTAAACTTTTGAAAGCTGAGTCCCACTTTGGAAATATGCAACCATTCACAGTTATCTATATCCCCCACTATTTAATGTTAAAGCAACCCATTTTTAGATTAAACTGTATTTTAAAATATGTTCATACATTTCTAGATCTTCTGAATTTGATACTTTCTTTTTTATATTTGTATGAAAGTGATAACAATATTCTCATTTAAAGTATAAATCATTAAATTCTAAGTATTGAGACAAATAGGGCAAGACACACTTATTATATCTGGATGCTGCAGAGGGGAGTTAGACAGAGAGGGAACTGACAAACACAATTGACTGCTCTCATAGTTTTATTTGTTCTGGCAGTGAAACAGAAACTGAAAATCATACCTTTTCCGGTCAACAAAGTACAATGTCTTCCCTCTTCATACCTAAGGCTATGTCTCCACTAGAGGGTTCAGTTAAGTCAACTTAGCAATGTCATCATAAAGTCAACTTTATTCAGTCAACTTAGAGAGTCCACATTTGTAAGTCAACTTAAGCCAGGGTAGCCTCTTAAGTCAACTTAATAAAGTCAACTTTAAGCAGGTCCCCTGGCTTAAGTCAATTTTATTAAATCAACTTAAGTGGCTACCCTGGCTTAAGTCAATTTAATAAAGTCCATTTAGGCAGCCACATTTTGTTAAGTCGACTTAATAAAGTTGACTTTAAGGACAGGAGTTGTTAAGTCGACTTAAGCAAGTGCTTAAGTCGACTTAATAAAAGCCAAATGTAATCATGGAGTTGCTTAAGTTGACTTAAGCCAGGTTAAGTCAATTTAGGCCTCGAATGTAGACGTACCCTAAAAGTCTAGGATCTCATAGACAAGATACTCATCTCACATTTGTATTAGTGCTGTGAGAGATTGTTGTTTATTTTTTTGTTTTTTCTGGGAAGGGATTCTTAGAAAACGATTTAAGGAGGGAGACATAGATTACAGAGTGTGTCTTGAGTTTTCAGGGAGTACCTTGAATGATTTGCCTGAAGATCTGGTAGAGTCCTATATACAGTTCTGTGTGTCTTGAACTGTCTGGCTGATAGCCCTAACTTATGTCCTGCTGCAAATGTAGTAGGGCTGTCCTGCTGATAATGGTCTGATTTATGTTTGCATGCCTTCACTCACTGCCAGAGAAATTTTTTTAAAAGTGAAAACTAGCTGTGTTTGATTTCCCTCTCCTGTCCATGTGCTTACAGTGAAGATTGAAGAATCACTCCTTTGGATTGTAGCTGACTTTTCTTTGCTGGCTGTAGCCCCTCAATGCAGGCTAAAGCTCTTTGCTTGCTTGTAGGTGGATCAACCAAGACACCTACTTGCTTCCTCCTCACTGCTCTGTCTTTCCAGCAACTGGGTAGCAAAGTCATAAACCGTTTCTTTTGTTCTATCCTTAATTGATTACTTCCCCTCTCCTACTAACATCACCAAAGATTTTTGTCCCAAAATTACTTGAATTCATGAGTGAAAATAGCAGAAGACAAACTGATAGGAAAAGCCCCTTTTAAAAGCCTCAGGTTAATCCTCAGCTAGTAGCAATAAAAGTGTTAAATTAGTTACAAAGTAATGATTATAATTATGATAGTTTAGGAAGTAATTAATAAGTGTAACATATGTAGCTTTCAACAGCAGATCAGTGATTTGCAGCTTCTGTCAGACTCTTTTAAGGAGGACCCCTGCACTGTCCTAAACCCTATTATATCTTAGCATACCAACTTGAACTCTAAGATGCTCTTTGGACCTCATCCCTCCCTTCACAGATTACTCCTCCCCCACCCCCACCTGACGTTAGAGCACTTTCTGATGTTACTAAAAATAGCCTAATGACTTACTTCCCCCTCCCCTTGCATAATCCTGCACGTCACTGCCCCCCCCCCCCGAGAGTATATAACAGACATAGCCAAACTGCAGATCTTTAAATCATAGAATCATAGAATCATAGGGTTGGAAGGGACCCCACGAGGTCATCTAGTCCAACCCCCTGCCAAAAAAAGCAGGACCACTCCCATTAGATCATCCCAGTCAGTGTTTTGTCCAGCTGGGACTTGAACACCTCCAGAGATGGAGATTCCACCACCTCCCTAGGCAGCTTATTCCAATGCTTCACCACTCGCCTAGTAAGGAAGTTTTTCCTAATATCCAGCCTGGACCGCCCCAGCTGTAACTTGAAACCATTGCTTCTCGTTCTGCCCTCTGTTACTACCGAGAACAGTCGAGCTCCCTCCTCCTTGGAGCAACCCTTCAAGTAGTTGAAGGTTGCTATCAAATCCCCCCTCAGTCTTCTCTTCTGCAGGCTAAATAAGCCTAGTTCCTTCAGTCTTTCTTCATAGGGCTTGTGCTCCAGCCCTTTGATCATTTTGGTTGCCCTCCTCTGGACTCTCTCTAATTTGTCCATGTCCTTTTAAAGAAAAATTGTGGCTCCCGGAAGAGCACAGGAGGGAAGGACGGCATGGCAAGACCCAGAGGCAACAAATTTGCAGTGGTCGGGGACAGCAGAGAGGCAGCGGCATGGTGAGAGCTGGCAGCAGAGGAGCAGTGTTGTGAGAGCTGCAGAAAAAAGCAGCGTGGTCAGAGCCAGGAGGGGAGGGGCAGCATTGGGGGAGACAGCAGGGAGAAGCAAGTCATCACTTAGGTGGAAAGAGAAGCACTCAGAGCATGTAACTGCCAGATTCTACAGTTTACCCCCGCAATATTAATTCTACACTCCTTGTCTGTGTGCATTATGATACAGTCTTTAATTACATCAGTGCATGATTTTTTAAATATGTTTCTTTTTTGATATTGTTTTCTGGGTAAATATTTTTAAAATTGTCAACATAAATTGATCAAGAACAAGTCTACAATGAACTACAGATAAGTGGTGATAATTAGCAATTTAAACCTGAAAAGCAATTGTAAATTAATTTTCTTTTTTTAAAAATCACCTGGCATTTCCAGATATTGTAATATAATGCAAAATTATTTCTCTGGTATTTCTATTTGGAGAATTAAATAAGAATCATCAGAAATGACTGAAAATTGACACAAGTGTTACATCCAAAACCACTGACTACTGTCAAAAGGTTATTTAAAAAAAACCTCTATTAATTTAAAGAATGTTACAAGTACTTATTATGGATCATGGTTCATTTTCAGCATGCAAGACGATTTAGGCTTAGGATAGGCCACCACTACTGAAAACTGGCTTTAGAAAAAAAAATTCCTTAAGTCCATTCAACAAGTGTGCCTTAGACATCAGTAAGTCATCTGTTTGCAGAAGGAACTGCTAGTACATTTATTTTATAAGAAAATTTTAATTAATATAACTAAGTCAATTACCAAGATAATTTACATTCACTGCAAAGTTCAATAGCGGCACTCTACTTCTACTGATTAAATAGCATTCAACATGTATTAATTCTTCTTTGTTGTATAGTCGAAATCTATTAATATTTCAGTGCAGTCTTCATGAATGACTCTAAGGGTATCTGAGCCCATTAGACAAGAGTAATTGTTGTGAAGGGCTGAGGATGGAAAATTGTGTTGTAAACTTTCTGAAAAAAATCTCTCACCAATAAAATTTTTACTTTGTATTATAAAAACTAAATAATGATATTTAGAATTTATACAGGGCCTACCCTCAACTGAATAAACTCAGTGGGATTTTTTCCATAGTATCTTCTGTGCAGGGACTTCAAAGCACTTACTGAAACAGGCTCTGATCTTGCACTTTATGTCCCCCTAAATTCTCATCGATCTGTTGTGATTCTGAACAGTTGAAAAGGTGTCCCTGTGTGCATCTCTTCACAGGATTAAGATGAGAGCAGTGTTTTCCCTCACTATCACTCTCATTTTAAAATTAATTGTGTTTGATTGAGTCCTCAGACCTTTTGTCTTCACTGTCCATGAGTATTTTAGTGAACTAGTTTACTGGTAGAAATATTGGCAGGGAAGCAGAGGCATGGTAGGTGCCAGGATGGGGTGGGAGGCAGAAGTGTGGCATGGTTGGGGAGAGCAGAGAAGCAGCAGCGTGGCAAGAGATGGCAGGGAAGCGGCAACGGGGGATGGGGGAGAGAAATGTGACATGGTCAGAGAAGCCATAGCATGTTTAGATTTTCTCAGTGGCCTTAATGCAGCTTACTTGTTGTTAAAATAAAATTATGTTTTACAAGTCCTAAACATGACGTGGAATACTAAGAAATGAAAATACAAAGGAGAAAAGTTTAAAACCGAACATAGATTACTTTCAATTTTTGGCACAACTTACTGCTGTGAAGCATCATATGCCACAATGAAATTCAAAACATTGTGGAATACTTAGAGATCAGCATCTCAGCGAGCTTTTATCTGCTGCATTGACAAGTTACTGCCCAGATTTAAAAAAAAATAATAATAATAATAACTTGCCACAAGCCTGTAGTGTTCTACATCTAGCAACAGCTAAATTTTTACTGTATAGGCCTAGTTTCATGGTAATCTTAAATAATTATTAGAATCTGACATCAGTGGATCAATATTTGCCCTATTTTTACGATAAAATTAAAGTGTGCAATGAATTTTAAGCTTAGTAATTTTGGAGTACATAAAAATATGTGGTTATATGCCTCAGTGTGGCTCTCAAAGGTTTAATAATCGACTTACGCAGCTCTTGTGTTCCTTTGGCCACCCCTGGTATATAAGGAAGCCAGCTAGAGCAGCAGCTTTGTGCAGCTTGCAGCCTTGACCAGCCATGTCCAGTGCTGCAAAAGGACCCTGAAGAGCCACCATAGCCCAGGAAGCAGTGGACTGAGCCAACCCAGCAGCTGAAGGGACCCAGATGAGCGAGACCAGACCAGACCCTGAATTAGGAGCAAGTGGCACACCTCTAGACTGGACCTGAACCAGTCGAGACCAGCCCCGATCTTCAACATCAGCAAGGCATTGGTGTGCTAAGGAATCTGGACAAATCAGCTAACTGAGTCCCGACATGTATGTCCACATTTTGAGGTGAGCCTTTGCCTCTGACAGAGTCGAATCAGACCCAAATTGGTGACTCAGAGGGATGTATAGGGTGCGGTAACTAAAACAGCACTTGTGGCATGCCTGTCAATAAAGCTGAGTGGGTGCTGTCTGAGTGAGAAGGGCTTATTGTCATTCCTTCCACAAATGACTGGTGATCATTTGTTGAATGCATAGGTTATTAAGTAATTTTAAGGACTTTTGTGATTTTTCATGTATATGATATAAAAGTATTAAGATGACAGTTATGTTTATGTGATTTTTAAACACTGTAACACAGAAGAGCAATATTCTAGCCAACTATCATTCTGTGCTACGCTCACTGTGACAAATGGTTATTGATTTTTAAGATAAATATTTGCAGTTCTTAAATCTCATTATAATATTGCAAATGAAAATAAATGTTAGCACTTTTTAAAGAATTTATTGCTCTGTCTGTTCTTGATTGGCAAGCTGTAGCTGTATTTTCCATTAGAGTTTTTACCCATTTAGGCAAGCAGACCATATTGAATTTATCCCAGAATGAATAGCATTATTGTCCACAGGTGAGGGAAAAACTGCCTTAACAGCTGAAGGGTCTAAATTCTGGGGTAACAGTAGCTGGCTCCAGCCTCTTCCTGCAGCAAAAAAATCAGCTGTCTGCCACCTTGTGCCTCTCGGTGAACTTTTCCCCCCTTTTTAATATATTTGCTTACTCTTTCTTCTGCTTTGTCAAGCAATAGGAACACTGAAGACTTGCAGGATACAAGAGTCGTGTTACCAATATGTGATATTTGGACCCAGCAGAGAAGATAGACACAGAGAGAGTTGATAGAAACACAGCTGTCTGCTGTGATAGCTTTATTCTTCTGGCAGCAAAACAGAAACTGAAACTAAAGTGATGTGCTTTCTCTAAGCACAAAGTCCAGATATATAAAGAGACAGGGCATCACAACACCCGACAGCTATTGTTTCAGGCTTTCTGTAAAGTCCGGCTGTATTATTTACTCTCTGGTCACATTCTGAAGGTTTTCTTCCCAACCATCACAGCCAGAGTCTAATTTCTGACTATATGAAAGCTGAGAGTCTGAAGCAGCTGAGAAGAAAGCTCACTTTACGTTCCTCCAGCAAGTCCTTAGCTCATTCCCTTCCTTGAGGAGTGCACCCCACATTTTGAAAAATGCTAGCTTAACAAATGGTAGTAAATAGTAAATCTCCCTATAAGCCAGAGTAATAAATGCTCAGAGCATAATCTGAGTGTAAATCACACTTGGCATTGACCCATGATCTTGCTTGATGTCCTTCCTGCCAAATGGCTAAAAGGATCCAAGAAAGCTGTCTTACTGCCTGACCTATCCTCCCAGTATTTAATCTAAGACCAAATTTGTTCTCTAATGACACAATGTTTCTAATTAGATGTTTATGTAAAGAAATGTTTGGTTTCTTTTTTTCCCCCCCACTTTTGAAGAGAGAAATGCTCTCAAAGTTATATATTGTGGCTTAATGGAGAAGCTTGTATAGCTATTTTTAGATTCCATTTGTCAATTCCTCATTTAGGCAGAAGTCACATATGTGAGGGAGGAATCTGTGGCCAGAGATAGATGAGGAACAAGTTCAGCACTGTCTGTAGAATATTTTATGGAGGTCCTTGATTTAATGTAACACAAAACACAGCTCTGGACTTATCAATATATGAAATTTGTAAGTGGTGGCGGAGAAGCACAGAACATACAAACAAACAGAATGTCATTATACATGATCTGCCTTGGCTGCAGGAGGTAGCAGGAAGACTGGCATTCCTTACTTTCATACTGGTGGTACATGTTAAGTCTTAACTGTTGGTGGGTTTCTGAGACTAGCGCACAAATTCTGGGTCCTGGCTTTCACTGCCCTTGAAAGCTGTATCAGTGATGGAAACTATTTGTGACTGAGTTTATTATGAGTGCACTACAGGTATGCTTATGGACATTTCCTATAGTCATCAGCTTGAATGCAATTTCTGGAATCATATAGGTTTGAAAGAAGCCTCTAGCTGGTCATTAATCTACTCACTCACTGTATAAGATTAGCATTAATATATTTATCATTCCTTAAGCTGAGTATATATTGTAACCTTTCATACCTCCTCTCTCTCTCTCATTGAACTGCTTGTTAGAGATATTAGATAAAATCTTGATAAAATTAACTACCCTGCACTTTTCCTTCTGTAGCTTAAGAACATTGCTTCATCTTTAACCCTCATTTGCTAATGGAAATAATTGATCTTTGTCCTTTTCTGAACATTTCTTTCATGCACTGATGACAGTAATGTTTCTTCCTCGGTTATTTATATAACCTGAGGTTTAAGGAGCATAGTGAGTAAGAGTCCCTGACAGAGTAAGTTAAATTATGCATCCCAGAAATCCAAGCCTACGGTCCAATCCTGCAAGGTGCTGAGCTACTTTTACAAGAAAACAAGCATCTTCAATTCCCATTCCATGAGTCACTGAGATCTGAGAGTATTCTGCTTCTTGGAATAGATGCCTGGACCTTATAAATCAGGCCCTGAGCTGTACATTTGAAAAATTACTGGAGAGGGAGAGGGAGAGGGGGAAGAGAGAGAATAAACCTCTCTCATTGAAAAATCTCCACTTAGTTGAAACCAAAAAAACTTTGCATGGGAACATCAATTTGCAATGGGTGGGGGGAGGGGTAAATGAAGTTTTTCATTTCATTTCTAACCAACATTTCAAAGATTGGGATGACTACTGGTGGGGGGGGAGTTTCTTACCATTTCTGCTGGATAGAATTGATGATACTGTGATAGTTCCATAGCAGTAATGCCACCCTTAGAATGTATGTACCTCCTTGTGTTTTTCTGACTGAGCATGTCTTGGTATTAGAGACTAGTGTGGGTTTAACATAAAGACTGTTTTCTGTTCTTCATCTGCAGCATACAACAGTTGTCTTCTGAGAATTTATCTGCTTAAGTTGAAGCCCAGTTACTGGGACCACTATACAGGTAAATGGCTAAAATTATGGACTGTGACATGCAGGAGGTCAGATTAAATGGTGCTTTGGGGTTTTAAACTATAAGAAAATAATCTTCATTCATTGTTACTGGAATTTTAGACCCTTGGGGGATTAGGATTTTCTGTAGCCTACCTCCTACTAAAAGCACAGAAACACTATCCCATAGCCTGGCTAAAGATGTCTTAATGACTAGAAAGTAGTTGTACTAATCATGCTAGGACTACAAATGGGGTTGTTCTCAGATTGGTAGGAGTAAAACTGCTCAGTAGGAAAGTGGCCATTACAATTTCAGTGATATTTTCATCTTGCATGCAGCAGAAATGGATGTTAAACACATCCACACAGAAAGTGTGATGAATTACCCAACTTTAGTCTTATTACAATCTCAGTCAAGGTACTCAAGCAATCTGTTTTGCACTCTGACAACAGGCTGTTCAAACGAAGCTACTGAACAAATTATGGTGATAGTTCAGACCAGATACATAATGGCATCAAACTACCAAATAAAATAAAATGGTATGAGCAGTAAAATGGTCTTGCTGTGTCCCATAGATCATATGTAGGGTTGTGTGACTATAGTGCACAGAAGAATGGGCATAAAAGATATTTACACAGAAAAAGTCTTTACATCATTGGAAGAAAATGTACACACTAGCAGAGTTGAGGACATTCATAGAATCATAGAATCATAGGGTTGGAAGGGACCCCACAAGGTCATCTAGTCCAACCCCCTGCCAAAAAAAGCAGGACCACTCCCATTAGATCATCCCAGTCAGTGTTTTGTCCAGCTGGGACTTGAACACCTCCAGAGATAGAGATTCCACCACCTCCCTAGGCAACTTATTCCAATGCTTCACCACTCGCCTAGTAAGGAAGTTTTTCCTAATATCCAGCCTGGACCGCCCCAGCTGTAACTTGAAGCCATTGCTTCTCGTTCTGCCCTCTGTTACTACCGAGAACAATCGAGCTCCCTCCTCCTTGGAGCAACCCTTCAAGTAGTTGAAGGTTGCTATCAAATCCCCCCTCAGTCTTCTCTTCTGCAGGCTAAATAAGCCTAGTTCCTTCAGTCTTTCTTCATAGGGCTTGTGCTCCAGCCCTTTGATCATTTTGGTTGCCCTCCTCTGGACTCTCTCTAATTTGTCCATGTCCTTTTTGTAGTGGGGAGCCCAAAACTGGACACAGTATTCCAGATGTGGCCTCACTAGTGCAGAATAGAGGGGAATGATCACATCCCTCGATCTGCTGGTAACACTTCTTCTGATGCAGCCCAGTATGCCATTGGCCTTTTTGGCAGCAAGAGCACACTGCTGACTCATATCCAGCTTCCCATCCACCATGACTCCCAGGTCCTTTTCTCCAGTGCTGCTATTTAGCTGATCACTCCCCAGCCTGTAGCAGTACATGGGGTTTTTTCGTCCCAAGTGCAGGATTTTACACTTATCCTTGTTGAACCTCATGAGATTCCTCTTGGCCCACTGCTCCAGTTTGTCTAGGTCTCCCTGAATCCTGTCTCTGCCTTCTAGGGTGTCTACCGTTCCCCCCAGTTTGGTATCATCTGCAAACTTACTAAGTGTGCAATCTATCCCATCATCCAGATCGTTAATGAAAACATTGAACAGAACTGGCCCCAGGACAGACCCCTGGGGCACACCACTTGTTACTGCCTGCCAACTTGACATGGAGCCATTGATTCCTACACGCTGAAACCGTTGTTCTAGCCAGTTTTCTATCCACCTTACAGTCCATGCATCTAACCCATACTTCCTTAATTTGCCAATGAGAATGCTGTGGGAAACCGTATCAAAAGCCTTGCTAAAGTCAAGGTATATGACATCAACGGCTCTTCCCGCATCCACAAATCCAGTCATCTCATCATAGAAGGCGATGAGGTTGGTCAGGCATGATTTACCCTTGGTAAATCCATGCTGACTGTTCCTGATTACTCTACGTTCCTCCAAGTGTTTCAGGATGGATTCTTTGAGAAGCTGCTCCATGATTTTTCCAGGGATTGAGGTGAGGCTGACAGGTCTGTAATTCCCTGGATCCTCCTTTTTGCCTTTCTTGAAGATAGGTACTATATTTGCTTTTTTCCAGTCCTCTGGCACCTCCCCCGTTCGCCACGACATTACCATTCATCTGGTGATAAAATGGAAGGGTGTTTCAGGTGAGATCCCACAGGGACCAGTTTTGGGTTGGGTTCTCTTTATACCTTCATCAAAGATTTAGATAATGGCATACAGAATACGTATATAAAGTTTCCTGATGACACCAAGCGGAGAAGGGTTACAAGTGCTTTGGAGAATAGCACTAAAAATCAAAATGTTCTGGACAAACAAAAATGGTCTGAAGTAAATAGGATGGAATACAAATTGCAAGTACTTTACTTAAGAAGGAACAATCAGTTGCACACATACAAAATGGGAAATGACTCACTAGAAAAAGAGTTCTGCAGAAAGATACCTGGGAATCCCAAGTTCCAAAGGGGCAGCTGGGAATCACAGTAGATCACAAATTTAATGCAAGTCAACAGTGCAATACCATTGCAAAAAAAGCAAACATCATCCTGGTATGTATTAACAGGATTATTGTAAGCAAGACACAACAAATAATTCTGCTTTACTCCAAATGGATTAGGCCTCAGACGGAATAATGTGTCCAGTTCTGGGTGCCACATTTCAGGAAAATGGTAAAATAGAGAAAGTCCAGTAAAGAGCAACAAAAATTAAAGTTCTAGAAAATATGACCTATGAAGGAAGATTAAAAATACTGAACTTGTTTTGTCTGGAGAAAAGAAAACAGAGGGCACATAACAGTTTTCAAGTACATAAAAGGTTGTTACAAGGAGGAGGAAGAAAAATTGCACTCCATAACCTCTGAAGATATGACAAGAAAAAAGGGCTTAAACTGAGCAATTGCAGTTTAGGTTGGACTTTAGGAAAAACTTCTTTGCAAGGAAGTTAAACACTAGAACAAATTGTCAAGAGAGGTTGTGGAATCTCCATCACAAGAGATTTTAAGGGCTGGTTAAATAAACATCAGTCAGGGATGAGCTAGACAATACTTACTCCTATCCATGAGTGTGGGGACCTGGTTTAGGTAGAGGTCCCTTCCAATCCTGTCATTCTGTGATTGTCTGCTTGTAAGGATCTGTCAGACTAGAACCCAGTCTAGCATAGTTGATATTTGCACATCCCCACCAAAAGATCACACAGAGGAGCATCCAAGAAACAGCCAAGATTAGGCATGTAGGAAGTACCCCCCACACAGGGTCTAGAGTGACAGCACCCTGCTACTCTCCAATTGACCATGCTCATTATTTAACCCTGGAATGTGCCCCAGGAAGTTGTATGGACAACAAGAGCTCTAGGACTGTTGCAGCTTCAGACCTTGTTTTGTGGGCTCCAGGCTCTGACCCCAACCTGACTCTGACCCTGACTCTTGCTTAGTGAACCCAGCTTTAGTGACTACTCTGATCCTACTTGCTGACCAGCACCTGTCCTTGACTTGTGGACACTAGGTCAAATGTTACTTCTAAATCAGGCTACATACACCCTGGTCCCTGACATTACTGTATTTAGTGATGATACTAAAAGATATAAAACTTTCTCATATTGCTTGCATTCTTTTACACACAACAAATTGAAGTTGCCAATTTAAATAATTTGGGGTGGGGGAATGGGTAAACACACATTTACATCACCTTTGTCTTCCTTCTAATGGGAACAATTCAACTTCAAGAATAAACTGGGGCAGCCTCAGACCTGGTCTAACTTGTTGGCCTTTCCCCCAGAAGGTCATTCTAAGATCCCAGAGATGGTAGAGCTCCAGTTACTCTCACCTTCTTTGGTCATACACCAGCTCTAGAGGCTGCAAAGAACAGCAGCACTAATTCCACACCACCCAGGGGTTCCTGTTCAATGGACGGCTATGTAGAGATTCCCACCTACACAGTAAAGGCCAAAGGACAAATGGAGTTGTGGCTAGCGAGGGATGTAAAAGATAACAAGAAGGGGTTCTACAAGTATGTTAGTAACAAAAAGAGAATCAGGGATGGTGTAGGCCCCTTGCTGAATAGGGCAGGCATCCTTGTGACGGAGGATGAGGAAAAAGCTGAAGTGCTCAATGCATTTTTTTCTTCAGTTTTCACAGGCAGGGTCAGTTCCCAGCCCACTACCATGGGTGTGGCAGATGGGAGAGAAGGAGACAGGCCCTTGGTGACAGAAGGTCAGGTTAGGGACTGCTTAAAGAAGCTGGATGTGCACAAGTCCATGGGGCCGGACGAACTGCATCCAAGGGTGCTAAGGAAATTGGCTGACGAAATAGCAGCACCGCTGGCCATTATCTTTCAAAACTCATGGAGAACGGGGGAGGTGCCAGAGGATTGGAAAAAAGCAAATGTACTGCCTATTTTCAAGAAAGAGAAAAAGGAGGAACCAGGGAATTACAGACCAGTCAGCCTCACCTCAACCCCTGGAAAAATTATGGAGCAGATTCTCAAAGAATCCATCCTCAAACACTTAGAGGAAAATAAAGTGATCAGGAACAGTCAGCATGGATTTACCAAGGGTAAATCATGCCTGACCAATCTCATTTCCTTCTATGATCAGATGACTGGTTTTCTGGATGCAGGAAGAACCGTTGATGTGATATACCTTGATTTTAGCAAGACTTTTGATACAGTTTCCCACAGCATTCTCATTGGCAAATTAAGGAAGTATGGGTTGGAGAGGTGGACTATAAGGTGGATAGAGAACTGGCTAGATCAACGGTTTCAGTGTGTAGGAATCAATGGTTCCATGTCTAGCTGGCAACCAGTCATGAGTGGTGTTATGCAAAAACACTCAGGATCTTTTCAGGAGGGAAAAGGCAATGTGCCACATTTATTATAAGATGTAAAATTAATTCCTAACACACACACACACACACACACACAGACCCCCAAACACACCAGTAGATGTCCTATAGCTGATAGTTACCAGTCCTGGTTTGAGCTTGTAGCTTGGGTGCGTTGCTGGAGTTCGTGGCTCGTGGCAGCTACCTGGCCAGGGAAGCTGGGCATGGGGGGGGGGAGCAGAGTCTCTGTTGGGCGCCCTGATGCTCCTTGCTCCTGGATCTTATGTAGAATGGTTCCCCAAAGCTTTCTGATCTCACCCAGTCTTTTATACTGTTTTGGTTTCAATGGAAGTCTGGTAGGTCACGTCGCTTCTGCACCACTACTGATTGTTGAACAATAGCAGGTGTGACAAAAAGTCCATGGGTGCTGTTGAGTCACACTGCTCCTGTTAGCAGATGTGACTTCCAGCATGATCTTGATGGTTTGATTGAGTTTTAGTTGTTTTGTTCCTGGGGTGGATCCTTTTCACACTCTTCAGCCTTGGATGGACTTCACGCCTCATCAGGATCAATGGCAGTTTGGGACTGGTTCACACATACAGCATACACCCTTCATCCACACCTTGCTCTTAACAATTTTCCATTTACAATACAATATGGAGTCTGAAATGCTAAAGTTTTCATTTATAATATGGAGTCTGGAATGTTACAGGGATTGGGGAAAAGGTAGCTGTAGAGCCAGAGCCTTAAAGATAAATGGGTACAAATGCACATACAGCACAATCTGGGGCTGGTGGCTCAGGGGGCAAAAGCGGTGCCCCTGAAACCCCACAAACCCCCAAAGGACAGCAGTTCGAGTCCAGGCTCTCCCCAAAAGCCGCAGCTGGTTTAGCACAAAATTACCTATTATACGCTACTAAGGCTAAATGAAGAGTGATATGACTGATGTAACAAAGTTGCACATAGATACAAATAAAGATTGGCAGGAGTAAAATACAAATATTGGGGTGTTACTACAAATGAGAAGTAATTAATTAGGAGACACATTGCCAATGGGAAACATAGTTACAATATATATATATATAAAGATTGACAGGAAATAAGTTGCACCTCAGTGAAAGTGACTCAAGTGAATTAAACCATTAACCAATAAATTCTATACAGTTGTGAGTGAGCCCAAAGAATTTATGAATGAATTCATAATAATTAACACCATATCTCTACAGTGGTGTGCCCCAGGGGTCGGTCCTGGGGCCCGTTCTGTTCAACATTTTCATCAATGATCTGGATGACGGAATAGGCTGCATTCTCAGTAAGTTTGCGGATGACACCAAGCTGGGGGGGAACACTAGACACATTGGAGGGCAAGGATAGGATTCAGGGAGACCTAGATAAATTGGAACAGTGGGCCAATAGAAATCTTATGAGATTCAATAAGTGTAAAATCCTGCACTTGGGACAAAAAAAACCCCATGCACTGCTACAGGCTGGGAAACATTCAGCTAAGTAGCAGCAGTGTAGAAAAGGACCTGGGGGTCATGGTGGATGGGAAGCTAGATATGAGTCAGCAGTGTGCTCTTGCTGCCAAAAAGGCCAATGGCATACTGGGCTGCATCAAAAGAAGTATTACCAGCAGATCAAGGAATGTGATCCTTCCCCTCTATTCTGCAGTGGTGAGGCCACATCTAGAATACTGTGTTCAGTTTTGGGCTCCCCACTACAAAAAGGACAGGGACATGCTAGAGAGAGTCCAGCGGAGGGCAACCAAAATGATTAAAGGGCTGGAGCACAAGCCCTATGAGGAAAGACTGAAAGCATTAGGCTTATTTAGTCTGCAGAAGAGGAGATTGAGGGGGGATTTGATAGCAACCTTCAACTACTTGAAGGGATGCTCTAAAGAAGATGGAGCTCGACTGTTCTCGGCAGTAATGGAGGACAGAACGAGGAGCAATGGTCTCAAGTTGCGGTTAGGGAGGTCTAGGCTGGATATTAGAAAAAACTTTACTAGGAGAGAGATGAAGTCTTGGAATGAGCTGCCTAGGGAGGTGGTGGAGTCTCCATCTTTGGAGGTGTTTAAGGCCCGGCTGGACAAAACCCTGACTGGGATGGTTTAAGCGGGAGTGGCCCTGCCTCTGGCAGGGGGTTGGACTAGATGACCTATGAGGTCCCTTCCAACCCTATGATTCTAAAGCCAGCTAATGTTGTAAGCAGCCAATAATGCACCCACAAAAGTAGATGATGACTTTCTTAAGAACTTGAAGAAATCAGCTGGGGACTTAGGAGGTAATTTTTTAATCTTTCTCTATTAACTGAGGATAAGTACTTTTGGGTAAGATGTAAATTGTTTCTTTCATATTGTCTCCAAAATAAAATTTTAAAAAATGAAATAAGCTACCAAAAAAAAGACATCTTGTGAAGTAGGTCAGTTCCTGGATTTCTTTGTTATCACTGCGAACGGCAGAATTCTCCTCCTATTCTATATGTTCCCTCATCTTCAACGCATCTGACAAAATGGGATTTTCTCCCATGAAAGTTCATGCAATAAACAAATTTATTAGTCTTTAAGTGCCACAGGACTCCTTGCTTCTTTTGCTGGACTAGAGTAACACAGCTGCCCCTTTGGAACTTAACAGTAGAGGAGTACGTTTGAAAAATGCTATTGCTGTGCTGCTTGACAGTATAATTTTCCAGGGGCAAAAGGGGAAATTCAGGCCTTTCTGCCAAAAGCATTGTCAGTGTAATGCAGTCTTCATTCATTGTCAGACTCAGCTGTTTTGAACTTGCCTTGTGACCAGCAAAACTCGTAGACAAGCAGAAAGATGGCAGAGAGGGTAGGCAATTTCTATATGCCATTCTCAAAGTATTTGATTCATTTCCCGCTATTTACTGGAAACTGAATAACTAACAGAAATTAGATTGCACAGCTTAAGTTTATCAAAGTCCTTCAGACAATTATTTTTTTAAATGAACATATGATAAAATACAATCCAGTTGCTCTATTTATAACAGGTTCCAAAGGGGCAGCCGTGTTAGGCTAGTTCAGGAAAACAAACAAGGAGTTCTGTGACACTTAAACACTAACAAATTTAGTGTATAAGCTTTCTGATGAAAAGTAATTTTCTCCCACAAAATCTCATGCAATAAATAAATTTGTTAATCTTTAAGTGCCACAGGACTTCTTGTTTGTTCTAGTTATAACAGTGGATCCACATCCTCAGGCCAGCTAGCAAAACAATGAGGAAACAGGACCAAAACACACACCAAACTGAACAGAGACATCAGCTGAGTAATTCTGAGAAGTCAGCCCATGTGGTGAGTCTAGTGGAGGGATATAAGAGGCCCATCACAAGATCTGCAGTAGGAAAGCATCTAAAAGTGTGAAGAGCTCACGAAAAATTGAAAACTCTTCGTCACAGAGATCACCTTTTTGGCCTGCATTTGTAGAGTGTCTATCACAATGGGGTCCTGACCCATTCCTGGGGATCTAGGTGCTCTGGTAATACAAATAAATAACAATGAAGTCTGAAATTTCACAATTGCATTTCTAAAAAATATATATATATAGAATTTCAACATTTTTTGCTGGGGGGGAGGGGGCATATTTTGGCTCAAATTTTTCCATGAATAACTTTCTGTTTTTCACTAAGCTCTGTTTCACAAAAAATTTAGTCTAGCTTTCCCTTAGGACTATTTGTTCATGATGAGGTGATATTTTTTTCCCCTCAACAACCTCCAGAATCTTCACCAGGGTGCAAGAAATTAAGCTCAACTCTCACCCACTGAATTTGCCACTGAAGTAGCCTAGGAAGTCACAAATACACACCTAGTCCAGTTCTCTCAGGAACTGAGTAAACTGCAACCAGTCTGTAATTGTTTGAGTGCATGTACCCTGATGTGCTCATACTACTACACTTTCCACGCATACTGTAAGGGGGGAGTCAAGGCTCTGCTCTCTTCCTACTCCCTCCCACCTGCCTGTATAAGGCAAGGACACAGCAGCTCTGCAAAACCTTCCTCTTCCTAGCATACAGAAAATAGAGGCATGGTGCACAAGAGTAAGGACACACTCCATGTCTTTTTTTTTTTTTAACTTTATTGAAGTGCAGAGGGTGAACCTGTCCTCCAGATGCATTCTAGCCAGTGCTTTTGGATCAGATCCTTAGCTGATGGAAATGGATACAGTTCCTTTGATTTACAACAGTTTGAGGCTGGTCATTTTTCTATGTACATTTAAAAACACTGAAGTGCCTCCATATTTTGCTTCCCACAGGGCTGTGGGCTGGGACCTGGTGATGAAGGAAGGCCAGGATTCCTTTACCACATCACTTAACTGCCTAGATGAAGGTGGGAAGCTGAAGATTGCCAGCATGAGAGCAGGAACAGGTATCTCTACTGCCCTAACAGAGGGACAAGAGCCTGGAAGTCAGATGCACTGACCACTAGGTCCCCTGGCCCTCCAAGTCCACCATCACAGAGTCTCTGACATGCTGAGTGATCTTGGGAAAATCTCAGCCTATTTACACATCTCCAATATGTAGCTAATACTGACCTACTACATCACAGGGCTGCTGTGCAGCCAACTTCATGATTTTAAAAGTTAGTGCAAAAGTTTAGCTTTACAATCTTCTCTGAATGAGGGGCACCTATACTTACACTGTCCCAGGAACAGGCCAGAGGACTGATTATCCCATTTCCTCCTATGCTCTGGGAGGAAGTAAATTACTTCATTCTTTTTCACGTAGCAGCTGAGTCCCCATTCTGTGCGCAGCCATCTACTCTGACCAACTAGTACCCAGGGAGAGCCCAGGCTCTCCCTCAGCCTCACTACCCACCTTTTCACAGCCAAGAGATTGCTTTCTTTTCCTCTTCAACTATGGCTAGAGACAAAATCTGAGCAGGATCAACTCCTGGTATAGACAGTGTAGTGAGCTTTACACCTCCTGGTCCCCTTGTGTGACTAAGGCTATGTCTATACTACAAAGTTCTGCAGGCAAAAGTTTTGTCAGCAGACAGCTACTGCTGTGGAAGAATTTCATAGCTAAGACCTGACAACGTTGAGACACAGATAGTTTAGTGGGCCAGAGACGGGGGGTTGTAAAAGAATGCACTCAAAGATAAATGGAATGTTATTAAGAATTCTGTGATAAAGTGCAAGCCTAAGGTATTTTGACTGGTGCCTCTCTGTAACCCCCTTGTTCCAAACACCAAATATCCTTGCAATATAACCATCCTGTCTTATCATACCAGTTTGAGCTGCCTCAATCCTAACATTATCAGCAATGTTATGTGAGATTCTTACCCCTCCTGATCTCGGTCCCTTTTATGGAATAATATTAGTTTGCACTTATGTATATGCGTTGTATGTTAATGTTGCTGTTAAGCTGTAAAAGTTTCTGTAATACATCACAGGGAAGAGACCAGCACCTAATTGCTCTCTCCCCACTGCAGTGCATTTTTTTTTTTTTGTTCTGTAATAAAACTGTTAGCTGTTTGATTTTGCACTTGAGTTGGGTTCAGCTGTTTTTCTTTGTCACTGCTATATCATCAGCAGTGGCTGACATCCACACCAGGTTTGTTTTTCACATGAGCTTTCATGTGAAAGCAGAATTAAACTGAGACTATGGCTTCTTTTCCCATTACAACAGGTAACAGCCTTCCCAGGGTTTGAACCTTAACAACTGCTCTGATTTGCTGTTATTGTATGACTCTCTTACATTTATTTTCATTCCATTCTGTAAGTTCCCCCATCTTCAAAGCATCTGATGAAGTGGGATTTTCTCCCACAAAAGCTCATGTGAAAAATAAATGTTAGTCTTTAAGTGCCACAGGACTCCTTGTTCTTTTCCCCCCCTCCCCCTTAACTAGACTAACACAGCTGCCCCTTTGGAACTTGATGTCCACACCAACATCGACTTCCACCAATCTAACTGGCAGTGCAGTGAGAGCTGAGAGAGGATCTCTGCCACCACCCCTCCCACACTTGCTGGAGTCCCAGCTTTGTGGCTGCAGCCACAGTCCCAATGGAAGCACGGAGCAGCCCTGCGCTCCCCAGGGTCCTGGGTGTGGTGCAGCTGCAGCCCATGGGGACAGCAGCTACTGCTCACAGGCTGAGCAGGACAAGGGGAGTCAGTGGCAGCTCCCAGGCTGGTAGCAGTCCTGAGGCTGCCGTGCTCCAAGGGTCTCTGGAACACAGCAGCCTTGGGACTGTCCACAGCCAGCCACTGCTGTGGCTGCCAAAAGCTCCCCTCACACTGCCCAGCGGCTGAGCAGGGCAAAGGGAGCTGCTGGCAGCGGTTCTCAAGCTGGCAGCAATCCCAAGGCTGCTGTGCTCAGGAGACCCTCCAAAGACAGCAACCTCAGGCCTGCTGCTGCTACAGGCTCCCCTCACTGTGCTCACAGGCTGAACAAAGGAATGGGAGCCGGTGGTGGGGATTCAGTCGGGGGGGGGGGGGGCTGCCCAGTCTCCAGCAGTGAGGGCAGCCTCTGGGGGGTCCCCAATCCCCAGCAGTGGCATATTCAGCCACCAGGGTTCGCAGCTGCCACACAGGACTCTGGTGCAATTCCCTTGTCAATTTCACTGCTCAGAGCTGTGATACTGACAAGTATGACAGCTCCCACCACTGACACTCTGCTGCCTTAGCTTTACTGACAAAAGCCCTATGCTGCTAATTGAGCTGGTGGGTTTGTTTGTTTGACAAAACAGGGCTGTTGTGTCAGTGAAGAGGGGAATTTAGTGTGTATTCTGGGACTGTTTTACCAACTAAAGTTGACATTTGTCAACAAAACCTCCTAGTGTAGACAAGGCCTTAGTGGAGCAAATCCAGTCCCAAGAGAATCTTGGAGGAAAGACACAATCAAAGAGACCATTATGATCATTATTCTGCTTTATAAAGAGATGGAGGACAGGATATAAGAGCAGAACTGTCCCCAAGATGTAACTTTGGCCAGTTTAGAGTTAGATGAATGTGGTGTTTATCCATGCATCCATCTATTTGAAACAGCAACTCCAGCAGGACAAAATAATAGCTGTGAAATGAAAGTCAATATGGACAGCTAGATGAAAGATATTGAATTCAAATAGACCTTTTTCCACACAGTAGATTACAAAGCATAGATCACACAAACAGGTTATTTCTGTTTTTTCTACTCACACATTTTTGTCTCCCCCCCCCCCCTTTCACATCCCTCAGGAACAAAGACATACTTCCAATTTAGGAAAATCCAATGAACATGAAAACATGTCTATGCGAATCCACATGAAAAAGAACGTTAAACCACAATATAAAGCCTTTCACATTCTCTACATGTGGGCACAGATTGCGGCTACCCCTGTGCAGATATATAGTGATGAGGAGAAATGCAGGAGGCAGATATAAGGGCTATGTCTATAGTAGAGGCTCTGTTATGTCGACTTAATAAGGTTGACTCTAAGTCAACATAAAGACAACCATGTTAAGTCAACTTAGAGTGTCCACATTCAAAATTCCTGTAGACTGCCCACATCCATACTGGCAAGTGATAGATTGACTTAAGGGCCATTCCCCATCTACACCGGCTTAAGTCAACTTAATAAGGTCAACTTGAGCATTAAGTCAACTTTAAGAGGTGGTGTTATTAAGTTGAGTTAAGGAAGCACTTAAGTTGACTTAAATAAATTCCCAATGTGGACAGAGCTTTCCTTGGGTGGATATAAGGAAGGTTAAGTCAACCTAAGGCTGTAGTATTGACACATCCAAGGAGATTTCCCTGTGCCCACCTCCGTCAACACTGTGCAGTGTCCAGTGACAATACAGCTGGGAGGGTCTTATGTGGAGCAGGCTTCCTGATAAGAGTCTGAATAAGAGCAGAAGCTTTTGCTTATATGACAGCCCCTACAAGAGACTGAGCCAGATGTTTCCAGAGCTGAAAGAATCAACTGCTACAGCTTAAACTAATGCACCAACCTCTATAGCTAAGGGCTGGAATGGACTTTATCATCCTGGGTGAACACTAGGCAAGGAAGAAGAACACACAGACCAATGGCTTACACACACATCCACCACCTGCATGTGTCCAGTACAACAGAGCAAAGAATTCAAATAGTGCCATTTCAACTTGTTCCCCTGGGAAGAATTTTTGCTGAGTCAGCCAAAATTTGTCTGGCGCTTCCATGTGCAGCATGGTCTTTGCTTCCCTCAATGCTTTGGTGTCACATTGTAATCATAAATAGATAACCCTCTTAAGATGGGTTAATAGATTTGCTTTAAGGCTGTGTTTTCAGCTCTAACCAAATACAGACTGATTGTTAAGATTAATTCTAGCTTCAGTTTAAAAGAATAAACAGTTTGCCTGATTGCCAAAAGAAGCATCATGCTGAGCATTTTTCTACATCAAGTTTTCAGTATGAGGAATGACTCAGGGCAAAAAGATTTAATCTGGTTTCTCACACTTCACCTTTGTAATGCCAAATGTATTGTGCCTGCTTTGTGCTTCCAGCCACAATGATAGTGTGTGATACAACCCATAAACTGGCCAAAAAGGTGGGGGGGTACGCATCTGATGTTTCATTTTAATAGCTGATTATTTTAGATCAATAAGCATTAAGAAGTCATGCTAATCCATGATTTCTTAGATTTTTTTGCCCCTTGGAACAGGGACAAAATATTTGCAATTGCTTTGTACAATGTCCACTACAATAAGACCCTGATACGGAGTGGGACTGACTCCAGTAACATAAATATGAATAATAATAAAGATAATGATGCCTTTAGCTTTTGCAGCTTACACTCCACTTTTTACAGAACAGTAGATAACAATATTTCATTGAATGCGGCATGTGTGAATGATTAGCCTTCAGGATCCTTCTGTCTTGCATATACATAGAATAGAAAGTCTCTTTATTTTCCAGCATAACTAAGAGTGATGACTTGTAGTTGTATCAATGAGCCACTCTATTTACTGGAGTTAACTTCTACTTTTGAGTGGACATGCATTCACTTTAACTGGTGGTGATGACCTCATGATCTCACATGATCTGGCTAAAGTCATGTTAGGAAATAAAAAGCCTTTGCTATCTAAATAACAAATTAAGCCAACTGAATTTGACTGGTGTATATCCCAGACAAGTAGTCCATTCAAATACATACAAGAGAAAGATGAACAGGATTTCCCTGGGAATTTATCCAAGAACAAAATTAATAAATGTAATCAAATACAGATGTAAGAACAGTACAACCTGAAGTTTTAGACATAATCTTGCTTTTAAAATCAAAGCATTTTATACTATGTAACCCACACCAGCTTGGTGTGATACTCTGTGCCATTCAGAGGCTTGAGCAGGAATTTAAATTCCAGCGCTTTTGCGGGGTTCCATGGTATTTCAGCACTTCTGAGATATTTTGTGCCCCCGCTGAGAACCAGGGGCTGGAGAAGCACATTCTTTCCCCTGCCCCAGAGGCCAGAGAAGCCCTGTACTTTGCCCACTCCCTCACTGGACCCACAAAAGCTCTATGACAAGCTTTCTACCCACCAACGAGGTCCTCAGAAGCACTTTGCTGTCCCCCTCCCACCCCAGCCCTGGAGGCTGGAAGACCTCTGTGGTCTCCAGCCCGCATCCCTTCTAGTGATAGGTAGACCATGGTATGACTTATGACACTGTCTCCTCTAGTGGTGGTTAGGCCACTAGACAGTTATGGCTACTCCACAGCCATGGCTAACAGGCCTGAATATTTTAGCTCAAGCATAAGCTAGCAATCACCAGAAAGAAATGCCCCTGAAAGTCAATGCATGGGTTCTCAACATAGGCACAAAGGACCTGCATGGCTCCAGTTGTAAGATGGAAATCTATGTTTGTAAATTGCTTGACACAGGGTGGTAGCACAATATTAAATGTACAACAAGCTAGGTAATAGTCCTTATAATGCTTGCCACCCTGAAGAGGTGTGTGTGTGTGTCCGTTAATACTATTCAGTATAACCCACAATATATCCACATAGCACAAGGGGACTGCCTGTCTGTCCTACAGGAGGAAAATGACAGTTTCTGTACAACTGATAAACTATATTTCTGTATTTTTTTCAAGTATACTGAATTTGCATTTGAAATGGAAAAGTGGAAGCTGGGAGATTAGACCTATTAATTTCAATTTAGAAATATGAAGAGCTGCATGATTCCCACCCCATAAAATTAAATTACAACCATGCATTTCACAGACATGCTTGTGTTGTCACAGATGATGAATTCTTCCACCAAGACAGCATCAACATGAGCAATTTTATGCATGTCTCATATCCCAGACTCACCTATTGATTTAATAAGCTAGTAAAGTTTAAAAGATAATACCATTTAAAAATTAACGAGAGACAGAGTTCATCTGATATTTCCTCATGTATGAAGTCACTACAAGATAAGCATCTAAACAGCTTAAAGAAAACCTTTTATTTCAGCACTATATATTATATCAGCATATAAACCTTACAATCTGCAGCATAATTAACAAAGCTACTACTTGTTTTTAAGTGTGCTAATTTTTCAGTTTCCACACTCACTGAATTCCCAGAGGCCAAAATGAGGACAAAAGTCATAGGTCATATGAGTCATCAGAAAGGTTGCGCCTTTGGGGATCATTTATAAATACCTATAATACTGAGCTAAAAGAGTAAGAGTTTAGTTCTCCTGAAATCATATTTTTTTTTCAAAAACATCTTGTAATAATGGCATAGAGAGGCTAGACTCCTAATGATAAATAATTACAACACTAATGAAGTGGCATTGAAATCTTGTGCAGAAGATGTAGACTATTTAAAGAAAATGTACATACAGCTGGATAAGTTAGTGGTTAATGGATGTGAAGATTCAAAATTCTTTTGTGCTTTGAAAAGAAGGGTGAAAAGCGCCTTGTGCACAGAGTGTTTGTTCATTTAACCAAAGTCACAGCTAATCCTGGTACTTCACAGAGACCAATAAAATACTGCAAGCTCTTTGAGATGGCAACAGTGGAAAAGAATCTTATCTCATCTAACCTTTGTCAATGCCATGAAAGTAAATGGCATTTCTCCAGAATTGCCCTGATATAACGAATCAGAATCTGGCTTCAGCATCTCTCTCTGAAAGAGCACTCTTTGGTCCAGATCCTATAAATACTTCTGTTGTAGATGGTGCTTTATACCACCCTCATCACCAGTTTCTGAGCACCTTCCAGTTGCATGTTAATACTCATTGACTAACATCTGTCATGTGGGTGAGAACTGAGTGTGCACTACAAGGTAGCAGTTGTATTTTTGTTTGTTTGTTTGAATGTGTAAATGTTGGTATGCATTTGTCAGAGAAGGCACAGCTGAGGAATTATGCCTTTCAGTCAAATCGGAAAGCAGTGGGGTTCGTGATACTTTTAATTTCTGGGGCAGTTCATTTCACAGTCTCCAGTCTCTGAGGAAGCCGTCACCTGCATAGCTAGTGCTTTTAACTTTAGGCAAACAAGTAGTCCTAATGGGACTACTCACGCACCTGAAGTGCAGCATGTGTTTGCAGGATGTGGGGCTAAAGAGTTATTGTTTACAAAGCAGCAGTGATACATATGGTAAATCTAAATGATTATATTTACATATTTTCTCATTTGCAACACACAGAGGTTTCTTTCTTTGTCCTTGCATTCAGTTCTGCTGTGTGAGAAGAGACTGCAAAGCATATGCACAAAGGGGACAAATCTATGCCACGTATATTTTTATCTTGTTGATGAGACAAGATTTTCAATGTATACTGGACATGCACAAAATAAGACAGCCTGGATCTACTCTTCTATGAACAGTCTGAGGTCAGCAACAGATGCCTGGAGTGGATTTCTCAGGGCCCAGATGTTACGTGACTTGTATAATATTCTTAGTAGGTAGGTAGGAGGCTTTGTTAATTTACTCTGCTCACAAATAATAATTACACACATAATTAAATATATGCTTGCATTGTTCATCACTGCAGCTGGTTGGTGTTTTATTTTTCAGTATGAGACACCTTGTAAACGTCTCTGTGCATCTCATGTCTAGACAATACTTGTTCCTGCCTTGAGCGCAGGAAACGAGACTAGAAGACCCTTCAAGGTCTCGTCCAGTCCTAGACCTCCAAGGTTCTATGTCAGTTTTGGAAGGGGTGAGGGACAGTGGCACAGCACAATTATTCAGCTGGTGCCTGAAACTAAAGGCAATTGTGCTGAAGAGCTATCAAATGGAATATAATTCTGTTTTAGAATTAAGAACTCAGCACTTTCTCCATTTGCCAAGTCTATAAAGGACACCTGGGCTTCAATGTGTATGGCCTGGTTTTTTAAAGATATATAGGTGCTGTTGCAATCAGTGATTTAGGAACCTAAATATTTTCAAATGGGATTTAGGCACTTAGGAACCTATATCCCTTTGGAAATAAGATTTAGGCTACTAATTCAGTTAGGTGTTGCAACACTGAGTGCAACATCAACATACCCATAAAAAACTGGAGCTGTGACAAGTGTTTCTGCATTTCTCACATTTTTACAATTTTTAGTGGAAGTGTGTTAGTGCTTGGGATGGGTTCAGCATGACAACCATGGAATCTGACCTCTTAATAGATACAGATCTGGCAGCATCCTGCTTGATACTGCCATGCAAATACTGCCCACACTGCCACACAAACATGCCTCCGTTCCATTCCAGCAGGGCCAGCTCTTTTTGAGTGGTTCAGCCTCCATTTCCCTCTCTGCTGAAATTTTACAAGGATATGAATCACTAACTACTGCACTTTAAACATTGCCAAAGTCAAGGAACATTTTTTTTCCAAGATTCTCATAGGCCTGTGCAGTTTCATTAAACTTTCTTCTCTAGCATGTTGGTTTGGTTTCATCTGGAATGTTTGCTTTGTCTGTGACTGGGCTAGATATCTTGTTATAAAGTATGTGATGATGTATTTGTCCCTAATCACAAACTGACAGGGTTATCAGTCATGAAGCAGCCTATATTTGAACTGGGTTAAAGTGAAATACACACATCACCGAGCAACACCTCTTATACCCCTCCCCTTACTGATTTTTTCAATCTGAAGATTGACCATTTATTGAAGTGGATATAAGAAATAAAAAATAGCTCCAGTTTCCCTTCTTGTACTCATACCAGTAGATGCTCTTTTATCTAACTGGGTGATTGGTGACATTTTTATTTCTTTCCGCCACGCATGTACACACACACACACACACACACACACAAATTTAATGTTAAAAGAATGTAACCTTCTTAATGACTGTGAGGAATGTCTCTGTTTAATCACCTCCATTCCCAGGGAACTTACAGAGATTGTCAGAATCTCAGGCTTTTGCTTACAAGTCTTTGACTCAAAATGCCATGTCGTGTAACAATGAGTAGGAATCCCAGAAAGGGGAACATTTTCAATGAACAAGGTACTGCATTAGAATAAGCTACTTTGTCCCCTGTCTCCTTAGAAACATACCCAGCCCCCTGCAGCCTGGATTCCTGTTGAAGAGTTAAAAGAAACAGAGTACATCTCATGTGATCTTTGGGGTTCCTTTTTTCTTTAAATATAGACTCAGGTTCTATACACAGTTTGAAACCATTGCACTCGATTCTAAACTATGGTAATATCACTATAGCTTAAATGTCACACTATAATAGATATTATGAAAGACCTTAAAAATTATTAAGATTAACAGAATCTTGACAGCTCTACAAAGCCCACCTATGGATAAGTTCTCATAGCAATTGAGAAGCACAGCAGTAAGGATTCGAAAAAGAACTCTTTCCTCTGAACATGAACACCAGCTTCTATGTATATTTCACTTTGAAGGAAGATCTCAGTGATGCAATTAAGCACTAAAATCCAGAGCTCTATTTGTTCTGGGGATCAATCATATACACTCCAGCTGCTTTACCTAAGATGAACACGCTAAGCCATTAAAAAAAAAACCCATTAAATACCCTTCCTGGACACTGAACACAAGAATAAACACAATTTAGAAGTTTTTCTTCTTTGAGTTCTACTTTGGGAAATTCAGCATTTTGTTTGTTTGTTTGTTTGTTTGGAGTTTGAGAGCCAAACTCATCTTCTCAACTAATGTAAGATTGAGGAAAACAATGAATTTGTACCACGGATGAAGTTAGCCCAATTAGTCATTCCAAAGTTAAGGCTGAAGGTAGGCTTCTTCACAATATAATTTTTTTAAAAAACTACACACAAGCTTGCAAGGTTTTTATACACTTAAATAAACCCAAAAATCCACGTAACGTACATGTTCAAAACATCATAATGTAAGTCATTCCAGTTCTGTTAAAAATAATATTCATCTGTAAATGTCTTTAACAGCAGCAAATAAGGGCTGTGTTTAATATATCCAGGGTCCCCTTAACAAATAGCAAACTGGCTGGAGCCACCACCCAGAAACCTGGAAAAACTAAACATGCCCTCCACACCAGGCTTCCCCCACTTTCAAGTACTCCAAGACTGTGTACAAACAAGGAAATCTTCACTAGGAAAAGAGAATAGAGTCATATATTTGGGAAACCCCAGTAACAAAATATATCTAAATAAAGAGTAAAAGATCCCTCCCCTAATTTGATAGCAGTCTAATTTCCTTCCCACTTGGTGGTAAGAACATCCACAAGGTGATAGTCCCTTGAACTTGCTTATTCACCAAACCCAACATACTGTTTGGATCAACAAGTAACAAAGTACAACTCTCTCTCTTTACAAATCCATCTCCCATTCAAATAAAAAAAAAAAATCTTACCTAGGAACACCATCTACTGATCCAGTTTGTTATTCAACTTTATTAAGCTGTTAGGAAATCATCTTATCAAAACTCATTCAGCTATGCTAGTTTTCACTACACAATCTTTCATTATTAGTGTTTCCCCCCTATACCCAAAATCCAAGTTTCTGCACAGTTATGGTGAGCCTTCAAGTGTCACTAAAGGTATTTTGGGTAAGTAGTCTATGCATATAAAATAGTCTAGGGCAGCATTTTCCCTTTTCACCAGTAGAGGGAGGAAAAAGCGCTTTTCCCTCTGGAGTTTCCAGTCATAGGGTTTACCCTTCTCATGAACACTATTAGAAAACACAGAGAACTCAGACACCTAAAGGTTATCTTAAAACCATATTCATTTTTTAATCCTTACTATACATTTAATAAAATATGGCCTATATCCTCCAGTCCAATCCAGCTGCACATAGCAAAAGAATGGAAAAATCTCTCTGTTCTGATGACTCCTGGTTATGATCTCATCCATGCAGCAGTCCTACCTCAAGTCAGGAAGTGGAGATGAGGGCTGGCTAGCACCTCTGCTTAATATGCAGAAGGTCCTGAGTCCAAGCCCTGGGGGGTTGGACTGGATGATCTCATGAGGTCCCTTCCAACCCTATGATTTGATTGATTGATTTGAATATATGATCAGGTTTAATCTGGTTCTTCTAACAATATGAAGTTTACATTTTGGAAAGCAGACTTGATATTGGAAACAACAGCTAAAAAAAGATCTGTACCGTGTACTTGGAGCATCTAGCTAACAACTCACTGCAGCTCCACTTTATCCCTTGTTCCCATAAAGTTCCATCTATTCTGACATTTGATACTTAAAAACTGCATTCCGACAAGGTCACATTTCTGCTTCGATATAATAATTATTGATCTGGAAAAAGGGGTAAACAGTGAGGTGGCAAAAAAAAAATATTACTCAAGATAGTCAGGTCCAAAGTTGAATGTGAAGACTTACAAAGGGATCTCACAAAACTGGATGAATAGGCAACACAATGGCAGATGAAATACATTGTTTGATAAGTTCAAAGTAATATGCTTTGGAAAAACTAATCCCAATTATACAATCAAAATGATGAGATCTAAATTAACTTCTACCACTCAAGAAAGAGATCTTGGAATCATCACAGATAATTCCTTGAAAACATGTGCCCAGTGTGCAGCAACAGTCAGAAAAGCTAACAATTTTAGAAACCTTTTGGAAAGGGATAGAAAAGAAGAGAAAACATCATAATGCCACTATATATAAGTTCATGGTACTCCCACACCTTGAATACTGAATACAGTTCTGGTCACCCCAACTCAAAAATGATGTATTGGAAAAGATGCAGAAAAGGGCAACAAAAGTGACCAGCACTATGGAATAGCTTCCATATGAAAAAGACTAGGATGGTTCAACTTAGAAAAAAGATGACTGAAAGGAGATATCATTGGTGTCTATAGAATCATAAATGGTATGGAGCCAGTGAAGAGGGAAGTATTATTTACCCCTTCACATAAGAAAAGAACCAGGGGTCACATGATAAAAACATAGGCTACACCTTTAAAACAAAAACAATAAAAAAGGAAGTACCACATATAATCTGGTATAAGCCAATCCTGGCACAAGCCGACACCCCCAATTCTGAGCCTCAAGAAGAAGCTAAAATTGGTGACCCAGGTATAAGCCATGGTCCCTTTTTGGTCTTGGCCCCTAAGCCCCCACCCACTGCTGCTGGCTTTCTCTGGAGTTTCTGACAGCTTCCCTACCCCGAAATCTCTGCTGCTGCTTTTCCCTTGCCCCCCCCTCGTTGTCCATTCCTCACTCCTGCCCCCTGCTCTGCCCCTTTCTCACTGCTGCTCTCTGCTCCTCCCGCTGCCCCCTCCTCACTGCCACCCCCTACTCCGCCCTTCCCTCACTGCTACCTGCTGCCCCCCCATTCTGCCCCTTCCCCACTGCTGCCCCCCTGCTCCTCCCCCTGCCCCCTGGCTCTTCATGGCCGCCCCCTACTCCCTTCTCAGTTTGGTGCTGTTGCTCCCCTGTTCCCCAACACCCTTTCCCTGTCACCCCACAACCCCTGCTGCTGCTCTTCCCAGCCTGCCAGGCACCCCCCCCCCCAATCCCCAGTCCCTGTCGCTGCTTCCCTGGGCTATCCAAAAACCCTGGGTCCTCCTGCCGCTTTCCCAGACTCCCTGACACCCCCCAATGCCTGAGCCCTGCCACCGCTTTCCTGGTCTCCCTAAACCCCCCCCCCAAACCCTCCCGGCCGTCCCATCATTTTCCCCAACTCCCCGACCCCCTCCCCAACCCCCAGTCCCTGTCGCTGCTTCCTTGGCCTTCCTGAATCTCCCCCTCAATGTCCGGGCCGACCCCCCCCCCGGCCCCCTTACCTGGCTGCTCCAGACACCGGGGTCCCCTCCTCATTCCAGCCCCAGCCCCGGCCGACTGCCCAAGATGGCCGCCCGGCAACACTGGGTCTCCGGCCTGTCGCATGGTCTGGGAAACTCCTGGGAGGGGCTGTCTATTGTATTCTCTTGAGCATAAGCCGAGAGCCTGTTTTGAAGCCAATTTTCAGGCACACTTTTCGGCTTATACACGATGATATACAGTACTTCATGCAATGCACAGTCAAATTCCACAATCTGGAATTTGTTGCCAAGGTGTGTTATGAATGCCAAAAGCATAAATGAGTTTAAAAGGAATGTAGATAAGTTCATGGAGGATAGGTTTATCAATGGGTATTAGTCAGGATGTTCAGCGATGCAACCCGAAGCTTTCAGTGTCCTTTAACTTCCAACTTCCAGAAGCTGGGGCTGGACAACAGGGGATGGATCTCTTGCTAAACTGCCCTGTTCTGTGTATTTCCTCTGTGGCACCAGGCACCTGCCCCCATCAAAAATAGGCTATATGGACCATTGGTCTGACCTTGCATGGCTCTTGTCAGCAACAAGGGGGATGTTGTGGTAGGTGTCTGCTACAGACCACCAGATCAGAAGGAGGAGGTGGATGAGGCATTCTGTGTACAACTAAAAGAAGTTTCTAGAGCACAGGCCCTGGTTCTCATGGGGGACTTCAATTACCCTGACATCTGCTGGAAGGCCAATACAGCAGTGCACAGGCAATCCAGGAAGTTTCTGGAGAGTGTTGAGGACAACTTCCTGGTACAAATGCTGGAGCAACCAACTAGGGGCCTTGCACCTCTCGATCTGCTGCTCACAAATAGAGAAGAATTTATCAGGAAGTAGAAGTGAATGGCAACCTGGGTAGCAGTGACCATGAAATGATTGAGTTCAAGTTGATGATTAAAGGAAAGAAGCAAAACGCAGACCCTGGACTTCAGAAAAGCAGATTTTGTCTCCCTCAGGGAACTATTGGGCAGGATCCCTTGGGAGGCTGATCTGAAGGGGAAAGGTGTCCAAGAGAGTTGGGTTTATTTTAAAGAAACCCTGCTAAGGGCACAGGAAGATACAATTCCTATAAGGAGAAAGCACAGCAAATGTGGAAGGCGCCCACTGTGGCTTAACAGAGAGCTCTGCACTGAGCTGAAGCATAAAAAGGATGCTTACAGGAAGTGGAAGCTAGGACAGATGACTAAGGAGGCATATAAAGACATTGCTCGGGACTGCAGGGATAAAATCAGAAAGGCCAAAGGACAAATGGAGTTGCGACTAGCAAGGGATGTGAAGGATAACAGGAAGGGGTTCTACAAGTATATCAATAACAAGAAGAGGATCAGGGATGGTGTAGGTCCCTTACTGAATGGGGCAGGCATCCTCGTGACAGAGGATGAGGAAAAAGCTGAAGTGCTCAATGCTTTTTTTACTTCAGTTTTCACAAGCAGGGTCAGCTCCCAGCCCACTACACTAGGTATGGTAGACTGGGGAGAAGAAGAGAGGCCCTTGGTGACAGTAGGTCAGGTTAGGGACTGCTTAAAGAAACTAGATGTGCACAAGTCCATGGGGCCGGATGAACTGCATCCGAGGGTGCTGAGGGAGCTGGCTGATGAGATAGCAGTACCGTTGGCCATTATCTTTGAAAACTCATGGCGAACGGGGGAGGTGCCAGAGGACTGGAAAAAAGCAAATATAGTACCTATCTTCAAGAAAGGCAAAAAGGATGATCCTGGGAATTACAGACCTGTCAGCCTCACCTCAATCCCTGGAAAAATCATGGAGCAGCTTCTCAAAGAATCCATCCTGAAACACTTGGAGGAAAATAGAGTAATCAGAAACAGTCAGCATGGATTCACCAAGGGTAAATCATGCCTGACCAACCTCATCGCCTTCTATGATGAGATGACTGGATTTGTGGATGCGGGAAGAGCCGTTGATGTGATATACCTTGACTTTAGCAAGGCTTTTGATACGGTTTCCCACAGCATTCTCATTGGCAAATTAAGGAAGTATGGGTTAGATGCATGGATTGTAAGGTGGATAGAAAACTGGCTAGAACAACGGTTTCAGCGTGTAGGAATCAATGGCTCCATGTCAAGTTGGCAGGCAGTAACAAGTGGTGTGCCCCAGGGGTCGGTCCTGGGGCCAGTTCTGTTCAATGTTTTCATTAATGATCTGGATGATGGGATAGATTGCACACTTAGTAAGTTTGCAGATGATACCAAACTGGGGGGAACGGTAGACACCCTAGAGGGCAGGGACAGGATTCAGGGAGACCTAGACAAATTGGAGCAGTGGGCCAGGAGGAATCTCATGAGGTTCAACAAGGATAAGTGTAAAATCCTGCACTTGGGACGAAAAAACCCCATGTACTGCTACAGGCTGGGGAGTGATCAGCTAAATAGCAGCACTGGAGAAAAGGACCTGGGAGTCATGGTGGATGGGAAGCTGGATATGAGTCAGCAGTGTGCTCTTGCTGCCAAAAAGGCCAATGGCATACTGGGCTGCATCAGAAGAAGTGTTACCAGCAGATCGAGGGATGTGATCATTCCCCTCTATTCTGCACTAGTGAGGCCACATCTGGAATACTGTGTCCAGTTTTGGGCTCCCCACTACAAAAAGGACATGGACAAATTAGAGAGAGTCCAGAGGAGGGCAACCAAAATGATCAAAGGGCTGGAGCACAAGCCCTATGAAGAAAGACTGAAGGAACTAGGCTTATTTAGCCTGCAGAAGAGAAGACTGAGGGGGGATTTGATAGCAACCTTCAACTACTTGAAGGGTTGCTCCAAGGAGGAGGGAGCTCGA
>ML681979.1:201221-222677 GCA_007922195.1 Podocnemis expansa
TGGGAGTGGTCCTGCTTTTTTTGGCAGGGGGTTGGACTAGATGACCTCGTGGGGTCCCTTCCAACCCTATGATTCTATGATTCTATGTTCTTAAAAGTGAATTGAAGAGAGAAAGTCAAGTCTCTTGGGGTTTGAAGACATGTGGTAAGACTCTTTTGCATACAGAGCCTCATTAACAGGTGCTTTCATATTTGTAGAATAAGACAAGAGGGGACCATTTCAAATGAAAAATGCATGTTGTCTTGAAAGTAACAAATGGAAGTCTAGCTTCCATGAGCCAGTCTCCTCTTTCTTCTGTATCTTGTGTGGGAGGGACTGTCTTTCATTTTATATTTGTATGAAGCACCTAGCATAATGGGACCCTGCAACTTGCATAAGGATGTAACCAGAATCCTCTGTGCCCCCTAGAGCACTGGCTTCTAAAATGGCTCTTTGGGTCCACGGTCATCCAGCAGCAATTAGAACAGAGCTCAGGCTGTTGCAATTTATGTAGGGTTACCATACATCCAGTTTTTCCCAGGCATGTCCTCCTTTTCAGACACTAGACACTAGCTGGTAAGCTGAGCTCCTGTTGCTGTTCAGAGCCCCTGCTGTGCTGTTGATATTCAGGCACCTGCTTGGCCACCTCTTAGGACCCAGCTCTGGCATTGCTTGGATCTGAAAAGGAGGACATGTCTGCCAGCCCTAGTAAAATATCCTTCTCTTAGCTATGTATTTGAGTGGCTACTGGGACCCACCAAGACTAGTGTCTACAAGGCCTAGCTGCTAAAGCACCAACAGTGCTTGCCTCTGAGTGATGGCACACACTGGAATCTTAAGAGTCTGGTGTATGGAGCTACGCAGTAATTACAATTTTTGATTCATGATTTTTGAGCACTTGGTGTTGGCAATACTGGCCAAAACAAAAATCAAGGCCACTGCATTATCTCCACTGCATCCCATGAATCCACATGATGGAGACAAATACTAAATGTTGCATGTCAATCAGATTTTGTATTAAATTATGGACAAAATTTGACTTTTTTCCTAACAGTATTACACCAAATAATGGGGAATGATGGGAGATCTGCTAATTCTAGAGCCATGTTCACACCACACCCATTTGGGAAATTCTGATAACTCACAAATGGAGAACATGCAGATCTTGTTGGGGGATGGGAACATACCACAGGATCTTTAATTGCATGGAGACACTTCTGCTTTAGCATCTGACCCTTCACCTGAGAAAATTACTGGAATTCAGTGACACACAAACTGTACATAGTCTCATTGAAGACAATGGCTATTGCTGAAATGTGTGATCCCAACAGAAGGCTACTCCAGCAGATTCTGTACTAAATCTGCAGATAAAGCATTGCTTTTTTACCTGACCTAAAATTGTTTAAATGAATGTGCACCTTGTGAGCTCAGAAATGAACATTTTGAATGCTGGAGTGACAAATGGAAGCCTCATTGTTAAAGCATGGGTCAAAGAGAGAAAACACCACAATCGCCATCCCACTTACAATCACACACGGTTGCACTCCCAGCCTGATAGGTAGCCAGAACAAGCTGTGAAGTATGAACAATCATTATCCCAAATGAGACATGTCAGAAATTGGCTGAAAGGAAAAAAATCCTCTGTTATATTACTTTTTTTCTTATTCTGTGCAGCACATCAAAACCAAGCTATCACACAATAGAGTCTGGACAACATGGCTATTATTGAAAAGTACAAAGATAAAGAGCTCAAACTTCCCTTGAAATTAACTTTTGTCATTTGGAGAATGAGCTGTGTCAAATGAGAGTCAGCTGTAACATGAATTTCAAAGTAAACTATATCATATTTTGTAGGGAAAAAAATAAGGCACTCAGAAAGTTATAAATAAAATCTTGTACTATGGTTTCAATCTTTCAAATAAAATGGTAGTACACTGTATTTTACCTCATATTCTCCCATAATTTAGTATAGATAGATCATCTAACAAATCTATAGACAAGTGCTTCTCAACTGGTAGATCGTGACCCTCAGGAGATCACTAAAGAGTGCTGAAATTTTTATTACATTCTGGAGCAAAGAAAAATCTAGCTTTTCTATTCCCTATCACGAGGTCATTCCTCTGTCATTTTCATGAAACACACACAAATTATATAGGCCTGACATCTTTTTACTGTTACATTTACAGTAAGCTTTTTCAACACTCTTTAGTGATCTTACAGTAAATGTAAGAGGGTCATGAATATTTTTGACTTTGAATAAGGGACTGGCAAACTGAAAAGGTTGAGAAATACTGCAACAGACCATCTTTAGTTTGCCTATATTTCTGCAGCTTCCAAATGCCTGCATCTTCTCTTAGCCACTGAAGCTAAGAGGTAAAAATAGGCTAGTACTTACCAGTACAAATTTCTCCTGTGTGGAATGTGGGAACTTCATCAAATGTGATATGACACAGCCATTTTAAATAGAAATTCTGCAAGTATGGCAATGTGGTCCCCATGCAGTCAGCAAATTATATTAGGTACTAAATCTCATAATACAGTAATTTATAAACTGAGATTAGAGAACAAAAAAGAAAAACACTTGAAAAAAGGGATGGTAAAGGCAAAGTTAATCATAAGTAGAAGTAATATATAACTGCTCTGAGAATTTTTATACCTTATTATATACAAGTGAAAGACAAAAGAATAAAGAGCACATCCACATATGCTAAACTACCTACTCATACCTGAATGAGATTATCAGCCCCATCTCCTCTGCCTTTACATCACCTAAGAGGGCCAGAGCGGCATAAATGTGCCTGAGGTGTAGCACAAAAATGTCAGTCCTATAGAAAAGCTTAGATAGACCTGATTCAGAAGAGGCTGTAGTAACTAGTACCCCAGAATGATTAGTTGTTACTATTTGAGAACTACCAGGACATTCAAAGCATTTTAGAAAAGATAGGAGAGAAGGCAGAGCAAATTAAAAATAAAAATAAAAATAAAAATAAAAAGGAATCTAACGCAGGGTTTCTTTTTCCAAAAAGACCAAGACTGAGAGTTTCTGCAGCCTTTCACAACAGAGTATTATCAGTGCAACTGAAAAGCCTTCTCTCTTTCCCTGCATGGAAGTAAATGAATTGAGAGATAAAAATACTAAAATAACATATTATGTTGCCAAATACAGTTGGGGAAAACAGGGAACCAGACTGAAGAAACAATTGTGATTAAATGTAGTTGTATGTATAACAGGGAAGTTGACTATAAGTAATACAGCTTTGGGCAACATATTGTAAACTTTTATGACAGCATTTACCCAATAGGCAGTTTATTAGGAAAAGAAAGATGTTGCATTCATATTGATTTCTTTTAGTTTAGTGACAAAGTGAAGAAATAAGGCTGATGTTTGCAATCAGTTATCTAAATAGTGACACACACCTGTGCTGAAAGAGGCAGTAACTTAAAGCCCTGCAAATAGTGTAGTGGCTAGCACCTCTGCTTAATATGCAGATAGTCCTAGGCTCAAGCCCAAGGTGGTTGGACTCAATGATCTCATGAGGTCCCTTCCAACCCTATGGTTCTGTTCTATTCTATTAAAGGAACAAAAACAAAGTAGTAGGTAAGAAGACTTGATCACAGAATGGATTAATCATCAGACATGTATGTTCGGGGAATAAGACACAGATGCAGCTCAGTCAAAGGCTCCTCCATTGTTGTTAAATTAAGAAGACTAGAAATGGAAACAGCTGTTTCAGATAGCTGGAAAGGAGTTCTTGAAATGATTTTGCATGGTATAATAAATAGTTAAAACAAATTCAAAGAATGTGGAGGAACTTTGCATAAACTATATGAACTAGAAATTTCAGCAGCTAACAAAGTGTTGATGGTGACACTGCAACCTGACTATGCATAACATGCAAAGTCAGGAATGGGATGAACTGCAGAGGAGCCCATGGAAAGCACTTGCCGAGATAAATTGCTGACCGAAGCAAACCAGCCAGTGCTTAATATGAGTCCTAAGGTGGTTGTACCAAGAGTTATGACCAAAGGTGTTTCCCAAGCTGGCATGACAGGCTGTTTTACACCAAGACACTGGAAAATTCTAACCCCAGTTGCAAGAACTCAAAGGTGATGCCTTGTTCCCTGACTGGATGGTGAAAAGATTATTCTTTTTTTGGCTAGCCATTACAAACCTTCAGCAGAAGTATGGGTCATCATCTGATTGGCCCATGCTAGTATCTCCAAGAAGAGGAGCTCAGAAGAAACTGGATAAAAGGGCTTGTCTCCTTCATCCCATTGCTTCTCAAAAGCCAAACATACTTGGAAGAGAAGACTGAGATTCTGAGCCCCCACTTGGAAGCTCTGGTAATGTCGGGTACCTATCTTTGATAAACAACTTTAAATGTTTCTCAATTTGGGGAACTGTTAATGCATCAAGAAAAGTCTATGGTTAAGTACATCCTCTGCTCCCTCTGTGTTTGCATTGTCAACCTCTGCTGATAATAATAACTGAATGCAAAGCTGAGGGCTAAGCAAAGATTAGGTGATAAGGAACACATGTACTTTCTCTTGGGTGACCACTCAAATCAGTGAACTGGCCACCTCCAAGACAGGTGCCTAATTAGTAAGCCAGTTTACATGGCTATTTATGGACTGGAATGAGACAGGAACAAGAGGATTTATACTCAGTGCTGTACAATCTGCAGTCTACTGGTAGTCATCTGACCCTCCTGGCGGAATAGTGGCAGCAGTAGTTGAAACTTGTCTTTGGAGCTTTGTGGTGTAGCAAATACAGCACTTACTCTGCAGCACCACAGCCCTGAGTTTGAGACTTGCAGTGCCTTATGCAGGCAGCACTTCAAGTTCTTGTGCATACAGATATAAAAGAAGACTAACTATGCAAGCACTAAGTCTAACCAGTTCATCCTAAATATAGCTAACAAGATCTTAGAGCTAATATAATTGTAGGCTAAAAGGTTTACTGCTATGGATCCACAAGTTTGGAGACTTCAGTGAAACAGTACATAAGCAAAACAAGGAGGCTGGTGGCACTTTTAAAGATTAACAAATTTATTTATCACATGAACTTTTGTGGGAGAAAATTCCACTTCATCAGATGTTTGAAGATGATGAATTTACAGAATAGGAGGAAAATATATGTCTGGGAATGTAAATCATACAATCAGATCAGACTGTTACAGCAAATCAAAACACTTGTTTAGATTCCAACAGTGGAGAAAAGCAACAAGCAATTGTTTCAGGTTTTAATTTTGGGTTGTTTTTCTTCCATTTTATTAGCAACAGCAGAGCTCGTCACCAGTTAGAACAAGTGAGACCATATTCAAAGGGACATTTAGTCAAAAGTCAAAGCAAAGTCCCTTCCTAATATAGTGGTCAAGAATCAGTTGTCTTCTGCTGTGGTTGTGTGATTCTGAAAACCTGGATGGTTATCATATCCACCTTTTTTTTTTTTTTTTAATGTTAGCAAAACTGTAGCCTTATACTATGTTTACCTTTTTTATAGCCTATACTCTTAGATGCTTTTCTTAAGCAGAGTTATGTTACTGAAACTGAAAGAACCCTAAGAAAGGTGGTAGAGTATTCAGGAAAACAGTTTATTTAACTGAGATTGTTTTATATCCTATCTTTCTCACAATGGTCTCAGTGTAATTAAGATTAACAGATTATTTTAAGGAAGCAGCCAGGTCCTATGGATTTCCAAACTTGCAAATTTGTCTGATACATTCCCAGAATACCCGCAGACCCCTACATCTATTGGTGAAGACCATGCTTTTTTGACTTTCACACCTGCTCTGTGTTCTGCACTGGATGCTTACTAGTTTCCACATGGAGCATACCATGTCTATTCTGAACAATAAATCCCTAAATGGCTTCAAGTATTCTTACTTAAAGGAATGCCTCACTCCCTGTGCCATATTACCACAGACACATGGAGGCTCTAAGGTTTAAGAAAGGGGGGCGGGGGGGCTAATAGCAACATGTTCTCCATGTAGGACTGTCAGCATGGTTTGAGCCCAGTCTTGTAGGCCACACTGCAAGAGTGATCTATTTACCAAGAGCATGGCTTGTGCTGTCTAAGGAGAGGCCAACGTAAGGGGTGGCATGAAAGCTGCGATACCCCAGGAGGTGCAACAGTGGCAAAGAAACAAATAATAAATACCAGACACCCATCAATCAATGACTACAAACTCCACACCCTTCATCAAGCCTCTCCCACTCCAAAGGCTTTGGGGATTGACTGTGCTCTTCCCATATTCAAGGGAAGTGCAGGGAAGCAAAGAGGGAAAAAGCTACCTTGGTTGAGTCATGAAATGGCTCCCCAGACTCACAGCTCCGTGATCAAGAGAGAACATAGCCTGCACCTTATCTGCTCCATAGAATATTGGACAAAGAGAGGCAGCTACGCAGTAGGTAAGGGTCTTTATATATATAATTTAAGGCCAGAAGGGACCACAAGATCATCTTGTCTGACCTCATTGAAGGTGCAGAGAATTGAAGTGACTTGCCCAGGGTCATACAGCAAATCAGTGATAGAGCCAGCAACAGAAGCCAGGTATGCTGACTCTCAGCCTAGTGCCCTGTGTGCACCACCACATATTGCCAGTTAAGGAAATTCAGACATGCTGCTCAGCACATCTTCTGACACAGGAATAGGCAGAGTTAGCGCTTGAGTCCTGTGGCAGCAGAAGCTGTAGCCCTCTTTATTATTTAAAAACAAAAAGTGAAGACACCCTGAAATAATAACACATACATATACATTGACATGAATTGACCCCCTAGGACAGAAAGGACAACATAATGGGGGTTCATTTCTGCAGCAGAAAGCTGAGAAGAAATAAAAATACCAAATACAGTTGTAACATAAAAATGAGTTGCTAAGTTTGATATGTATTCCAGCAAACCATCTCTCCCACCTGACTAAAATTCTTATGCCAGTCCTATGTGTAGCAGTGTGATTCTGGGGAGCAGGAATCAGATACAGTTAGTTTTTGTGCAGGGATGGGCAGCAATCTCTTGTTTTAAAGGTGAATTCAAGGTCAGTTTTGGGTGCCAAGAATCCACAGGCTGGAATCTTCTGCTGCTTTTTTGAGCAAGAGAAATGAGCACACCCAACCATCTGCCAGTGAATTCTTGCTGCTAATGCCAATTCTGGCAAGGCACAGGCTGGGGACATGGTGCATCCTCTGGCATTTTAACCAAGCATCCTGTGAGCTACAGAGGGACCTGCATGGCTGTGTGTGCAGTGGGAACGGATGCCTTTGCTCCTTTTCCCAGCCTTTCACTGTAGTGCACAACAGGGCAGGAACTGGCCCTCAGTTTGTAAAGACTTTCAGGATACTTAAAGATAACAGCACAATGTAAAATGTAAGCTTATTTGTTATGTGTTCTATTATTTATTTAAAACATGACACACTCAACTGGTATCCAGTTACATAGCTGAAGTAAACAGAGCTGTGCTGATTTATAACAGCTGAGCATCTCACCACTATCTTCTAATTCTGGAGGGAAATCAATAGTTCAAACAGCAAACTTCCCTATAGTGTTTGTTTTTACTTCTGCATACTACAGGATTACTTAGAAATGATGTGAAACTTCCTAGTACAACTCAGTATCACAACTATCAATACTTTAATAAACCAGAAAGTCATAATTCCAGATTCCATTCTGGAAATCAATTGAAGCTATTTTCATACATTATTTCCACTAGAAACCAAGCTTCCTTGACCTGTTGCAAATTACTTCACTAAAGTGCAGAGGTTTAGGCTGGACCACAGGGATTTGGTATAGTGTACTTCAATCTTAGTGGAGATCTATACTATAGGTAGTTTCTGAGAAATTTTTCATGAGATGTCAACTACGCATGCCAGCGGCTAACCTCTTCTTTTGTGATTTGTGACTTGTATTTGCATGATTTCACACTTAATCCACTGTGTAGACTGTCAAATGGAAGATGTAACTCAGAATTAGCAGTCTAGTGTGTGAAGATTGATTGGAAAAGCCTAGAGATCAATTTAAGGTGACTCTCACAGAAAGCTGAAGCTTAATTTTCCGAATGAGTCCGGATATAGCTCAGCAAAGTATAGTTTTACTCCTATTTTTTCATTAACAAGTAGTATCTCTTATCATATTCATAGGTAGCTCTTAGCCTAGTTATGCCCATATATATTAATCACTTGTAAAGGCAACATAAATTTTCCCTATCTTATAGTTGTTCGCCTTTCATAAGCAATACTGCATTTTAAATCCCTTTAGGCTTTAAAAGACTAATAAAGCTTTGCACAGGATAAATGATGACACAGCAAACTTTCTTCCTTTCCTAAACTAAAATTCTTCCTTTGAGTCTCATCCTATAAGAGGATGATTGCCTCCATAAAGCCACTGGGAGACAGTACTCAGAAGACTGGGCTTCGTTTTCTCCAAATGTACTCACTGATCAAAAATAGCTACAACATCTGTAATGCTAATGTAGCTACAGCTGTTCTCATTCAAGATGTTTTATGTCACTTAGAGTCAGGAAATTATTAGCAACTGCTGCAAAAGTTATTCTAAACAACTGGTATGTGTGTGAACATTTAAAAAAAATTAATAGCTTTTTTTACTTCCACAAGAATCTATGACTTTCTTTTGCGGCTCAACTGTGTGGAGTTTGCAACAACAGAGCTTGTATGGAAAGGTCAGTTGATGTGTTTCATTCTCCATCTAATCTGTATGGTTCTCTCTGCTATTATCTTCAATATTTGCTAAACTGGGAGTTAAAATTGTGAAGATGGTTAAAATGATTGATAATGTGCATTCTCATGAGTTTAGCTAGAGCATCAATGCACTTCCGTTCAAATATAAGGTGAAACATGACAACTGATACATAGAAATTGATTTTTTTTAAATACTACTTGGAAATGTCATTTATCAAATATAGTAGTGTCTCATAACTCAGTCCATTTATGTGCCTTGAGTGACAACAGCTGATTAACATCACAGCTCAGAAAGAACCAGCATTTTCTGGTGGCTTGCTTAGTAGAAGCTTAATGTTTATTAAGAGTAAAAAGAGTATTTTCTTAAAATTTGGAAGTTCTTACATATTTTTAGTTGTATCAAATGATGCCCCTGCCTTCCCTATATTTTATTATACTGCTTGCATTTAAATTAGATGTACAAAAAAAATTCCTAGTTCTATATTAGCTATAATGGCAAGGAACAGATGTTATCTATATGACCCAGGAAAGAAAGTCTATCATTGCAGTAATCTATTGATAATTTAACTGAACGGGGAATCAGTACTCAAAGCTCTCAGATCCAGACAACACACTTTCTTAAATTGGGATTAACCCTAAGCATGTATCAATAACCTAAGGAAAATAATTCAAAACTATTAGATCAATATGCGAACCAAAGCAGCAAAATTCAGATCTTGAGTTTGTCTGAGAACTCCCAAATGACTGAAGTGTTTGACACCAGAATTTTGGTTTAGCCAGCTTTAGAAAATGAAATCATCCATTGTAGAGTTTGAACATGTGATCTGGACCTCCCACCCCCACACCAAATTTCAGCGATGGTGAGATCAAATAGACTGGTTTGGACCCATCTCTAATTAATAAAACATTTGAAACCTGAAAACACTCTAAGTTTAGGTCACCCTGAAATGACTACAAGAGTGGAAGCTGGAACTGTGGAGTTATGGGACCACAACTTCAGGTGATGTAAATAGGCATCAATTGCACCAATTTACACCAGCTGAGCCTTTCAGCCACGGTATCTCAAAAAGGAGCATCTCTACCCCTCTACCCATCACTCTGCACGCCACTGGTCCTACCCTATCTTGCATGTTTTGTTGAATGACATACCTTGGTTCTGAATCTAGCATCTAATATATGAAAAATGGACAGCATTAAAATAGATATCACTTTGTGATTCTCTGGCTTCTGTTGGAGTGCTGGGCCCAGCTGAATGCCTTCAACTAAGAACAAATTCTAACTCTCTTGCATTTTGTCTTCGGCATCCTTCCAGAGGAACTCAGTTGCCTTGATGGTTCATATTGCTGCACAGTGGCACTGTGGGGGAGGACCACACACCACTGCATTACAATACTCTGAAACAAAGCACAGGATGTGCTGCCTTCTTTCTGCCCTGGTGGCTTCTGTTCAATAGCCTCTGCAGAAGAGCTTGGAAACCCTGAGCCTCAACTCTTCTTGACAAATATACCAATGGTGACAGTAGCAGTAAAGTTAAACTTGTTCATCAAGGATGCTTCATGCTTTTTATGAACTCTGGGAAGGTGACCATGTTAACCTTAATCATATCTTGTTACACTCATAAATGTTAAATAAATCTATTTTTCATGAGGCTTCTATTTATAGCTAGCCATTTTCTGTTTCTAGTGTAGCTGGTATTATCTGTAAAATATTTAAATCACATTAGAGATACTCATAATATAAAATCCTCGATGTTAACTGTATCTCAATCACTGTATCAAACTCCAGCCATCACTATTAAGTGAGACTGCTCTTTAAAAAAAGATGATCTCACGTCTGGGTCAAATGAAGTCTGAGTAATAAGTAAATATCTTGTTTATCTTGCCATTAGCTGCAGCTTGAGAGTTCCTCTCACTTTTGATAACATTAAGACCAACATCTCGTTGTTTACTTTACTTCAGTCAATATGTCGCTTGCGTAACCAGTTTCTCTCTGCCTCCCAATAAACAGACACACACACCCCCCAAACCTGCAGGTTCAGCTTTTTCATGCACAATCTTGCGTTAAGCCAATATTTGGCACCTAGAAGCCACACAACAATGCTTTCCTGTTCAGTGCTCTTTAGTTATGTCCTTTGTACCTTTCTTCTTCTAAGTTAATTTGTTCTCATGATTTGTGGGTTTTTTCTTTGCTGAAGACAAGGTGACCTTGTGATTTAAAGAGATCTGTCTAGACCATGAGATATTATCACGTATTCCATTTCCTTGAGTCATCTGAGTTTCTGAAGGGAAAAAGCTCCAGAAATACAAAATTTCAGAGGTTAGAATGTGAACTGTCTGATACTTCTTACACACAGATGCAAGGTCTGACAGCTACTTAAAGAGGATACACCGTTCAGAGTTGAACCACTAGATTCTGGTTTCACAGCTATTTTTATTATGCTACAATGGGCAGAATAGAGTTGGTAGGGGAGCCTGGGCCCTCCCATTCAGCCAGGCTCCAGTCCAGAGTCCTATAAGGGTTACTAAATGACCAGTGACCACGAGCACGTTAAGGCTGCCACCAGGCTACTTACTAACACCCATACTGTTGTCCAAACCTTGCAGTCTGTCCCAGAACAGTAACAGAACAAGGTCTAAAGGGGCAGCCATGTTAAGCCTCATCTGATGAAGTGGGATTTTCTCCCATGAAAGCTCATGCGATAAATAAGTCTGTTAGTCTTTAAGTGCCACAGGACTCCTTGCTTCTTTTGCAGAACAAGGTCTGTGAACCTTCAGTTCATCTGGGCTCAGCAGGTAGGCTCTTCTCTTCCAGGAGAATGTTTTTGCAGTACCCTTCCTCAGGAGCTCTCTCACAGCAGTTTCTCCTCTCCACCTAGTCAGCCCCCTTCTGAGCTGTGCGGCTCCCTTGTAAGCACCACCTCCAGATGGAGCATGCTTTGCAGATGTGTCTGGGCAAGGTTATCTTTGTTCCCGTTGTTCCGAAACAACCGTGCGTCGTGTGAACAGCCTAAATCTTATTTCGAAACAACCTCTGTTGTTTCGAAATAAGAGGGCTGTGTGAACACAGCCTATGAGGTTTAAGAGTGCCATAAATTTTGCTTTTCCTTCTGGGTGTGAAAACGTAAATATATGCTCTCTCACACTGTTCTCCAGTACTAAGCACATAGGCCCTGATTCAGAAAATCATGATTCAGGACAGAGCATAAGCACATGCTTAAGTGCTATCCTGCATCAGGGCCTTAGTCACAGACAACACAAGAGTGATACTGACTAAGTTGTTCCAAATGTTTCATCTCATGCATGTTAGTTCTCAATCAGAAAAGGACTGGCCCTACATCAAACACTTGTATTTCATGGAAGAACAACTACGGATTCATGAATATTGTACTGTGTAAAGATATGGCTAAAAACTGGTGCTTATCATTAGGAAAAATGTGCGTAGGAAAGGATTTATTTTCTATGCAGGAAACAACAGATATTTCATGTTCTTTGTACAGAAGTCTGTCTCCTGCTGATATGAATGCTAGGCCGCAAGCACATTTTTGATCTAGTTTAGTAATTAAATTTAGCAGAAAATATGTTTTCTTATCAGGTTTGAGAATTTTTTGCTACCTCAGTGATTTATGTCATGTTGACTTCAGATCAAGGCTTGCAGTTTTGATTTAACTGAGGTGAGATTCCTTCCTTTTGTAAAGGAATATAGCTTACTGAGGATTCTTTAAATTTCCTTGTTATGTTGGGACTAACTTGAAATAAACAGGATAGTTTCTGAAATGCTGTTCTGTCTTTTATAAAGCTCACCACAACAAAGGATCAGCAAGTCATTCAGCTTGAGTATGTGACTGTTATTACTTTATTCTACCTAATTTAATCACCACATGTATTCATCTCATGAGATGGTAATTTTCTTGCAAGAGCAATTATATTTCAGAGCATGCCTGATGATTAGGCAGAAACAGAGAAATAACTCATCAGAAAATTACAAAAAGCATTATTCATCAACATGTATAATACAGATCATTTAGTGATTGCCACCTAGTATAAACACCTTCATTCTGAAACATACTGTCCAAGGCTTAATGGAAAGAATATATACATACCCCATGAATTAAGTAAAGATCATGTTATCAGTCATTAAAGATTTACATTTTCAATTATGCAAGAAAGATGATGGAATTTATTGTTTGTTTGTTTCTTTATACGGCACTGTCTTAACTGATGGTTCAGAAGACAGTTCCCTGTAGTAAACATGATATTTCATGAGTTGCAAACTATGTCCTGGCCTGCAACATTAAAGTCCTGAAACAGAAAAGTGAAAAGATAATGTCAAAACATAGATGACTGTTGTTGTTTGATGTTAGTACAGACGTTCCCCCAAAACGTGCTAAATGATGTATGGACACAGGTTAATATACTCCCTGCTGACTGGCATTTACACTCTAGGCCTCCATCTTACTAACTTATACAAGTGCTTAACTTTATGGATCACGAACAATCCCATCGCCTTCAGTTGGACTACTCACAGTGCCTAAGATTAAACACATGTGAAAGTCATTCCGGGACTGGGCTCTAAGACTCTGGTTCTGAAGGTGACAGTACACAAGCAGACTACCACATGCTCACACAGCTGCACTGACGTCAGTGGGGCCCTGCAACCAAACATCATGCTAAAAACTGCAGGTTAGGAGCCTAACAAAATGAAAATAAAAGTGCACAAACAAAAACTGTCACTGTAAGCTATGACAGAGGCCATTGAATTTACCTATGAAAATCCCAGTTTAAAAAGTTTGACACTGAATGTTCAATCCTGATCTGAGATATAGTTTGTTGAGAGATAAATAAAACTCACTGGCACCTATCTAACATCTTTTATTCAAGGACCTCAAAATAACACAAAAAAACCAGACACTGTTATTACCGTCTTTTTACACACAAATGAAGTACATCAGCCAGAGTTACACGATAAGTCTCTGGCTGAAATCAGTAGTAGAACTGTGGTCTCTAGACACCTAGTCCACTGCCAACACTAGACAAGCCTACCCCTCTCACGGGTCATACGAATTTGCAAGCCCTGATGGTAGTTTTACAAGTTATATAGCAGTGCACTGATGATTAATCAATCAGGACTGACTGCTTAACGTTTAAATCAAGTTTGTTTATCCCTATTTCCCCCTCCTCCCTCCCCCCCCAGCTTCTTAAGAGTTTCACTTTTAACAACTGTTTATTAATATATTTACATTTATACACACACTATAAAACGTGGTTTTATGCTGCCTATCATTTTCCCCAATGGAATTTAAGCTAATGGCTTAGGATTTACTACATGGAAAACCACCTTTGTCCCCATATTACACTGTCATAGCAGAAGTCAGCAGACTCATTTGAGCTGTCATATGCTCTAGGAGTCCTTCCCATAAATTAGAGAGACCCACCGCCAAATGAACACTCCAGTATCCCTAAACAGAAGTAATACTGTTCAGTATAGCCTATAACCAGCAAGCTAGACAAGTTAAAAGCTCACATCACCTTCCCTCTCCAACAGTTCACCTGCCTAACAATTTGCCTCCTTTATTAAAGAAAGATGGAAGAGTAATTTTGCAGCATACCTTAATGATCTTCAAATCTGTGCTACTATGGACCAGGGGAGGTTCCTAAGCTCTGAAGCATTTTTATAAATGGACTGCCAGCAGCCCCCTCTTGTTTTATCAGCAGGACATCAGCTCAAGCATCTTAACTGATTTATAACATGAACCTATGGCATACTGGGATGGTAATTTCTAAGTCAGTAGGCAGTGACACTAAGTCACTTATGGCTCCATAGATCAAAACCAATCCCTTAAATTCCACCTTAAAATCTACAGACAGTTTAAGTAAGCCTGGCCTTCCATTTCAGAACACCACTCAGTCATTCTCAGTATTAGGGATATTTAATCTCCACTTTCTATTCCTTTTTAAAAAATCTTAGACAACCCAGAATCTCACTTCAATCCAGATCATTTTGCAAATGAGTAAAAGAATGATACAGGGGAAAAACTAAGTATTAACATCTTACTTTCATACCTTTATAACACGACATGACATGACATTTGAAATCATCTCTTTATGTTCTGTTTTCTTCATTAATTTCTTCTGGTATGCCTTCCTCTGCAGGCTGTTTTTGTTCTTCTTGGCTTTGTTTGGATTCTTCACTTTTGTCTAAGAAAGAAAGAAAGAAAGAAAGAAAAAGAAAATGTTACGACATTTTATTATCAGATTCTTTATTTTCCTTTAGAATAAATACAAATTTTGATTGGGTGACCTATCCATTTCCTAAACAACATAAAACACTCTAAAAGTACTAAATTATGGCTTAATCAAAGTAACTAGTATTTGCAAGAAAATATATTTGTCGATCCAGGAAAAAAAAGTGAAAACAACTTCCCTGTTAAATAAGCATATGTCAGTGTTCTGTTCCCAGACACGTACATATATCTCTTTCTACTGATGTCAATAAGACATCCACATGTCCAGTTGAGAGCACAATGTGGTTGGATTAATTTATTTCTTCCTCTCATTCTTCACTGGCAGCTCCTCTCCTGGCTTATGTTTTGTTCTTTCTCCCTGCTTTGTAGTTAGGAAAAGAGTAGCTGGGATTTCTTCTTTTCCCTTCCAGACAGGTGAGCGTAGTAGCTCTGGGATATGAGGGTGATTTTGTCTATGAAAGTAAGGGGTGGGAGACAGCATAATGGCATCTCCACTGCACTACAAGAGTGGGAAAGCCTTAGTACATCCTCCTCCAGCAGAAGTTGTCATAGGTGACAAAACTATGATTTACAATTTAATACATAAACAAACAAATAAATCACCTAAAACCTATGAATAGCTACTGCCATCTAGTCACCTAATCCACTGTTGTCTATCTAGACCATCCCCCTGTCATCACTTTAAGGAAAGGTCTTTCTATGGTTAGATTCAGTAGCAAATCTGGTACTTTTATGGTGCATAGGCCCAGGTAAGATGTAATCTTTCAAAGCATTCATGGCCTTCTGCAGGTCAGAAGTTGGAAGAAGATTTTATTGAATGATAGTTTCAGAAGACACAGTTTGGGTGTTGTGTGCTACTGTGAAAGAAAATACCAAGAGCTGATATTTGTTTTTTTTCTGCTGTGGAAGATCTGTCAAGGTAACAATCAAGAATATACTAGAAAACTAATATACATTAAAGTGATTCATCTGTGTGCTTAGAGAGCAGGCAGATTCATTGAAAAAAGTAGCACAACTGGTCATAGTTCATCATAGTTGTTACAAAATAGCTGAGCTAATCATGAAAATAATACAAAGCTAAAATAAAAAAGGAAGACAAAAAGTTACACAACATTATATGCCCATCAAACATATGAAATATATACAAAGCACTGTATACGTAGTATGCATACATACCCAAATACAAATACACACAGGACACGTACTGTTTGCATATAGAATTCTGCTTCCACAATTTAAAAAAAAAAATGTGAGTACACTTTATTTTGTAATTACATTCATGACATGTTCCTCTCATCAGTTACCTACTCAGCAAGCCAACCAAAGACTGTAAAGATATGAAATCTACATATGAAAACAATCACCACTGGTGCATGTTCCAAAATACATTATTTAGCACATTTGGCACATCAGTAAGGCTATAAACACAGAGAACAAAGAGACCTGTAGCACCTTAAAGACTAGCAAATTTCTTCGAGCATAAGCTTTCGTGGGCTCCAACTCAAATGTTTCAGCTCTGGTGGGTGAGTTGACTTTTGTTTTGTTTTCAACGTGAATGAGGGCAAAATTTTTCCATGTCACCAAATCTGCATTTTTGATGAAAAAAAATCTCAGCTCTAAAACTTCACCCAGCTCTATTAGTAGTCTGAGCTTGCATTCCTTGGATACCAAAAATCATCACTGAAAGCAGTGAGAGTTCTGGGCACACAAAGAATGCAGGTTCACCCTTTATATACATTTCATGTAAGAGGGAGCTTTGAAAATACAGCAGATTATGTACAATATACGTTGGTAGCTGAACTCTTACCAAATCCTGTTGCCAGAAAAGTAAAAAATCAAATAGGCGAATGAACTAAAAACTCCAGTTCAACAAAAAAAAGACTGATACAGTACATAAAAATGGCAGAAACATCAACCCAACAATATTAAGATTTTCAGAAAGATACAAAATAAGCTTTACTAAAATACATCCCCCTCCCCATACTATATATAGAGCAGGATTCTATCAAGGGTAAAATGCAATAAGATTGTAAACACATCTTCATAGATCCGAGAATTAAGAAAAATAGCACTACATATGGTTGCCTTGATCACTGAATCTGGAAGTAACACAGAATCTGTAAACAGACAAAAATCAAAGCATATACTGCTGTAGTCCTCATGACATTGCACTACGAATATGAAAAACTGACCTATTATCAATGGCACATGAAAAAGCATGACAGTTTCATTTTGTGACATACACAGAGGCTGCTGGGCAGCAAATGGCAGGATTGGGTGTCTAACATAGAAGTTTTGGCAAAAGCTAATTTGGTTGTTATTTTCCAAAATGGTAGCTGTGTCAGTTTAGTTCAGCAAAACAAACAAGGAGTCTGTGGCACCTTTAAAGACTAGCAGATTTATTTATCACAAGAGCTTTAAGTGGGATTTTTCCCACAAAAGCTCACATGAGAAATAAATTTTTTAGTCTTTAAAAGTGCCACAAAACTACCTGTTTGTCTGGCTGATATTGACATTTGCTTGATTTGTGTCCAACTCAGTGGACTGATCATATAATCCATATACCTGAGACCTGTCTACCAAAACAAATAAAATATTTCAAATTAAGCTCTGGCAACTAGAACTGTGGAAGGAAGATGAAATGCTTCAAAGATACTCTGAAACAAAAGATACTCAAACAAAATCAATCACAAGACATACATTTCTGACTTGATCTTCGAATAACCAACAGCTGACCACATCGCCTGCAATTTGGAGAGGTAGGTGGTCCACAACTTTGAGAACTGTGTCGCACAGCTGGCAGCACAGAACCAGGTATAGATATAATGTCCAGCTTCATCAACACAACCAGGTGATGGCTCTGTGACCAGCGCAGTAAATGTTCTTCCCAAACAAGTCTATGGATCTATGCAAAGACTTCTTAATACAAACCATGATTGTCAATGTCACCCTCAAAATCAGGATGACCTGGTGAAAAAAATTTTGAAAGGATTACAATTCTCTCAATTTCAGCAAAGAGCTAGTATTTCACATATATGAGCCTCATATTCAGAATTGACTTTTTTGGCCCGAAATATTTAATAGCCTCTCTCCACATTAGAAATTAATATCCTTGTCAGGATCATTATATGACTTTGTCCTTCTAAATGAATACATCTTCACCATTGACAAAATGGCTCATAATAGCCTTGAAAGTAACAAAATTAATAATTCTCATGAAAAGGTGAAAGAGTGAAGGTCTATCTCACACTGAATAGCTAACAGCTGGAATACAGCTTTAGTAATAAAGATCACACGATGGGAAGAAAAAAGAGAAAGACAGTTCAAAATGGATTAGAGGAACAAAATCATTACCTAAGACAAGCATTAAAATAGCCCTCTTGCTGTAAGTAATAATCTGAGTCCACCGTTGTGATGAGGAAATAAAATCTCTGCATCACAGCCACAGTCATCAAATATAACAAAGTATTATTTTCAATATAAAATATGACCCTTTGCCCTTGCAAATTTATCTATCATAAAGCAATTACCAAACAGATTTTTAAAGGCACAACTTTGCAGGGCCAGAACTAGGAGTTTTGGCACCTCGGGCAAGCAGCCGCAAATGCACCTTCCCCCAACCTGGCCCCAATCCTGGCTGGGGCCAACAGCAGGAAGTCTGATCCGTCCCTGCTGCCTTCCAGTGGTTCCTGGGCTGGAGCCGCACTGGCTGCGTGGCCACAGGCTTCTCCCCATCCCCATCCTGTCTGCCCAAGCATGCCTCCGAGCACACTCAGGGGCAGGGTGGGAGATTTTAAACTCTTGCAAGCACCAGCCCCAGCCTGGTACCGGTACAATGTGCTTCCAGGGCCAGGTAGGGGCTGTGGCTGCTGGCCGTGTGGCACCCTTTAAAATTTGGTACCTGAGACTTTGCTCCAGTCACCCCACCCTAGTTACAGCCCTGCAACTTTGCATGCATCTTCCCAGTCAGGTGATCACATACATTAACTGTATCTTTAAAAATCTACTTCTAAAATTTTTTTAAAAAAACCCTAATATTTATTTTGTACTAACATGTATTTTATAATTCACATAATTAAAATACAATACTGTTAATTACAAACTCTATTTTCAGATGTGTCTTCCAGTGAGGTAGTTTTAAGTAATAAAAGGTTAAAATACTGTAATATTCTACACATTAACTTCGCAAAAAGAAAGCATAGGCACAGTGTGCTGAGATACTATGAAATTATGAAGGATATACACACAGTATTCCAAATCAAATATAAATGTGATAAGATATGGAAAGGCTGCATGAAACATCTAACTCATGCCGTGATTCAGCAGTTTGTTTAAGCACTTGCTTAAGTTCCATTGACTTAAATGGGACTAAAGTACATACTTAAACTAAAATGTACGTTTTATGCTTTGTTGAGTTAGGGTCTCAAAGTGCAGTAACACTGGATAGGGTGATGAGCAAATGAAGTAATATCTTTTATTGGACCAACTTCTGTTATTGAAAGAGAAGCTTTTGAGTGACAAAATTAAATTCAGTTCAACGGCAAAGGCAGCATCTTTTGAAATTTGTGCAATACAGACCATCTGTAGAAATGACAGGCAAAGAATGATAATATTCAATAGAGAAATAGATTACTTCCATAATTCCCTTTCAATAGTAAGGATAATAATAGAGAGATTTAACCAAATCATTAAATATGAAAGTAAAAAGAACCCAATATGTTGCGATCTACAGTTCACTGAAAACTATGCACTAGCTTTCTAAAGAGTGCTGGCATATTAATCATCATTGTTTATTAATTATTAAGTTTCATTTTCAAATGAAGAAAATGAAAAACAGAATTTTGAATCATGACATATACAAAATATCAGACAAAGAAGCTCTTTTACAATGCAATGTAACTGAGTGAAGCGTCCAGTTATAGAGTAATTATTGTTCCTGGGCCCAGTTCTTCCTAGATGTAAATTCATAGATGCTAAAGGTCTATAGATGTAATTGGTTGGAAATCAGCCCCCTATCAGCTATGAAAAAAAGCAGGAAATGAGATTGCGAGAATTGGTAGCTATATATACAGGAAGAAAGATTTTCCAGTAACTTAATGACATGAGGTGTTTCACTAAAATGGCTGCTTCATGAAAAGAACTTGAATACATTTATTTTTTCTGCACCTAGAAATAAAAAAAACTTAGTTGCTGCTAAAAGGGGATAATTATAACATTCTCTGTGATACACTCATTCCTACAGTTCACAGTGAGTTAAGTTAGTTGACAGTAGCAACTCTAAAAGAAGTGGATAACTAGAGAAACAAGACCTGTATTTATTGGGAACTCTTCCTTATTCTTTATAGAATCATAGGGTTGGAAGGGACCTCATGAGGTCATCTAGTCCAACCCCCTGCCAAAAAAGCAGGACCACTCCCACTAAATTATTCGAGCCAGAGTTTTATCCAGCCAGGCCTTAAACATCACCAAAGAGGGAGATTCCACCACCTCCCTAGGTAGCCCATTCCAATGCTTTACCACCCTCCTAGTAAGAAAGTTTTTCCTAATATCCAGCCTCGACCTCTCCAGCTACAACTTGAAACCATTGCTCCTTGTTCTATCCTCTGTTACTTTCTCTCCTATGCCCAGCCTATCTCCTGCAGCTGACAACAGTCATAAAGCCATCTGGCAAGACTGGTCAAAATCTGAGAGTCCCTTTGCCTGATGACTTAGATGGCTGAGGTTCAATATTCTCTGCAAGCTGCGTGTGGCCATGGCACACCCACACAGGCATCACTGACCCCTGTGCCTGGCCCGCAGCCACGGGCCCATACTCAGCCCAGAAAAGACATTTTTCCAGCCTGCAGGGAGCCCCGGCCAGGCTGGGGCAGTTTTGAAATCTCCCACCCTGAGTATGCTCAGATGCGTGCTCAAGGTAGGAGCAGCCTGGCCAGGGAGGAGCTCCAGCCAGGTAAGGAAGAAGGGGCCTTGGGGAGGGGAGCTGTCGGGGAAAGGGCACGGGGAGGGTCAGCAGGGAAGGCATGGGGGGTCATGAAGCCAGTGGGTGGGTCAGGAAAGAGGTTGGATCAGGGGAGCTGGTGGACAAGCAGGTCAGGGGAGGGGTTGGGGGAGCTGACAGAAAAGACATGGGGGATCAGGGAACCAGTGGGCAGGTTAGGGAAGGGGTTGGGGGAGCTGCCTGCCAGGTGAGGGAGCCGGTGGCTGGGCAGGTCTGAGAAGGGGTTGAAGGAGCCAGCAGGCACAAGGGAAAGGTCCTAGGGGAGGGGGTTGGAGGAGCTGACGGGGAAAGCATGGGGGATTGGGGAGCTGGCGGGCAGGACAGTGAAGGGGTTGGGAGGGCCAGCAGCTGGGAAGGCAAGCGAAGGAGTTGGGAGAGCCGCTGGCCAGGCAGGTCAGGGAAGGGGTTGGGGGAGTCGGTGGACAGTGGGGAAGGGTCCTGGGGGTGTCAGGGAGCTGGCAGGGAATGGCCCAGGGGACTGGGGAACTGGCGGTGGGCTGGTCAGAGAAGGGGGTCAGGGAGCTGGCAGGGAATGGCCCAGGGGA
>ML681979.1:222687-264427 GCA_007922195.1 Podocnemis expansa
TGGTCAGAGAAGGGGGTCAGGGAGCTGGCAGGGAATGGCCCAGGGGATTGGGGAACTGGTGGTGGGCTGGTCAGAGAAGGGGGTCAGGGAGCTGGTGGGCGGGTCAGGGAAGGCACCTGGGGGGTTGCATAAGCTATTTTCTTATGCACGAACCAAACCAAACCAGTGCATACAATTCTTGAGAAATTCAACGCTGTCAGCAACCCTATATAGTCTCTCAGAAACTTCATCAGTTAGTTGATGGTATGGTGTGCTGCCAACTTGCACCTGATCTGGCTATGAAACATTTAATTATGTTTAAATATATGACATTGTTCAGTCATACTACCCAAAGCTGCTTGTCAGTCAATTTACAAGCAAGCTATGCTTCTTCAGTGTTTCACAAAGGAAATAAGATAGCAAGGTACATGCTACAAAAGAGCAACTTTGTGATGGGTTTGGATTGACTTGGGGGCTTGAGTAGGTAACTAGTTTCACATCAGCCATCACTGTTTAGATCAGAATGTTCAAGTGACATTACCTTGCAGCACCAACACAATTTGCTGTCTAAGTAATTAAATTAAATGAAGGAAAAGAAGAGGATACAAATCTATGATCTTTGAGATTCCAGAGGTATGAAAGAAGCTAAATTATTTGCTCAAATTTATTTTATTTTAAGAATATTTCCTTTCCTGTTGCTTAAATGGCTTTCATGGTCAGATGTCCAGGTGAGATTATGATGTAGACAGCATATAAGTAAAAAAAAAAACAAAAAAAACCCCACAAGGAGTCGTGTGGCACTTAAAGACTAACTGATTTATTTTTTGCATGAGCTTTCGTGGTAGAAAATCCCACTTTGTCATATAAGTAACAATTTTAGTTCCGGAATAACCTTGCAGTTATTTACTCAATGGAGTTTTTAGCCAAATAAGATAGGCTATGTCCACACGTTGCTTTTAAATCGAAACGACCATTGTTTTGATTTTAAAAAAGTCATGTCTGAACGACGTTTTGTTATGTTGAAAGGACGAGCCCCATCATTTCGAAACAATGAACTTATTTTGAAACAGTAAAACCTAGGAAGAAATCAAAATAGCTGTTAAATCAAAACAGTTGTTTCAAAATAATGCCATTTGGCCATGTTATTTCGAAATAACCATTATTTCGATTTAACACTTTTGCCCTTCTCCTTCCCAGGGTGCCTTCCTTTTTCTATATATTGGGTGGGGGCATGGCCCAGAGATGGGGCCATGTTGCCACACCTCCCTTGGTGTCCCTCTCCTGAATCAAAATAGCAAGTCCTGTGTCCGGACTTCCTATTTCAATTTGGTGTTTTTGCTTAATTCGATTTAAGTTAAATCGATTTAATGGTTTTCTTTCTAATTAACTTATTTCAATTTAACTTAAATCGGATTAACCCTGTACATGTGGACATAGCCAGAGTGATCCATAGAATGTGCTGCTACAGAAGACTATACGCTGAAGACTGAAATTAGATTTTTTTAAATGTGATCATGTGCTCTTTTCCCAGGCAGTAATTTCCCTTGCAGCCAGATGACCATTCCAGCCTGTGGGTGGGTGGGAAAGGATATCTTGGACAACCTGATATCTATTGCTGATAGGACTTCTATTGCAAAGTTCACACTTTAGAAGATCCTAAGGACCCACTTGTGCCTTTCAGATACATTTGGTGCATTTCACAATCATTTAAATCCAAAGTACAGAAGTGGGCCATAATGTTTTTTTCAAAACAGAAATCATTTCATATCTTGGTGACTCCTATCTGGTCATTCCTGCTAAAGGTGTGCTATGTGACAGCCTTTTTAAGGGATTAAAGAAAAAACTTCCATTGATTTCAATTAAGGGAGAGTTTCACCTTGTACATTATTTACAGGTTTTAATACATTTTCAGCAAACTTTTCAACGTTTGACTTTCCCTGTATGAGTACAACTGCACTTGCAAAATTTATACTCAAATTTGTGTGTATTAATTACTATCTTTAACTTCACTGCAAGTGAAAATTGACTAATTAGACCTGCAACTGTTCTGCACCAACAATACATTTTGTGGGTTCAAAGCTATAGCTGCATATTTCTAAAAATCAAGGTGTGACCTATCTCTATTTAAAAGGTATCCCTTTGTATCTGTAGGTGCATGGGAGATAAATATTTTCCCATTGTGATTCTTTTACATGATCATGATTCAAGGGTTCTTTCTAGTGGAGCTGAGAAAATCATTCAGAGATACTGAAGACAACCCCATTGATAGCAGCAGAACTTGCTAGTGCTCAGGGCCACTCAGGATCAGGCCACAGTGTCTAATTATTAGACCTATCAAAAAAGTGGAGAATTTTTCTTGGGAACTGTTCATTTGGGGCAGACATTCAAATAATAAAATATTCTGGCCAAGAACCAAAATATTTTTATTTGAAAATGCTGCTCTGATGCTTCATGGGAGTTGTAGTCAACGTTTCCTCTAAGCTGACGATATATTTTAGCAAGTTATGGATGAACTCAGGGAGCAGGGAGCAGCAGGGTAGGGGCCTGCTGGGGGTCAGGGAACCAGTGGTGAACTTGCTCAGTTGCATCACCAGTTTAGAGGGAACATTGCTCAGGTCCTTAACAAAAAGAATGCTTGAAGTATTTGAGAATTATCATTTGAAAAATTAACATGACCTGGCCAACATCAGTCTTTATCCAGTTATTTGTAGGTCAAAAATGAGAAAAGAAAATAGAGTTAGGTAAGCATTAACAAAATTTGACAGGTGAAGTAACAGATATAAGGGCTAATTCTCAGCTCATTTACAACTTAGGTGTAGTCAAAGTCAATAAAGTTGTAAAATAAAATTAGAATTTGATCTAGTGTAATACACAAAATTGTATGAGTGAGCAATAGACATGAGATTACTTACTATCCCCTTGCCTCAATGCCCTGCTCAACTTTCTGTAATACAATACTTCTCAGAAGGACCTAAACACTTCTCTTCTTCCTGCAACTAGTACAGCTAAGAACTAAAGTGAGCTTTAAAACAGGTAGTCTTTGATGTTAATCCTTCTCATGGCACCTACCAAAGGACAGCATATATAGGGAGCAACCTAGTATATTCCAAGTATATCAAGTAAATGGAAAGAAGGGAAATGAAAGATAGAGAATGATATAATTTATTGTTCTGTGAAAAAGCTGTTTCAGCATATTAGAAGTAGATGTCAAAATAGACAGGATTTAAATTAATCACAAAGCTACAATGAACTTTAAAATTAAAACATTGCTGATCAGTTGGCAGGTCAATTTCGTATATTCCACTGATTACTCCAACGCTTTCTCACTGTCTGCTGTACCCAGATACTCACACACTTGAATTTGTGGCTTAAATAATAATCAACAATCAGATTAGCTTGATTTGAAATCTGAAAGGATGCGCATAGCAAATCAATTCTTCCACTTCTCCTGGGCTACACTAGATGACTCTGCCATATGGTAACATCATTTACAACTGTGATTTTTCTTTTTATGACTTTTTGTTACTAGTAAATGCCCTAGTGTATATGCTAGTGAAAACATGCTTTTGCTACTATTGTTCATTTTCTTCAGCTATACCAGCAAAAAGTTCTTTTCCTGGTGTCAATTGCATCTGCACTCAGAACATTTGATGCTATAATTATACAGGCATGGTGATACCAACAAACGCTTTCTGGTGCAGGCAAAGCCTAAACTTAATCATACCAGCAGCTTTAAAATCATTGTATTTTTGTCCTTTAATTTGTCTAACAGCTAAGCAAGCTTGGAAAACTAAACAAGACAGGTGAATTTTTCAAAAACATGCTCAAATGTGTGTAAAATACATGAACTATTGCATGCCTATCCTAAATGTGTATTTGATGTGATTGTGCACATAAATAGCTAGTTACATGCATAAGTGGCAACTGACATGCATAAGGAAATGAATGTGATGGGCTGTCCTTCTCATATAAGGCCTGAGGCTTAAGGGGATAGCTGGGCCAATTAACTTCCCAGCACACACCTGGAGGAGAAGCCGGGGAGCAGGGATTCATTAGACAAAGCTTAGCTGAACAGGAACAGGAGGGGCTGCAGAGAAGGAGTCCACCCTCACTCCTGGGAGAAAGGAGGTGTTTGGGACTACAGAAGCTAATCTACAGATACTCCCTGGGAATCTGAGCTCAGAAACCTAGAAACCTAGGAAACCAGAAAGGTACCAAAGGCTTAAGGGAAAAGCAGCAAGGAGGGGAATAGGGCAGACCTTCACTGCTGATGAAAGGGTTCATGAGCTGAGAGCAGAGTAGAGGGTGGACTTAGGCTCCCCTACCAACCACTGGAGAAGTGGCACAGCACTGGCAGTAGAAAGTGGATTGCTTGGGACAGTTGCCCTGAAAAACTTTGATACCTTAGATGGAGAAGACGTATAGTGAACTTGCTAGAGGGACACATCATGAAGAAGGGGCACCTAGAATTCCAGAAATGGGTGAAGAAACTATCAAGGGAGAACACAGCACCTGGAAGGAGCTAATCCTCACAGCAGTCAAGAAGCGGCACTTCTAGCAGTGAGTGGGTCCCGTGACAGTGCACATATGACTTTTGTAAAGGGAAATCATGCCTCAAAAATCTATTTGAACTTTTTAGGGTACCAGCAAATGTGTGGACAAGGGTGATCCAGTTTGAAAACATCACTCAAAGGTCTTAAGCAAAGTAAGAAGCCATGGGATAGGGAAGATCCTCTCATGTGTCAGTAATTAATTAAAAGATAGCAAACAAAGAGTAAGAATAAATGGCCAATTTTCACAATGAAGACAAGTAAATAGTGGGACACCGCCCCCCCCATGAATCTACATTGGAATAAGTATTCTTCAATGTATTCATTAACGATCTGGAAAGGGGATACAGTGAGGTGGCAAAATTTACAGAAAATAGAAAATTAAGATAATCAAGTCCAAAGCTGACTATTAAGAGTTACAAAGGGATCTCACAAAATTGTATGAGTGGGCAAGAGTGGTAGGTGAAAATCAGTATTGACAAATACAAAGTCATGCATTTGGAATACATAATCCCAACTATATATGCAAAACGGTGGGGCTTAAATTAGTTTCTTCTAGTATGTGCAGTGCTAGCCAAGCAACACAACAACAGCTTTATCAGCTAAATTAGCTGTTATCCCTCAAGAAACAAACCCTAGAGCCAATGCAAATATTTCTTTGAAAACATCTGCTTAATGTGCAGGAGCAACCCAAAAAGCTAACAGAGTGTTAGAAACCATTTGGTCAATTTTAAAAGGGATAACCATGTTAGTCTAGTCCAGTGAAAAAACAACAAGGAGTCGTGTGGCACTTTAAGACTAACAGATTTATTTTTCGCATGAGCTTTCGTGGGAGAAGATCCCACTTCCTTCACCCATCTTCGAAGCATCTGAGGAAGTGGGATCTTCTCCCACGAAAGCTCATGCAAAAAATAAATCGGTTAGTCTTAAGGAACCATTTGGTAAGAGATAGATAAGATAGAAAATAACTTAATACCATTAAATAGATTCATGGTACACTCACACCTTTGGTACTGCATGCAGTTCTGGTTGCCCCCATCCAAAAAGAGCTATATGAGAACTGGAAAAAGTACAGAGAAGAGGAAACACAACTGATTATGGATATGGAGCACATTCCATATGAGGAGCAATTAAAAGGACGAGGACTGTACATCTTAGAAAAGATGCTTCTTAGAGGGAATACGATAAAAGTCTATAAAATCATTAATGGTATGGAGAAAGTCACTCCTATATATATACAAGAAGCAGAAGTTACCCAATAAAATTAATAGTGAGCAGATTTAAAACAAACATAAAGAAGAACTTCTTTACAAAATATATAGTCAACATGTGGAACTCATTTATAGGGGATTTTGTGAAGGCCAAACCATAACAGGGTAGAAAGCTGAATTAGATAAATTCATGGAGGACAGGTCCATCAATGGCTATTAACCAAGATTGTCAGGGATGAAACCTCATGTTCTGAGCCTTAGTCTCTGCTAGCCACAAGCTGGGACTGAGCAACATTTCATAACTGCCCTGTTCTATTCATTCCCTCTGAAGCTTCTGGCACTGGCCACTGTCAGAATATAGGATTCTGGGTTAGATGGACCATTGGCCATTCCTATGTTCTTAAGTTCACAATTCCAAGTGCATTTAACCATGCCTCCAATGGTAAGATTTGGATAAAATCCTTTTGGTTTATTGCAGAGAACATCCATAGAAAGCATTTTTTAGCTAAGCTTAAAACATTGAAAATGTGGAAGTTAAGAGTTCATATCTGTTTATGAAAAGAAGCATGAGCCTGAGGTCTGAATACAAAGTAGATCTATAATGTCTTCAGCTCTGTTCCTTACTCTGTATCTTCCTAATCAATGCCCAAGCTATCTGGTAGACTTCTCTTTAATAGTTAATCTTCTTGTCATCCTTCGTGACCAAAGAAGATGCTGATGATGTTGTTATATCTTTTGACGGTTGTGGCAAAAATGATTGATGTGTCACAGTCCTTCCCACATGAAGTCCATAGCTTGTTGACATGGAAGGGATTATAGTTTGTGCCTGATGAATCTGCCAAGGTTTACAGTTCTGCCTGTGTGCCTTCAATTCCATAAAACAGTTAATCTTGAACTGGGTAACTCCATCATTGACCCCAGCTTGCCAGCATGATCTGTTCGTTGCTGATGTCTCCCAGCTGTCAATACTAACACCGCATTATTTTAAGTTATGTGTCGGTGCATACTTTAAGCATTTCTTCTGTTGTTTCATATGCATTTACACACTTCCTGTTTGCTAGACAGCAACTGCTTCGGCATTCTGGTGTCATCTATACTCAACACACAACCAGCCCAGGGTAATTGTGATAGAATGAGCATGGCTTTAATCCCTGAGGAATGACTACATTTCAGAATCTTGTTAGTGGCAACTTTATCTTGATACAGAATACAGCACATAATTGTTGCAAATGGTATTTACCTTGTAGCTTAATGTGATGGCTGTAGCACATCCAAGTCTCACAACTATACAAGTTGGACAACATAACCATTTGATGGAATTTTAACTCAGCGTGAAGCTTGATAACACATTGCTGCTAGACTGCTTTATAATCTGACAAATGTTGATACAACTTGTCAGTTCCTTGACTGCAGTAACATCATTCAACAATAAACTACCAAAGTAGCAGAAATCTGTAACACCATTCAGCTGCGTTTTGCTGATGGTGATGTTTGGTTTCATGTAGGGTTTCCCTGACACAGATTGATACACAACCTCTGACTTTCAGGGTTGATTGTCAGTCCATATCTTTCTGCAGACTCTGTGAATATGTTCATAATCAATTGGGTATCTTTTAAAATATGTATCTCTGGAGTACAGTCATCAGCATATACCAGATCATAAACAATCACCTTGAAGACCTTCAAGGAAGATCACAGACTGTTCAGATTAAATAATTTTCATGAGGTTTGGAATTATATCCTGATACCAGCATTCAAGTCTGTTATAACATCATCAAGCATTGATGCATAGAAGCAATTGAACAAGAATGGAACAGTAATGCAGTACTGTTTAAATAGTTACTGGAAATGCGTCAGACAGAACACCATCTACAAAGACTTGACCAAGCATTACACCATGATATATTCACAGAATGTTGGTGATTTTTTCTGGACAACATAACAATTATCTGATGATGCCGAGTGCTTTAGCTGGGTCAACAGAGACAATGTCAAAGGTCCTCTTGCTATTCTCTGCATTTCTTTTGCATCTGAAGGCCAAGCAATAAATGAAGTGGTGTCCCTGAAATATTGCAGCATGTCTTCAGTACTCTGTGTATTGAGAAATAGCCTATGCAGTTGCCTTGGCAGGATCTCTCCTCCATATTTGTGTATTTCTGTGGGACTGCCATCAGATATGGGAGCCTCATAATTCTTTGCAGCACTGGCTGTAGTGCTGACTTTGTAAAGTGACTAGGATGCATCCATGTTATTACATGTTGGCTGATCAACTACTCTTGTTAATGTTTCATCTTTGATATTGGACGGTGTGTTCAAAAGGTCATTAACATGCTGTTGCCATCTCTGAAGGATTTCTCCTTTATCAGTAGTCAATGGTAAACTGTCCATATTCTTCACAGGCACCATAACTATACGTGTAGGAACTTATATGTCTTGCAAAGGAGTATGGAAGTCTTTGGATTTGTGACAGCCAGTATAGCCCTATATGTCATCTGTGTTGGCATTCTACCACCGATTCTGCATGTCTCTAAGCTTAGATTGAATCTCATGACACAGATTCCTGTATGTTAAAACTGTATGTACAGGGACACAGGATGCAAGAATTTGGGAATGACTAGCTGTTAAATTACTCGACCATTCTTGTCAAACCTTGGATGATATTTTGCTGTACCCAAGGTGCTAAGAGCAGCTCGATGTACAGTGTCACAAAAAAGAAGCTCTCTTGCTGTTTATATTAGCACTAGTAGTCAAGTCAGAACAGTCAGACAAAGCTGTAGTAGTTTTATTACTGAGCTCCATTTGTGTAGCTTCATCTTGTAATCGCTTTCTGTTAAGCCATCTGGTACTACTTAGATGGTAACTTGCAACGTACTTACTAGATGACTTACTAGTAACAGTTTGGAGAGGATCACATGCTGATCTGTTGAGAGTCTGACCTGTGTGTGGCTGCACTCATTAGAACATTCTGGAGAACATATCTCGTCGACGGATGCTGATGTGCTCAATAAGACTCACTGTTTAGATCATAGGTGCATCCATGACCCTTTTTTTGGTCTGGTAGCTGGAAAAAGGTATTCATGATCACTAATTGCCACTTGACATAGTCACTAAGTAGCAAAGTACCATTGCTATTCTCTCTCCCAGTGCTATGCTGTCAGATGGCAGGCTGCCAGATTACAATGTTCCTTCCAACCGTTGTATTAATGTCTCCCATGATAATCAGGTCTTCAGAACTGATATAGCTGCAAGAAGTTTATCTGAGTTACTATAAAACTTTTCTTTTTCACTGCCAGCATTTGCCACAGTAAGAGTGCACATGTTAATGATGGTAACATACTGCTTATGTTTCAGTGGTAACCATACAACCATAAGACCATCACTTATGTCCTTAGATAGACTTTGTAACTTGGAAAAACTGGACTTGCTAATAGCAAAATCAACACCCAATTGTCATGGTTCTGAAGATGGGTGAGCTCCCCAGAAGAATATGTACCTTGCATTGATCTGTGAGTTACCCTTTATCAGAGAAGCTGGTTTCACTGAAAAAACAGTGAGAGTCCTGTGGTACCTTATAGACTAACAGATTTCTTTGGCATAAGCTTTCATGGGCTCCAACCCACTTCATCAGATGCACGGAGCCCATGTTGGAGCCGACAAAAGCTTATGCCTGAAGAAATCTGTTAGTCTAGAAGGTGCCACAGGACTCTCATTGTTTTTGCTATACACAGACCAACACAGCTACCTCTCTGGTTTCACTGAGTGTATCAATATCAACCCTATATCCCACCAGTTCCCTTCCAACAAATGCTGTGCATCTTTTAGTTTGACCGTTGGTAGAGTTGTCACACAAAATCCTAGCATTCCACAAAACTACAACTGGTGTCATGAACCACTGAAATGCAGACCTGTGACTACAACCACCAGTGTCACAATACCCATCAATTCACCATGTGCCCATACCTGTACAACTTATCTCCTTCATCAGAGCACACGCATGAATTATTTTCAGTTGTGATGGCGTGTGTCACACCATCCACAGTCTCTTGGCCACTCATCTATGCTCCACAGAAACCACTGAGGTTTTACTACCAATAAAATAGGTAGGAGGATCAGTTAATAAGTTAATGATTGCCAGGCATATTCACTGCACTTCTGAAACTCTATGCTGTTCCCAAATCAGAATGTCTCTGGACCCAGTTACTAGTTGGTACCACTTAGGAAATACTGCAAGGATCTTCCCTCTGGAGTGACAACATACCAGGAGGAAGGAGGACCTATGCATCTGGTCTCCTTCTCACCTAAACAAAGCCAGCTGACAGTCAGTGATGGTAACAGTAGAATCACTACCTTGGTCACCAGAACTAAACACTTCACACAAGTCTGGACCACTAACCGCTATATTAACTACATGAGACTGCATAAAAATAACTTTGAAATAAAGTTGGCTAACAATCTGACAAAGAACAAATTCACAATTTAGCAGCAGGAAAAAACAGTAAGCTCTCATTTTACTCATATTTATACCCCCCATCACCAGCCAGTTCAAGATAATTTAAACACGCAGACTTGCAGCAGAAATTTGAAATTTGTTGAGTCAAGATATTCTTAATCTATATCACTATATGAAACATACAATTAGGGATTTGACTGGGAGTGTTTCCACAGGAAGGTGAAGGTCTGCTACACTTCACATAAAATTAGGATGACTGCTTTACTTTTCTCTTGTACATTTTTCTTGTACATGAATCCACTGTAATCCATCAGTAACTGCAAAACATACCTTTAGATTCTGCAGGCTTTTTGCGAAAGAATCCAAACATATTTTTGAAGCCCCATTCTTTCTTCTTCTCCTGAAATAAAAAGTATCAGCATTTTTCTATGCAAGGGGTTCAGAGCACATGGCAGATTGTTTTAATCTTTTCTTATAAATCAACTAAAATGTACAGAATAGCTACAAAAAAACAAGGAGACGCTTGCTGGCAGTGTACATGTATCAGAACCATACAAAAGGCTGAATTTAAAGACAACTTAAATTCTTTTCTTGGACGTAGAAATGCAATTCCCACTGAAGTCAGTGGGAATATCCAGAACATTTCCAAAGAAAGAATTTGGCCCAAAAGATAAGAGAATTATTTGAGTGTTATTCAGAGTAGTGGAATGGACTCATGAAAGGTTACATATAATGAAAAACTTCCTGACAGGGAGCTATTACAACATTAGACCATAAAAACTCCCAAGGAATTTTTGTAAGATTTATCAATTATGTCATTAATAACATAGCAGATAAAATTTTATGAAAAAAACATGCAGTACATAACAATCATATGCTGGGAAGAAAGATCAGCTGGATAACCTAATAGGTCTTTTCACTTCTAACTTTTAAGAGTTGAATTTTGCTCTCATTTATTTATTTACATCTGTGTGACTTCACTAAACTGCAAGAGATTTCATGGGGTACTTGTCAGGGAAGTATCTGGGCTTGTAATTGTATGGCTGGCAACCAGAAAGCAAGTTCAGTCAGAACAAGCTAACAAAAACACTTGTTCAATGCATTAGTTCTGATATATTTTTAACCCATATCTAAGAAAGGAGTATAAGTAACTCACCAACTTCTAAGCAGCAGCCAAAATCAAGGGTGTATGGGTAAATTAAGCATAATTATAAATATTATTAACCAAAATTGCAGGTGTACCCAGATCTTAACCAAGTACATTTGTATACCTTTATGCTGCCATCTGTGGAACATTATATCTTTGAATGATTAGACTGCTCTAATCTATAGTGATATATGCCAGCTTTCCTCATCTTTGAACTAGCTCAATAGTTTGAGTCCATGTTCTATGAATACCTGTTAAGACACACATAGCTACATTTTCAAATACTGAAGAGATATTGTTGAACTGTGGGACTGATAAAAAAAACCTTAAAGGAAAACAATTGTTACAATAATAAGCAATTTTTTAAAAATTGGCTAAATTTTACTCTGATTTGTAAACCCCAAACCTCAGTGATATATTGTTGCTATCAGGGCTTCAAATTAAAACAGATATTGACTCAGTATATTTAATACAGAAGGTATTTTACATACTATTACTAGAATCCCCCCAAAAATAAAATTTTGATATCAAAGTATACATCCAGCTGCATTTCATTTCATTACAGGTCCTGTACATGCCCTCTATATGTATACGGGTACGTAAATTCTTTATTAGCTGTATATGTTACAGAAATCATTGAAAAAATATTCTATGGTTCTGTTGTCAGGAACAATTTTGCTTATAAAATTTGTATTTCATATATTTGTCTTTCTCTGTTAATCATAACTAGAGCGTGAGCAAAAAAATTTGGAATTATGTAAGAAAAGAAATATTAGAAAACTAAAAAAAAAAAAAATAATTTGAAAATATTATTTATTTTATTATGGCACCTAGGAACCCAAGCCATGGACAAGTACTTCACTATGGTAAGTGCTGCACAAATGCAAAACAAAAAGATGGTCCCAGCCCCTAGGGGCTGACAATATAAGTATATCCCTCAATAATCTGACTTATAAGAACAGCAAAGGATTACAACCTGTTTCCATTCATACAGTATGGCTATGTCTACACTTAGATTGTTAAATCAATTTAACTTAAATTGATCTAATTAAATCAAAATAAAAATCATTAAATTTAAATAAGTTAAATCAATTTAACATGGCCACACTAGAAACCCAAATCAAACTAGCATGTCCTTTGACAGCACTTGCTAGTTTGATTTAGGAGAGGGGCACCATGGGAGGTGTGGCAAAATGGCCCCCAAGAAGGGCAATGCCCCCACCCAATATATAGGAGGAGGAAAGCACCCTGGCAAGGAAAAGGGTAAACTGTGTTAAATTGAAATAATGGTTACTTCAATTTAACACGGCTACACTGGGTTATTTCGAACTAACAAGATCGAAATAATCCTTATTTCGATTCTAAGGCAGGTTTTACAATTTTGATACAACCTTTCCTTATTTCAAACTGAGGGAGGGCCTTAGTTCCATCTCAGGAAACTAATGTGGACATACACTACTTTAAATCAATTTAACCATCATTATTTCAATTTAAAGTGTAAGTGTAGACATAGCCTTTGTGTCTACCCATCAGTTTTCTAAGGCACCCAACACCATGGCCAAGTTTTTCAAATGTGACTGTTGATTTAGGTGCCTTAATTTTTGGGCTCCAGTTGAGATATTTTAAAGGGGTCTGAGTTTCTGAATGGTCTGAGCACCAACACACTGAATATTAGTCCTTTTACTGTGTTCAAACCAGGCACCCAAAAATCACTAATCACTTTTGAATCTTGGATGTGGTAAATTTTAATTTCAATCTATACTATATACTGCAGTTGTGTTTTAACCAGGCAACAAAACAACCATGTTGTAACTATATCCACTGAGTCAGTAGTATTTGTACAATGGAACCTACAGTCCACTAGGATTCCTCAAGTGGTCCATCCATTTGCAAGAGTTTCTTTCCTGAGATCCATTTGTGAGTTCTCTCAAACACATGCCACATTGACTTACACGCAGAGAGCTGTGGGAGTAGCTTACCTGAACTCCCTCAATTCCTATGTTCATAATTCTTACAGCCTAGAAAATATTCTTAAAATGAAACAAATAAATTGGAGAGAAAGCATTGCTCTGAATCTAGTTATGTTTTCTCCTGTACTGGAACTTACTCCATGATCATCTTCAGAACAACAGTTTGGCTAAAAGTCTTAGAAATACATTAATTTTTTCCCTCTTTTTCTTTTAAGTTTTTTACAGTATTGACAAACTCAGCAACTGCTATTGGCAGACACAAGTTTACCCTGTTCCATTTCTCCCACTGTGATTTGATGTGCCTGCACAGTTCTGCAAATAATAATCAAAAGGCTCACATTTTTGTTTTAGATCTTTTAGTTTTGTGAGATTATGGTTTTCTTTGTTGCTCTGGAAGTGCAGAGGTTTCCTTTCAAGCAGTGCCTGCTCTAAGGAAGAAAAGTGATTGGACTACAGTAGCAACGATAATAAAATCTTCATGATATGGCTATCCTTCCAAGCATACATTTTCCCAACCATCAGCAGTAAGAAGTGTGTACAGCATAATCTCTTATACTCCCTGAACCAGTTATATCAACACGTTTCCCACAGTCTTTAGAGTCAATTGTTTATCCTTAAATATTTTCATTGTATATGATAGTGTAACTCATTGCTGCATTAATACTTGATATGCCATTACAGATGACAGGCTAATGAATACAGATGAAAACCTAAATGGATAGATAAGACAGTTCAAATTTCAGTTTTATTGTTCTCTCTGTTGCTTTCTTGTTTAGCATTATTAATGACTGATGTTTAGTTTATGCAACTTCTAGCTGATCAATGGTGACCTTCTCTAGGTGGGAAGTACTAAACTACTTAACTGTACCCACAAACCAATATAAAGAAAATAAGTGAAGAGAAAAAAATTAAAGATACTGTGTGGGTAACATATTAGAAAATCAATAAACTGAATCAATGTGGCTTTGACGTCTTAATCACAAATTCCTAGCGACAGACACCTAATTAAACAATCTGAGCTTTATTGCCAGTTCTAAAAATATTAATTAAAGAGCATCCCTATGCTAGGAGATTGAAAAATCAACCAAAAACAATACATTGTTACTTTTTTTTGCATTTATTCAATTCAAATAACTTGTTCAAACCAATGTATGCAGATATATACACTAAAAATACTGCCAGCGCAAATATCTAATGTTCAGTTTAGAGTTTTTATGAGAGGGGAAAACAGTTTCTCTACAGTAGTTGTCACTTTTAGCTGAGAGTCTCAAAATGTGTTTCAAACCTTGGCTTTCATATTCTTTAGACACAAAAGGTTGGGAAGAGTTTAATACTCACAAAAGAAGTTTTTTAACAAGCAAACTATAAAATCCTGTTGAGCATTAATTTTAAAAAGCTAATGTCAAGTTCTGCTCTAAATTACATGCCTTTAAATCTAGTGGAAAGCTGTCACTGTTTCCATTCAAAAGCTGCCTCAGACTTCAGTAATTATGAGGGTTGAGGGCTGGGGAGTTTTACTAACTTGCTGTGGACATGGTAAGTGCTTGAGCCTAAATAAATTACAGTTTTAAAGTAAAAGCCTAAGTATAGGCTAGTTTATATAAAGTGTAGCAAGAGCACTTAGGTGTTTTATTGTTTCTACCAGTCCTATCGGCTGAATGGCCAGGTCTCCATTTGGCTTCCTGACACAACCTCACACTAAGTAAAGTTGTCATCAGCTCCTGATTAGCAGAAACCTGGATAACAGTCACCAGCACAATTTAGCCCATCGTAAGTAGGAATGCTATTCCACTTGAGATACGTTTTCTAGTTCAACTAATGCTCCTCAGTCAGTTAGAAATATATGTAATTTCCTCCTAACCCAGAGTAATTGTGCTCAGCTAACTGTTTCATATTTCCTTTCCTATTTTTACACAAACCTTTTTTTCAACATCCTCATATGGACTGCCATCTTCCTCAACCTATTAAAAACAAAAAATAAAATTCAGTCCCTTGCACTTTCAACTGCAATCCCCTTATTTAACACGTATCACTCTTTTTTTTGCTTTCAGTTTTAATCTCACACTTTCAGAATTTATAAAGAATAGTTCTGACTTCTTTTCTGTATTTAAATGACCTGAACGGTGTTTGTACATTTTTGCTAAAAGTAAATAATAAGCACCAGTTTTTGCAAGGTACATAGTGCTTGGAGAATTACAAAGCCAAACAAGTCAAATGTTTTAGTCCAAGAGGAATATAACAACATGATCATAAGCACTCAGCTATCCTAACATTTTGAATCAATCTGCCAAACTATAAATGTTTTGTCATTTAAATATTTTCACTTCCAATCACTATACAAGGTCTTGAGTTCTGCTTTCAGATCTGCAGACCCAATAAATTTGGGTATGTCTACACTAGAGGCTTAAATCGACTTAATCTGGCTTAAGTTGACTTAAGCATCTCCATGGCCACATTTGGTATTTCTTAAGTCAACTTAAGCAAGTACCTGCCCTCAGAGTTTAAGCATTAATTCGACTTTATTAAGTCAACTTAATGAAATGTAGGCATCTAAGTCAACTTTATTAAGTCAACTTAAGACAGGGTAGCCACTTAAGTCAACTTAATAAAGTTGACTTAAGCCAGGAGACCTTTTTAAAGTGGACTTTATTAGGTTGACTTAAGTGGCTACCTTGGCTCAAGTCAATTTAGCAAAGTTAACTTTAAAAATGTGGACTCTCTAAGTTGACAGACTAAGTCAACTTTAAGTCGACCTTTTAAAGTCAACTTAAGTTACCCCTCTAGAGTAGACATAGCCCTTGTGTTTAATTCTAAGGGCGGAATATGGCCCTCAGGGCAAGAATGGCACTAGGTCTCTGAAGGTGTGTAACTGCAAAAAAGGAGAAGAGCCACAAATACATTATCCTCTTCTCAGATGGAAGCATTCTGTAATCTTAGCCTTGAGCTCATTCTGTGAACAACCTGCTAGAGTTTAAAGTGTCTGACAAAGTGCGATTTTCTCCCACAAAAGTTCATGTGATTAAAAAAAAACGTGTTAGTCTTTAAAAGTGTCAGAGGACTCCTTGTTTGTTTTGCTGCTAGAGTTTTGTGTCTCAGGCCATGATTGTGGGGCTGGAAGGAACTAGAGAAAAGTCACTGTCTTCTTTCCTCTTACCTGAAATAGCTAGAAGCTAGGGCAGTCAGTCTGCAGAATAGAACATATGCTATACCAGTGGTTTCCAACCTCGGGTCCGTGGACCCTTGGTGTTCCAGGGGGTCCACGGCACTGCTCCCCACCAGAGCTGGATCCCAGCTGTTGCCCAGATGCTCCCTGCCAGGGCCGGATACTGGCGGGTGTGGGGGTGTGCAGAGGGCTGCCTGCTTCTGCCACTCGTCAGCTACAGATGCCAGTGGCAGCTCGGCTTTGCTTCCCTGCAGGGGTTGCCTGCCCCTGCTCCCCTGCAGGGGCTGGCTGAGGGCCATGGCAGCAGTGCCTCCACCTGCCAGCCTAGACACTCACTCTGCTCCTGCAAGGGCTGGCTACGAGCCATGGCTGTGGCAGCCCCACTCGCTGCCACAGTGAGTGGGAAGGGGCCATGGCTTCAGCAGCTCCCACTCCCCGCCCAGATTCTGGATGTGTGGACCGGCTTTTGGCTACATGGGCTGGATCCTGCCCGTGGCAGCCACAGCCAGAGGGTCCATGAAATTTTTTGACCCACAAAAGGGCTCCCTAACTTGCAAAAGGTTGGGAAACACTGTGCTCTACCCTTTCAAAGAGGGTAGCATGTGACACATTTTGCTCCCTTGACAATCCCAGCAAAATTGCATGCTAAGAAAGGCTTAAAGCTGCAGTGTGGATCTACAAGTGTAAAACTGGAAATTGGAATAAAAAGGTACTTAAAAATATCCATTAAAACTATATTAGAAGCAGTACAACAACAACAGTATAGTACCCTGGAAACATGATTGGATACAGACATACCAAGCATTAAGCCTTTACTCAGCTTTTATTTATTTTTCTCTCAGACAAAACTGTAAATACTTCTGGCTTTGATCTGTAATGACTATTAAGAGGTTCAGCAATACTCTATCCTTCTTCAAAAAATTGTTCTTCCTTTCAGCATATTATCGTTTCAAGTAGAACAAGGCTACTCATTTCATTATTTCAGCCCTCATTATGTAAACTGAGAGGACTTTAAGTTTCTTGAAAATGTTCTTTTCATAAATAAAGATATTCTTACCAAGATCTGTTTTACAGGAACATTGAAATCCCTAACAAGCTTCAGATTCACACATTCACATATATATATTTATTAATCAGATTTCTCCTTCGGTATCAGATATTTCAGTAGGTTTATCTATCAAATTATATTTAGATTCCTCTTCCCAGTATCTGTTTTTGGGCAGTGCCACAATAAATCTAGAAGACTCCCTCTCCTTCCACAACATACAAATGAAGAACCAATTTCCACATCTCAACTTTGAGTTAATACTGAAATAAGAGAGTCTCCATATTTCATTTGTGTGTGAAACCTGCACACTTGGAATGATTTAAAAAAAAAGTTTTAGTTAAGTTCCAAAGGGGTATTTTCTCCCACAAAAGAGCATGTGATAAATAAATCTGTTAGTCTTTAAAAAGTGTTATAAGACTCCTTGCTAGTTTTAGTTAGTTACTGACTGTGCCAGGAATTCTGATTCCAACTATTCGTTTCCCAGGCTTCTAGCATTCACGTAGAGGCTCTTAGATAACTAACCGATTGCTTTACTTCCATAGTACAAGTCAGGAGACCTCCACTCAGGGCCGTCCCCAAGGGGTGCGTGGCCCGGATCCAACTAGCCTGTGCAGGGCCCTGCAGCCCCCTCGCCCCCCGCTGGCGGGGGTGCAGGCTGGCCACACACATCTGCCTCTCCCTGAGCCAGGGACAGAGCAGGCCTGTCCAGGGGCTGGGCTCTCCTCTCCCACCCCACCCCCCAGCTGGCCTTCCCCACCCAGGGCAGAACAACTAGCCCAGGGGAGGAGCAAGAGAGTGAAGCCCGGCCTCTGGGCTGGCCCGCTATGCCCCTCGGCTGGATGTTCACCACCCTGGGGGTGGGAAAGAGCCGACCCAGAGCAGAGGCGAGCTCTGCACTACCACCCCTCCTTCCCCGCTGCCTCTGGCTCCAAGCTGAAGGTAGCTGGGAGGGGACGGGGGACAGCACGGCCTTTAGGGGGCAGCTGTGTGGGCCCCACACTGCCCTGCTCATGGCAGGACAGCGTGGGTCCCAGGGAACCATGGGGCCCACGGCAATCGCCCCTCCTACCCCCCCTTAAGGACTGCCCTGTCTCCACAGTTGCACCCTCCTCCTTGCACTTTCCCCTGCTGCCCCATTTCCCCACTTGGCTCTAGGCTTACCTCCCCATTTCCCAGTGAACCACATTTAAATCCCTCTTTACTAGGTTAGCCAGCCTGCCTGCAAAGATGCCAGCTGTAAAATGTCTCCCTCACAAGCGTGTGGGGAAGGTTGCACAGCTAATGTCTTTAATGCTCCTTAAAAAACTTCTGATGATTATCAAAGAATATTCAGCACACAGAGCCTAATGCACACAAATTCTGCCACTCTCAAGCCCAGAGCAGCTGTGAAACTTAACGTATGAAGGTTACAAGGTATGCCAACCTGTACAAATGAAAGGCTGGGTTGCCACAGCTGTGAGAACTGCTAGATGATGGTTAGATAGCTTTACTTTTAATCAAAGCTCAGTGCACTCAAAAATAATATTCTTTGTTATAGGTGATAAGTGTGTGATATTTTATTAGACAATTCTCGCAGGTTAATTAAAGGATAAGAAAAAGAAATAATAAGAAGAAAAGTGTTAGTAATCAATATCATTTAGTCAAAATGGTTTAAGCCTGTGTTAAACCCAGATTTGCCTCTGTTTTCATTTCAATAATGAAAGTAAGACAAGGGCTGGTCTGAAGGCACTGTGCCCTTTGCAACATAAATAATAGATAACTAAATGATTCAGTAATGCAGGAAATAGCTTTCATCCCAGATTCCATGGGGTAATTAGAAAAGAACCATTAAGATAACTATTTTTAAGAATATGCCCAATAATTATTAATCACATTGTTTACTAACACATCTACACTTCAACAGATTTATACCCAGTTTATTCATTCTAGCTAGAGAACTGGATTTACTGTTAATAAATCTAATAGATTATTTTAAAGATCTAATGCGAAACTATATATTATTCTCATAGTAAGATCTCAAATAGTGTTTTCCATTTTCAAAATAACTTACAAGCATCAGTTAATGATCATGATGAGCCTTTGAGTAAGGCATTATCTAGCATTTATATGGGAGAAACAATGATGCTAAATGATACACCTAAAACACAAACAGGAATTAACAGTATCACAAATAAATAAATAATTCCATGAACTAATGAGGAGTAGGGAGGAGGTAGTGATCACAAGAAACAACAGTAAAAACTAAGGGCAACTACGATACTTGGATACTGGAACATTTTAATCTGAATGTGTTTGCTGACATTACTACATGTGGTAGATAAAAATGCATTCACTTCTTCTTAGCTGGAATGAGGATGGGTTTTTGTTGTTATTTAATTATTTTATTTGGTTGAAAAATAAAAGATTAGGGTTGAGGCCGTTACTATTTGTAATGATTTAGTGACTGGGAGGTTGTAAGGCAAACGCAAGATTCTGTGATGGTGAAACATTAGTGGGCAGTACAGGTTCCCCCAGACACATTTCCCCTCTGCCATACCATGTAGTAAGCAAAGTGCTTAAGTAATAATTAGTAGAAGTTATACTGGCTAAGTAGCTGTTAAATTTTTGATAGCAGCAATCAACGCTCAGCAGCAGCAGTCTCTGTGAGCAGGAAAGGGCCTTATCACCCCTCCCTGTGAGTAAGGGCCTATAACAAAAGGTCTTTTCCCAAGCCTCACTGGACTTCACCACAGCATCTCATGCAAAGGTGCCTCGGACAACACACTTCCCCGCTGAAGCTCCCCTATCACTTGGGGTCCCCGACTGGCTGGAAAGCGATGTAAGCTGTGTACTTCTTGCTTGCATTCTAACTTCAGTATTTTCACTGGCATGATTAATAAATAGGTGGTTGTTTAAGTAGTCTTTAGTCAATAAATTTGTCTTTTCTGCTACCTGTGTCTCGGTGTTTGTTGCTACTGGCCCTCAAACCTCATCCCATTTGGGAGGGGAATACAACAGAGGTGCATTGCCCTTTGCTGCTAAGGAAATTTAATGTCTTAAGACAAGATTTTAAAAAATGAATTCTTAAGGTTAGGGCCTTATAATCATTATTGAGTGTCTTAATACAAATTTAGGAGCCTGACTTGAAGCACCCTATTTTGCAAATACTGAGAACTTAGCACAGATAATCCAGAAAGTTTTTTCCAATGTTGCAGACAACTTCCTGGTGCAAGTGCTGGAGGAGCCTACTAGGGCTGCTTTTCTCTTGATCTGCTGCTCACAACCCAGGAAGATTTGATAGGGGACGTTAGAACGAAGTGGTAACCTGGACAGCCATGACCATGAGATTGTAAAGTTCAGGATCCTGGATCCAGAAAAAAGAAGAAAGGGAAATAGCAGGTTTCAGAACCTGGGCTGCAGAAAGGACTTGCTCAGGGAGCTAACCTCTCCTAGTAGGTTAATATGAAGGGGAAAGGAGGTCAAGAGAGTTGGCTGTATTTTAAAGAAACCTTGAGAGTGCAGGAACAAATCATCTCAATGTGCAGAAAGAATTGCAAATAGCAGGCAAAAAGCTTGGCTTAACAAAGAAGTCTTTGATGAGCTTAAACACAAAAAGGAAGCTTACAAGAAGTAGAAGCTTGGTAAGACGACCAGAGAGGAGTATAAAGATACTGCTTGAGCATGCAGGAATGAAATCAAGAAGGCCAAATTACTACTGGAGTTGCAGTTGACAAGGAATGTGAAGGGTAATGAAAAGCTTTTTATACAGTCTCTCACGGTATTCTTACCAGCAAGATAAGGGAGTATGGGTTGGATGAATGACCTATAAGACGGATAAAAAACTGGCTAGATCACTGGGCTGAAAGAGTAGTGATTAATGGCTTGTCAGATGACAACAAGCGGAGTGCTCCAACCGTCGGTGCTGGGATCAGTTTTATTCAACATCATCATTCATCATTTGGAGAATGGGGTGGATTGCACTCTCAGCAAAGATGCAGATGACAGTAAGCTGGGGGGAGTGGTAGATATGCTGAAAAGTAGGGATAGGATATAGAGTGACTTAGACAAATTGGATTGGGCCAAAACAATATCTGATGAGGTTCAGCAAGAACAAGCACAGAGTCCTGCACTTAGGATGGAAGAATCTCAGGCACTGTTACAGACTGGGGACTGACTGGCTAAGCAGCAGTTCAGCAGAAGAAGACCTGGGGTTACAGTGGACAAGAAGCTGGATATGAGTCAACAGTGTGCCCTTATCGGCAAGAAGGCTAGTGGCATATTGGGTTGTGTTAGTAAGAGTTTTGCCAACAGACTGAAGGAAGTGATTATTCCCCTCTGTTTGGTGCTGACGGGACCACATTTGAAGTATTGTGTCCAGTTTTCTGCTCCCCACTACAAAAAGGATATAGACAAATTGGAGAGAGTCCAGTGGAAAACAACAAAAATGACTGGGCAGCTGGAGCACATGCTTATCAGTAGAGCCCTGCATGGATACAAATATGTAGATCCGTATCCGACCTGCATCCACAAGAAATGGTCTGCGGATATCCATGTTGTACCCGCGGATGCGGATATAATGTGGATATCCGCGGATATCTGCATATTTGCAGGGATCTAGCTCTGTGAAGATAAAAATACGTGGATACATTTCCAATCTGCATCCACAAGAAATAGTCCACAGATGTCCGTGTTGTATCCGCGGATGCAGATATAATGCGGATATCACGGATGTCTGCAGATTTGCAGGGCTCTACTTTCAGGAAAAGTGAGAGAATTAGGCTTGTTTAGGCTGCGGAAGAGAAAAATGAAGGGGGATTTGATAGAAGCCTTTAACTATCTGAAAGGGGATTCCAAGGAGGATGGAACTAAGCTGTTCTCAGTGGTAGTAGATGACAGAACTAAGAAAAATGGACTTAAATTGCAGTTGGAAAAACCTGGATTGAATCCTAGCAAAAACTTTTTTCACTAGGAGGGTCGTTAAGGGTGGAATGGTTACCTAAGTAGCTGGTGGAATCCCCATCCTTAAAGGTTATTAAGGTGTGCTTGACAAAGCCCTGTCTGGGATGACTGAGTTGCAGTTGTTCCTGTTTTGAGCAAGGGGCTGGATTAGGGAACACCCTGAGGTCCCCTTCCAACCTTAATCTTCTATGATTCTAAAGCAAGGCACAAAAGCTATAATTCAAATTTGTTAATTCACACTAATAAGGGGAGGTTACTTACCTGTAACTTGTGTTCTTCGAGATGTATTGCTCCTGGCCATTCCATATTAGGTGTGCATGTGCTGCGTGCATGGACAGCTGGAGAATTCTTCCCCTGGAGTACCTGTAGTGTCAGCTGTGGAACCCCCTGGAGTGGTGCCACTGCGGCTCACTATATAAGACTCAGCCAGCCCTTCCCTCCTCTGTTCCTTCTTGCTACCTATTCTGAAGAAGGGAAGGAGGGAGGGATGTGGAATGACCAGGAGCAACACATCTCAAGGAACACTGGTGACAGGCAAGTAACCTCCTCTTCTTCTTCAAGTGATTGCTCCTGTCCATTCCATATTAGGTGATTCACTAGTCTTACCTTTAGGGGGATGGTCGGAGTTACAGTTTCACAGACAGCAATACTGCTCGTCCAACTGCTGCATCATCTCATGTCTGCTGGGTGATTGCGTCGTGTTCCGTAAATGTATGAGCTGATGACCATGTGGCCACTCTGCAGATATTGATGATCGCAACTCAGGCCAAAAAGGCCATCGACAACATTTGGGCCCTAGCAGAATGGGCCTTAAGCGCTGGGGGGGTGAGGTGAGCTTTGCCAATGCGTAACACTCCCAGATGCATGAGACTATCCAGGAAAGAAAGGTGTTGAGCTGAAATAGGTTTGCCTTTCATCCTGTCCACCACTGCTACGAACAACTGAGTAAACTTCTGAAAGGACTTCGTTCTTTCAATACAGAAGACTAGAGCGCATCTAACATCCAGTGTATGCAATCTGTGCTCCCTTTCCAAGGCATGGGGCTTCAGACAGAACACTGGAAAGATGATCTCCTGATTGCAATGGAAATGACAGACCACCTTTGGGCTGAAAGGGCAGATGTAGGTGCAGCTGAACTTTGTCCTTGAAAAAGATGGCATAAGGAGGACCCGACATTAAAGCCCAGATTTCAGACATCTATCTAGCAGAAATAACAGCCACTAGAAGGCTACCTTCCAAAAGAGGTAAAGCAGTCAGCACGAGGCAAAGGGCTCAAAGGGCAGTCCTGTAAGCCCTGTTAGGAATAGGTTCAAATCCCATTGGGCCACTGGGGACTGCACCATTGGAAACAACCTGTCCAGGCTTTCAGAAACCGTTTGACTGTTGGGTTCGAGAAAACTGAACCCATGTCAGCCCCTTCATGAAATGCCAAAACTGCTGCCAAATGCACCTTGATCAAAGAGGTTGCAAAACCTCTAGACTTCAAGAGCCACAAATAGTCCAGAACGGCTGGAATTGGGGCCTGCACTGGCTCGAGCTGTTTGTCCAATGCCCAAGATATGAATCTTGACCATTTGGTTTTGTAGGCAGCTCAGGTAGCGGGTTTTCTGCTGTTACACAGAATTTCCTGGAACACTGCAACTCCTCCTGAGTCAACCATGGAGGTTCCACACTCAGAGATGTAAGGACCCCAGGTTTGGATGGACCAGTCAGCCTTGATCCAGGGAGAGAAGGTCTGCCAGCATCAGTAATTCTTTCGGATCCCAGAATGAGAGATTCAGCAAGGTCTTTTACCAATGTTGCCTTGGCCATGCTGGGGCTATGAGAACGACCACGGTCTTGTCCTGCTTGATCTTTAGAAGCACTTTCAGAATTAGCTGAGTTGCAAGGAAGGCATAACATCTTTGCTCTGCCCAGGAAATGTCAAATGCATCTGCCTTAGAGCTCGGACTGCACACTAGCCAGTCGTCTAGACAGGGATACACCTGGATCTTCAGGCATCTGAGGAAGGCTGCAACCCAGAGCCATAACATGGTGTTTTGCCACCTGGGGCGCATTACAATCGGAACGCACCCCTTCCCATTAGCGGTGCCTAGAGCCAGCGCCGCAAAGCCACCCCTTTAATAGAGTTGCTCCATTAAGCCGCTCCAGGCCACCCAGGGCTTTGCCCCGTTGCCCCGCCATAGTTCTGGCTCTGCTGCAACCACTACCAGGCACGTCATGAAAATGTGCGGAGCCGCCTCCAGGCCAAAGAGAAGGACTGATAATGTTTGTCCTTTATCACAAACCGCAGAAACCTCCTGTGCCTGGGGACAATTGAAATAGGAAACTATGCGTCCTGGAGATTGAGTGGGGCATACCATTCTCCTGGATCCAAAGAGGGAATTATTGAGGACAGGGAGACCATACGGAAGCATATTTTTCCATAGGAAATGATTTAATCCCCAAAAGTCAAGAATGGGATGGAGCCCTCCTTTTGCTTTGAGGATTACGAAATAGCGGGAATAAAAGCCTTTGCCCCTCCGCTCCTGTGGTACCTCCTCCACAGCACCGTTGTCCATGAGTGACTGTACTTCATGGATTAGCGGTTTTTCATGAGAGGGGTCCCTGAAAAGGGACGGGGAAGGAGGCAGGTGGGAAGGGAGTAAGGAGAACTGGAGAGAGTATCACTGTTATACTGTGAGCAGCACCCAAGAGTCCAAGGTGATACTGGACCAGGCATGGTAAAACTGGGAAAGTCTGTTGGCAAAAGGAAGGAATGGGTCTGGCTCTACTGGCATGTCACACCAAGGTGCACCCTCAAAAAGTCTTCTTCGACCCCAAAGATTGTAGCGGGGTACCCTGAGACTTACTGGATGGGCAGTTCACCCATCTTCGAAGCATCTGACAAAGTGGGATTTCTCCCACGAAAGCTCATGCGAAAAATAAATCTGTTAGTCTTAAAGTGCCACACGACTCCTTGGGTTTTTTTGCTGGACTAGACTAACATGGCTATCTCTTTGGAAATTGACTGATTTTTTCAACACCCATTCCAATTGCACCATCTATCACAATCCTGGTGTTCCTGATAAGAATAGGGCACAGGCTGTAGTCTGAAGGGCTTTTCCTGGGTCACAAGATTATGCAATCCCAGTGACTTTAGCAGGGCCCTGGAGTCCTTCAGAGTTTGCATTTTTGAGTCAGTCAGCTCAGCGAACAGTTCTGAACCCCTCAAAGGGAAAATCCTGGATAGCATTCTGGACCTCATGAGGCAGTGCCAAAGCCTGCAGCCAGGAGCTCTGTAGCATGGTCATACCGGATGCCATCACTTTCATCACTGAGTCTGCTGCACTGAGTGCTGACTAAAGCAATGCCCTAGAGCAGTGGTTCCCAACCTGTGGGCCGCAGACAGGCAGGGAGCTGGGGCTGGTGCGCCCTGGTGGGCCTCAGTGTGGCTCCAGGGGGTCCGCAGACAGGCAGGGAGCTGGGGCTGGAAGCGCTGAGGTCTCCACTTGCCACAGAGACCCAGGCTTCTGGCCAGCCAGCAGGGAGCTTCTCCCAGGCTAGAAGTTTTTAAAACTCACACCCTGAGCATGCAAAGCATGCTCAGAGCAGCCTGGGGGGTGGCCAGGTGCTCCCAGCTCCAGTGGCCAGGTAAGGCGGGGAAGGAACTGTGGAGGGGGATTAGGGAGAGGAACCCACATCATCTGCATCTCTTTCAGAGAGACTGAGCCTGAGTCCACAACCCAGGGAGGAACTGAGGTCCCCAGCACCAAGGGAGCAGTTCCAAGCCAAGCAGGAGGCAAACGAGAGCCTCAAGGGAGCTTGGAGGTGGGCATGGAGTGGCCCGTCACCTCTCAGCTCTTCAAATAGATCTGGGTTTGGTATGAAAAGAGGACTTTTTCACAAAGAGACTCTCTCAGGTGGTCACAAGGAGGACTGGCATCCTCAGAGACAGTTGGTAGTTCCAACTAAGTACAGGGGAAAGCTCTTGTGCTTAGCCCAGGACCATCCTACTGGTCAGGCTGGGGTGAACATGACCAAAGACTTGTGGGGAGGACCCCTGAAAACCACTCCTGTGGAAGTAACAGGGTGGGGAGGGGCTTGCTGGATTTGTGGGGCCAGAGGGCACTTCAGGAAAGAGTGCCTGGCCCAGAAAGACAGGGTAAGTCCCAGGGTAGGGACTGAGCCAGAGACGCCTGTGGCCTGGAGGAAACAAAGGAGATGTTTCTGGTGCCAGGAGCAAGGCCATTTAAAGAGACATTGCCCCCTGAGGTTAAAGAGGGCGAGGGCAAGAAGCCCCAAGTTGGCCAGGTCTGGGATGGACAAGAAAGAAGGATCTATACAGACAGCGGCTTGGCTGCACCCCTCAACTGGGAAAAGGGACGCCACAGATAAACCAGTTGGGACAGAGAGGGCCCAGACTGACAGTGGAGCCCAGTTGAGTTCATGTGATCTTTAGTGACTTTTGTATTTATATAATGTATTTTATTAATCCTGTTCTTTCCTAGTCCTGGGAAGAAATCACAGCCAGTGTGGGTCCAGCCTACACCAGGCTGCCCAGCACCGTCTGTGATTTGGGGGGCGTGTAATAACCCTTGGGGAGGAAGGGGTTAACACTCTGGTCAGTGAGTCCCAGGACAGCCAATAGGAACGAAGCACAGCTTTTTGAATGGTAACAGCAGCCTGGCCTGGGCCTGTTTGGAGGCAGCAGAGCTCCTGGAAGGATCAGGAGGAGGCCAGAGGGGCCTGAGGAAGAATCCAGCAACATCCTTACCAGAGATAAGTTAAGTTTGGTACTGACCAGGTGTGAGTAGAACAGGGAATGTTTATTTAGATGCGGTCAGGGTATTTTCTTTGTTTTTGGCTTGTTTTTTGGATTTCTATGTGCTTAGCACATGTACCCCCTCCCACTACCCTGTAACTACCTAAGTTAGTTCCCAGAGAAGCAACTCTCTGTGTTTATTATCTGTTCTTTTTGATTAAAGAGTGTACCTTTTAAGTAAGTTCTGGTTCGGTGTCCTGAAAGGCAAGAGGTTTGTGTGCCCGTGCCTTAGACTGCACAGGCAGCTACTAGAGGGAACCCTGTTCCAGTTCCAGCTCATCTTGCAGCTGGAGTTCAGTCACCTTCCTGAGAGAGGAATAAAGAGGATTGCAAGTACCTCACAGGGAGGAATTCCCAAGTGCGCCTTCCTGGGTCTCAAGAGGTTTTTTTTTGCATTTGGGTGGTGGCAGCGCCTCCTCAAGGGTTATTACACCTGCTATCCTCATGTGCAAGTACCAGCTTCGCTCCCACTACTGCTTTGTCTGGGGAAGAAAAAGAAGACACCCTTGATGGTTCTGGTGTCCTGCTCTCTACCAGTGAGGTGGCCCACAGACCTTCAGTCCCTTGGTCCATGCCATTCAGGATCTTCTCCTGGACTCTACCTCCGACAATTCGCCCACATCCAGGGGGTGCACTTGGGTGGAGGAGGGTTGAGGGTGAGAGCTTGAAACTGAATGAGACCTGCTTACCCTGGAACCTTGCTCCTGGTAGTAAGCCCAAGGAGTCCAAAAAGACCACTCTGAGGGCACTGGCCATTGCAGGTGCCACTGGGAAGGTGGCAGCTGCAGCTCAGATCTTCGATGACAAGCTCTACTATCCCTTGATGCTGATGAGGCCTCATCTGAATCTGAAAAAATTCTGCTCCTGAGGGACCAAGGAGGCACGGTGCCAGAAGGGGCTGGTGAGCAGTGCCGCGGGCTATGGTCCCTCAGTTCTATGCACAGTGCCATGGATCAGTGCCAGTTCAACACTTTTCATAAGGAGCAGTACCAAGGAGCTCCCACCACCACTACCTCCACTGGTGGCACAGGGGAATGGTGCCAGGCCAGTGCCATTGTGGCGGTCAGACACCACTTTGCCTGCCCTCGTAATGGGGACTTAGGTCTACCCAGCATCAGGGATTGAGGCTAGGCTAGGTGTACCAACGGAAGCATGCCTCTCGACAGCCCCATTCTGTTGGGTGCTGGAGATGGCAAAGGGCCCAAGGAGGGCGGCACCTTTTGTTCTGTGAGGTCCCGCGCTGCCTCAAAAGTCTTGGGAGCAGAAGGAAGATGAATCTCCTCTTCCAAAATGTCCCATGTCAGAGAAGACACAGACACTAGACTTGATAGACCCCATCCAGGAGCTGGACTCGACGGTGCCATGGGTTGTTGTGTCAAAGGTCTTCTGACTCTTGGACTGCCTGCCCTCTCCAACCACATAGGGTTGCGACTCCTCTCAGTCTCTCTCTTCTTTTTCTTCAGCACCGGAGATAGAGAATGGTGTTGCCGATGTTGCTGCAGTGCTGATTCCAGTCCCAGTGCCACCATGTGGTGCCTTGGCTCCCTAGACAAGTCCCCAGTCCTGGAGACTTCTCTGGTAGCAGCAGAGACACTGCTTACAGACGATGCCACACTAGAACCTGGTTTAGAGGAGGAAACTGGATAAAGGACCTCCTCCCTCATCTGAACTCTCAGTCTTTGTTACCTCTCTTTCTGAGTGTGAGGGTGGAAGCTCCTGCAGACCTAAGCACCTCAAGCAAGAGTGGTGCAGGTCATCCAGGGGCATAGGCTTCCAACAGAACTCACAAGTCTTGAAGCCAGGGATACCACAGCCCAGAGCACGCGGGGGGGGGGGGAAGCAATCACATATTCTAACTATCACCTCTAACTAACACTTAACAGGTACTTAACTCTAATGAACACTAAATAGGTACTCAAGCTATCTAGCTAGGGGGGAGTCTGCTAAAAATAGCAGCAAAGCACTCCAGCTACTGTCAGGGTGGTAAGAAGAAACTGAGAAGGGTAGGGTCAGCTGAGTCTTATATAGTGAAATGGCAGTGGTGGCACTCCAGGGGGCTCCACGCCTGACCCTACAGATACTCTAGGGCAGTGGTTCCCAACCTTTTCCAGTCTGCTGCCCCCGCCGGCAGAACGTGGTGGTGCCGCTCTGGGGGAGCCTCCACCAGGGGGGATCCAATCCCTGCTGACAGAAAGTGGCCCTGCCGCTCTGGGGGAGCCTCCGCCGGGGATATCCAGCCTCCACCAGCAGAACACGGCCCTGCCACTTCTGGGAAGCCTCCCTGTCCTTGTTCCTTTCCCTGAATATCCCCCCATCTGCCATTCTCCACCCCCCTCCCTAGTTCCCCCCTACCCCTCCTCAGGGCCTCTTCCCATACTCCCCTTACCTGGCTGGAACTGCTGTGCCTGGCCTCCCCCCAGGATACTCTCCTGAACATGGTCTAAGCATGCTCAGGAAGCAGGAGTTTTAAAAACTCCTTGCCTGGGGGAAGCTCCCTGCTGGCTGGAAGCCCAGGTCTCCACTGACCCTGGCGGCATCCGGCCCCAGCTCCCTGCCTCTCTGTGGGCCCCCAGAGGTCTGCGGCCCACAGGCTGGCAGCTGCTGCCCTAGAGCAGTGGCTCCCAACCTGTGGTCCGGGGAGCTGCAGGGGTCCACAGACATGCTGCAGACCCTCTCCCTACTGGGGCTGGAATCCAGCTACAGCCCTGCTGCTCCCCGCCAGGGCAGTCTTTCCCCTCCCATGGCCAGATCCTGGAAAGGGGAAGGGGCTGCAGCAGCTCCCTGGCAGGGGGCCATAGCTGCCACAGCTCAGCTCCCAAGTGACGTGGGCCATGGTGGCAGCAGCGCTACTCGCTGGCTGCCCTAGTGGCGCCACCAGAGTGGTGTGGGTCACAGTCTGCCTGCGTGGCCCAGATTACATAATCAGCTGGGGGGCCACAGAGATTTTTTTTTTTTTTGTTAAAAGGGGTCTTCAGTCTGAAAAAGGTTGGGAACCACTGCTCTGGGGCAAAAATTCTCTGGCTGTCTATGCACGCAGTGTGTGCTCACCTAATATGGAATGGACAGGAACAATCATTCAAAGAAGAAGTTCCAGGTTAGTTTGAACTAATCTCTAATTTATTAGTTTGAATTACAACTTGGAATAATTCAAACTAATGTTAATTCGAATTAGTTCCACTTTGTTAATTTGAACTAACTGCCCTTAGTTCAAACTCATAGCACTTCTGCTTTATACAAAGAAGGTCCTGGGTTCAAACCCCAGCAGGTTGGACTAGATGATCTCATGAGGTCCCTTCCAACCCTATGATTCTATTCTATTCTATTCTAAATTCAAATTAAGGAATAAGTCTTGTCTACATCATCCTTAGTTCAAACTAAGGATAAGGGCTTAGTTCAAACTAACTGCCAGGTCTTACCAGTTCAAACTAAGCTTTTGTTAGTTCGAATTAAGGAATTAATGAAAGCCTAGTGTAGATAGATACTAAGTTAGTTCGAATTAAACCTCCTTAATTTGAACTAACTCGTAAGACTAGACATACCCAAAGATTTTTGTCACACTGCCACTCAATGGGAGAATTAGAAAGTAAATCTCGGAATCCTTTGCGCAGGTTTTCTGTTCTTATTGCTAGACCACACTGAATTACTTTTGCACGTCATAACGCACAAAAGAGAAGGCACTGACACATCAGCAATGCTTTGCAGATTAACAATTCCCTCATACTGAGAAACTACACGTAGTGTGAAACCCTGGCCCTAAAGATCTCAATGGCAAAATTCAATTGACTTCAATGGGGCTAGGATTTCTGCCACAGTGTGTATTGCACATGGTTTGCAGGTAGCTCCTTCTCTTAAAATCTTTTTACTTAAAATATAAATAAATATCTAGGGCAAGATTTTCAAAAAGAAGTGTCTACTATTAGTTTTCTAAATCCTAATATAGGGATGAAAATGTACAGATGGATTTTCCAAAGTACATAATAACGAGCTATTTCCTTTGACTCCTATGGGATCTGCTGGGTACTTGGGAAAATCAAACTACTTATTGAAGTGCCTAAATATGAACTCAGGAACCTAACTTTAAGCACTTGGTTTTGAAAATCAAGGTCATATTAAATTGCTATAAATGTGTTGCATTTAAACACTTGTTAAAGATGGGTTAAGAAAGTGTTTAGGCCTAGACTACATATAGATCATGTTCAAGTCTCAGTCAAGACTGGTTCAATGGCACTGAAATTTTACAAACTGCTATTATAAAATTGCAGTCCCAAATGATGGAAATCTTTTTAATTCAAATGATCTTGCAAGATTTTCACTGGCTTTGCATAATATATATCTCATGAAATCAGACATTCTTGTGAGATTTCAGTGGCAACAAAACCAAAACAAGAAAATAAACACATCCCAGTTTTGAACACAACCTAGGGAATTAGTTGCTTTTGATCCCTGAATCAAATAAAAGTGTTTCACATGCAACCCTGAAATTCACAAAGGTTTGGAGTCTAGGGTTGTTGTTCTAGTCCACTCAAAATTTACAGATTTATACATGTTCTTCCTTACTGAGAAAGCAAAGAAATCTAACCTCATCAGCAGGACTACTAGTAGGTGCTACAATTTCTTCTTCCTGGACAATCTGAGCTGGAACCTAGGTGGAAAAAAAATCAAATTCATAGACAGAATTTATATCCACATTACTAATTACTTTTCTATTGCATTTATTTTGGTTTCAATTTCATTTTAACATACATTTTAAAAAAATTGTAATCTATCTTGCAGTAATGGTAGATAAAGAAATATTAGTTTCATAATTTGCTTCAAAACATGTACAGAAAAACATTTATGTACTTGTTAAGAAACAGAGGCCCTGACCCAGCAGACTAAAGACAATATGTCCTTTGACTTCAGTACTGTGTATGGATTTAAATGGAACCTTTGCCTAAGTTATAGCTAAAGAATTTGGCTGAAAGTATTTAAATAAAATATGTGTACTTTGTAACAGTAAAAGAACGTCAGTTCACAAATAATATATGTAGTGATATGCTCGTAGAAAGTTGTGAATTTAGAGACACTCCCTAGCATGAGCCATTGTTGTGTAAATTGGGAGACGTGCCTGGAGAACATCTAACATGGCTGCTCCCAGGTACACACCTGGATACCTGTCTGTATGATTAAAGTTCTATTCCTTTCTCATTCAGTAGCATCGTCTTTCATGAACCCTCAAGATCATTACATGGTGTCAGAAGTTGGGGAATAAGTTTGGAAACTAAAAAAGACTTGGAGGAAAATTCCTGCATTTGCACCTGAAAACAGCAAAACATCAGGGATCTCTGAAAACAAAGAAAGCCTTCAGCAAGTAAGTGTAAGCTCTAAACATGGATGTTTTACAGGCTCCTTCCCCTCTCCAAATGTGTGGTAATGTTGCAGAAAACTGGCTAAAGTTTAAGCAGTGATTTTTGTTGTACTTGTCTGCCATTGGAGCACAGAACAAAGATGAAAACCATAAATCATCTATATTTTTGCATGTTGTTGGGGAGGAGGCACTGGATGTATATAATAACTTTGAATTTCAAGATGGTGAAAGCATGAATTTAAACGTTATACTGACTAAGTTTGAGGAATATTGTTTGCCAAAAATGAATGTGACTTTTGAGAGGCATAGATTTTTTACATGCATGCAAAAACCAGATAATATCATAGACCAATATGTTACAGAATTAAGGAAACTCAGTAAAAGCTGTAACTTTGGTGGCTTGGCAGAGTCTCTGATCAAAGACAGACTCATTTGTGGCATTACAGACAATGGATTAAGAGAAAGACTGCTCAGAGAGGGAGAGATCTCTTTGAATGAAACCCTTCAAATATGTAGGGCCACTGAAATGGTAAAAACACAAGTAAAAGAGCTGAATTCACCAGAAGGGACAGTGCATGCACTTAGACAAGCAGCATATAAGCCAGAGTGGTTCAAATCACAATGTGAAACCAACCCCTGCTATCAGGAAGACTGAGTCCAGACAGTCTTGTGACAAGTGTGGATCACGGCATGGTCCCAAACAGTGTTTTGCCTATGGGAAACTCTGTCATAACTGTGGGAAACTTAATCATTTTGCAAACTGCTGCAGATCCCAAAGGCGCAAAAATCAAGTGCATTTAGTTCCTGACAGTGAGACTGAGGAGTGCTTCGTTGATGTACTGGGATCAAGCAAACCTAGTGAGAGGGACTGGATACTGCCTCTGTCAGTGAATGGAACAATCATTCCACTGAAACTGGACACAGGAGCTCAGGTTAACATTCTGTCTACACGAGATTATGAGAGACTGAGAATAAGACCCAAGCTGGGACCAACAAACATAAAAGTAACTGGGTACTCTGGAACAAATATCCCTGTGCAAGGATGCTGCTTCGCTAGTGTTAACCATAAGAACACCATGTACAGGCTGCCTTTCATTGTAGTGCCACAGGAGGTGACACCAATTTTGGGCTTGGCTGCCTGTAAGAAACTGAATCTGGTAAAAAGGGTGCTCTCACTACAAGATAGGCCTGCATCTGGCTATAAGGCACTCCTTGAAGAATATCAGAATCTGTTTTAGGGATTGGGTTGCTTGCAAGGTGAACATACAATCCGCATAAACAAGCAGATCCCTCCAGTTATTCATCCATGTAGAAAGGTGCCATTTGCACTCCGTGATAAACTCAAGGCTGAGCTTGAAAGGATGGAAGCAATGCAAGTAATACAAAAAACAGAGGAGCCAACGGAATGGGTGAACTCCCTAGTTATAGTGCAAAAAAGTACTGGCCAGCTACGCATATGCTTAGATCCCAGAGACCTCAACAGAGCTATACAAAGAGAACATTTTAAACTACCAACTAGAGAAGAGATTATGGTTCAGTTTGCAAATGCTCAATACTTCAGTAAATTGGATGCATCCTCTGGATTTTGGCAGCTAAAATTAACAGAGAAAAGCTCGAAATTATGCACATTTAATACTCCTTTCGGAAGATACAGATTTTTACGCTTACCCTTTGGCATAGCTTCAGCACCAGAGGTGTATCACAAAACTGTACACATGATCTATGAACATATTAGCGGTGTGGACACCTCCATGGATGACATCATCATCTGGGGCTCTACAAAAGAGGAGCAAGATCGTCGGCTTCGGCAAGTGTTAGATGCAACTAGAGCCACAAACCTCAAACTAAATACGGACAAATGTGTGTTAGGAGTTAGAGAACTGACTTTTATAGGCGACATTGTTTCCCATGAAGGTGTAAAACCGGATAAGAAGAAGATTTCAGCCATCGAAATGATGCCATGTCCCCAGTCAAAGAAAGATGTCCAACGGTTCCTGGGAATGGTTAACTATCTTGGAAAATTCATACCTAATCTTTCTGCCAAGGCAGCACCATTGAGACAACTCCTACAGGACGAAAATGAATGGTGCTGGGATGCTGCACAGGAGGAATCATGGAAAAGTTTAAAACAAGACTTGATGCAGGAACCAGTATTGAAATTTTTTGCTCCAGAGAAGCCCATTAAAATTTCAGCGGATGCATCACAGTCTGTTTTGGGTGCTGTGATTTTACAAAAATATCAAGATTGCTGGCAACCTGTGGCATATGCATCCAAATCACTGACTGATGCAGAGACTAGATATGCACAGATTGAGAAGGAGCTTTTATGAATTTTGTTTGCCTGTGAGAGATTCAATCAGTATATTTATGGACAGAGAGTGGAAGCTGAAACAGATCACAAGCCCTTGATTGCATTATTTAACAAACTACTAAATGACTGTACCTTAAGGATTCAAAGAATGATGATCAAACTGCAGAAATACAATTTATTGGTGACCTACACACCAGGCAAATTTATGTTCACTGCAGATGCACTTTCCAGAGCAGTAGTACCCATGGTACCTGAGAAGACAGAAGTTCAAGCCTATGTAGATATGATAGTGAGCGCAAAAGTGAGCGCAAATCCCATAACTAACAGAAGACTGCAACACATAAGAGAAGAGACTGAGAAAGATGAATTGTTGGGACTCCTTAAAAAGGTGATAATTAAAGGATGGCCTGAAATAATAAGCAGTTGCTCTCTAAGTATAAGAGACTATTGGAACTGCAGGCATGAACTGACTGTGGTAGATGGGGTGATTTTCAAAGGTGGTAAGGTTGTAATACCATGGAGCCTCCAAAGAGAAATGTTACAGAAGATTCATGAAGATCACTTAGGAATTGAGAAGTGCAAAGAACAAGCACGAGAGGTCATGTATTGGCCGCGGATCAATCATGACATTACCAATGTGGTAAAAAACAGCTTTTCATGCTTGAAATACAGGCCATGCCAACAGGCAGAGACACTGAGACCCCATCCTGTTCCATAGAGACCTTATGAGAAGGTAGGTGTGGATTTATTTACCTGGAGTTCGAAAGATTACTTAATAGTCACTGATTATCTTTCATGAACCCTCAAGATCATTACACTATATATGAAATCATAATTAAACTTAATATTTGAAAGTGATTTAGCACAACCACAGGAAATGAGTGTCGCATTTAAAATTTTAAAAGCATTTTAACCTCCTTCCATATTGCTGAATTTAGCTAATATTTAGCTTAGATTAGAAAAAGGTTACTGAATAAACAAGTTATTTAAGGAAGGTTATTTATTTATGACACTTTATAAAGTGCACATAAATTTAAATCAGTATTAGACTGAATTGGAATAAAAAAAATAAAAATAATTCCAAAAAATTGAAAAATCTCTTTTCTATAGTTTAAGTACTTTAACAAAACAAGCTCTCTCTCCCTGCTGTGCAATGAGGATACAGATTAAACACACTGGACACAATCTTTTTCACCTCTATATATTGACTTTGTTACAACTACTAAGAGTAAAGCAAAGCAGCATTCAGAACACCTTATCATCACTACACCTTTGTTTCCTTTGAAATGTTAGAACACCACTTTCTCCATGCCAACATAGGTATTTTACTTCACAAGTGCAAGTTTAGCAAGTGCTTTGAAATGTTAAAACAGGAATTAAGTTTAAACACGAAGGAAACATAATAAGTGAAACGGGAAGAAAGAAAAAAATTGGCCAGGAGGATCTGTGAGGATGGAAAGCTGCAAATGTTCCACATAAACTAGGAAGTATTTTTTATTGTGGCCTGATGGACTCAAATAAATTTTTGGAAACTATTTGACTAAATACATTCTAAGAAAAGTGTCAGAAAAGGAAAATAATTAACAGTCAGAGTAATGCAAAGTAGCTTTACAGCAGGACTTGATTTGGATGTACAGTATTGATGTTCCAAGCAAAGAAATACATTGATGCACCTCTCACAACCCATTTCTTGAAACAAACAAAAATAAATCCTAATTTCATACACCAAATGCAAATTCATACCCAGGAGAGCAATCCCTGGAGGACTACTGGACAAACGGAAAAAAGTATGTTTATCTGCTGCTTGCTCTGCCTTTCCTTCCCATTTTATACATGCATTCTGTTCTTTTATATCATATTTTATTTTTCTGTTTTCTGCTCTTTTATTATTTCTGTTTCCATCCTCTCTATTTCCTTGGAGCCCCTATCATTTTTCTTCTTTTTCTATCCTTATATCTTCAAAACTCTTTCTATTCCATGTCTCCCTGAACCATCAGCCCTCCATATCTCTCTTTTTTTATCATTTATCCTTCTCATACTCTTCTTGTTCCATGTCCAAGAAACTTAACCATGACTTTTCCAAGCATACCCTCCTTTGAAGCACTTTGTCATACAGCCATATAGTTAATTAGGCACAGATTATTGTGATGGGGGTTTCAAAAGGGTTAATTTCCCAAAGCTGAGGAAAATTTTGGGTGAAACTAATTGGGAAGAAAAATATGAATGAAAACTGGGAGCTGTTTAAGATTAATCTTCTAGAAAACCAAAAAGCCAGAATTCCAGAGTCATAAAAGGGGACAACTGGCTAATAGCACTCACAGTCTCTCTGTCACAATGAAATCAGCAATGGGAAGCAAAAATAAATATATAACAAGTGGAAAAGGAGGGAAATAGATAACACACAAAACAAATTAGACATCCTGAAGTATGGAAAATTGATATGGGAAGCTGAAGACATTAGGAAAAATCCTTGGCCGATAAAGCTCCGGACATAAAGGAAGGAGTTATTTTAAGTATGTTAGGAATATAAGAGGTCCTAGCAACAGTATAAACACACTCCTAGACGAACATGGTAAAATTGCTTAAAATGGTGCAGAAAAGACAGAAGTGTTCAATAAATATTTCTGATTTCTATTATAAGAAGAGGGAGGATTTTCTCAGATCACATGAGGATGATAATTTCCAGTCCATTAGTAACTGAGAAGGATGCTTAATAACATCATCAACTAGGGTAAAACATTTTATCAATTTCCAAAATCAACAGGCATAGACAACTTGCACCAAAAGAGCAAGTCCTAAAAGAGCTGGCTGAGGAGATCCTTGGCCAACTGGTGTTAATTTTTAATAAATCTTGGAAGATCAAAGAGATTCCAGAAGAGTGTAAGAGTGTGCATGTTCAGTCCCAATATTCAAAAAGAGAAAGCAGGATGACCCAGTTAAATATAGGTCAGCTAACCTAACATTATTTCCAGGAAAAATAATGGAAAGGCTGACACAGGATTAAACTGATAAAGAAAAAAAAAGAAAAAAATAATACCCATCAACATGATTATTCCCTTGTCTAACAAACCTAATATCATTCTTTGGTGAGACAGGAAACTTGGTTGATAAAGGTGATTAAAAAAAAAAAAACCCTCCAAAGGTGATCTCGAAAGACATTACAGGCCAGTAAGCCTAACCTCACATGACTCAATCAAAACAATAGTAAAGACCAGAATTATCAGACACATAGATCATATGTTGGGGAACAGTCAATGTGTCTTTTTAAAAGGAAATCATGTCTCACATAACTATTACAATTCCTCAAGAGTGTCAATAAGCATATAGAAAAGAGTGACCCAGTTGATAAAGAGTATTTGTTTTTTAAGAAAGTCTTTCACAACAAGCACGCCACATGATCTTAAGCAAAGTAAGTAGTCATGGGCTAAGAGGAACACAGTCATGCATCAGTAACTGGGTAAAATACAGGAAACAAAAGATAAGAATAAATTGTCGGTATTTTTGTGCAGAGAAGTAGATAACAGAATACCCTAAAGATTTAAACTGGCACCAGTGCTGTTCAACGTGTGCATTAATGATCTGGAAAAGGGGATAAAACAGTGAGGTTGCAAAGTTTGCAGGCAATACAAAGTTACTCAAGACAGTTAAATGCAAAACTGATTGTGAAGAATCACAAAGGGATCTCAGAAAACTGGGCAACAAAATTAACCATCACCACTCAAAAAAAGAATCTTGGAGTCATCATGAATATTACTTTGAAAACACCTACTCTATGTGCAGCAGTAATCAAAAAAGCTTATTGAATGGTAGGAACCATTATCAAGGGACAGGAAATAAGACAGAAAAAATCACAATATCACTATCTATAGCCACAAGAACCAGGGGTCACCAATAGCGGCAAGTTTTAAAAAACGAAAGAAAGTGCATCTTCACACAATGCACTTGTCAACCTGTGAAATTAGTTGCCAGCGGATGTTGTGAAGGCCAAAAATGTAACTAAATTTTAAAAAATTAGAAAAGTTCATGTAGGACAGGTCCATTAATGGCTGTTAGCCAAGATGACTAAGACAGCAACCTCAGGCTCTGGGCGTCCCTAAACTTCCAACTGCCTGAAGCTGAGACTAAATGACAAGGGCTGAAGCACTTGATTACTGCCCAGTTCTATTTCTTCCCTCTAAAGCCTCTGGCATTGGCCACTGTTGGAAGACAGGATACCAGGCTAGATGGCTGGTTGGTCTGACCCACTATGGCGATTCTTACGTTCTTAATAAACCTTAGAGTGCCAGAGCTCACAGAGAGGAATTTTAAACACGAAGTTACATTTCTGTTTTCTGTGCTGAATATCATCGTGGCTTGGGAGACACATACATTCTCTAGAGTGAACCCAGGCCTGCTAGCCTGAAGAGAACTGTACTATTTGGTCTCTAAAGAAGAAATGGGACAGGAAGTTGGGAAGCTGTTATTCTGACTACCTGATTTGCTGCTGACCAGTACAAATATAGTGTGGCAAGCTTCCAGGTGATGATGACCATCTGCTTCTAAATGATTTGAGGAGTATTAATGATAATGTGCCACAGCTGCAGCTCTGCGGTGAGCCTGTGACAGAATGCTGGATGCTCACAGCTGAGCCAACACTCTGCTCACTTTTAGGATACATCTTTGCTGTAATTTAAACCTTAGGTCAAGCTTCTATCTACACACAAACTACACTAACCCAGGGCTCAGACCTAGGGTTCCAGGACCCCACAAGGGTGGAGGATCTGATCATGCATCAAGCTGGGACCCAGAGTTCAAGCCCTTTTGTTCTGCAGTGCAGACACAGCCCCACTGTACTCATGCCCTGAGATTCCACCAAAAGTATTCCACAATCCATGGGACAATTTTCTGTGTCCTCTGGACAGTTATGTTCAGTAGATAGTCAAATTTTCTCACACTGCACCACAAAAAAGAAATAAAGTGGCCACATTTAGGAGGATACTAGGAAGTCTGAGATACGGGGTATTGAACTCAGGCTCACACAATGCAATGCAGGGACCCAGGGCTCAGCAATTCCTAACCAGGGTTACAAATGAGCGTAGATGCTCAAACCCATGGTTAATAAACCCATGGTCTGCTAACTCAAGCCCTACCTATTCTGAGCATACATTCAAAGCAGACATATCCTTTGGCATCCATCAGGTTCCCTGGAAAAGATATATAAGCTAATTACCCCATCAGGTTAGAAGGGCTGATGAACCAATTAGCCCATCACCTGAAGGAGATAAGACATAGGAGGAAGGGAGTCAAGAGAGGACTTGGGCTAGCTGAGTGTGTTCAGATATCTAAAGGAAAGGAGATATCTGGCTTAATGAGAACATGAGAAACATAGAGAACCACTGTATGCAATATTGCTGCACAGCACTGCATTCACATATTGGTGATGAGAATGTAAATAAATCACATGAAGTTACAACTATGAGAGTTTCAGAGGTCCCAGAGCATCTTCGGACAGGAATGGAACACATCCCATTACTGAGTCCTGTGTCCTCCTCAGAGTCTACCACCACTGCTGACCACGTCAGGTCTCCAAAACCACCCTTTCCCCCCAGCCAACACTTATTTCTCAAGCCCAGAAACTGCAATGCATTGAGCACAGTCCCTCCAAAAAAAGTTCATCCCCAGGCACCTATTCTGTATCATTCTCCACTTTCTCCTTCCACTGCTGCTGGTACAGCTGCTGTTGCAGCTGCCAGAAGTTCTTGGCATATGGATTCCAAAGCCATAGTCAACCACATAAACATCCACCAGTCTCTGTGTATTATCAGCTGTCAGTATTGCAAGTTGGAGCACTATCCCATCTATGATAGCAGACACCAAATGCCGGATGCTCTAAAAATGGAACATGCTCATGCACAAGATAGGAATAATAAGATAGCAAGAAAGGAATCACTGGCACTTTTGAGCTTATCCCCAAGACCCACGATTAGACTCACTCCTAGCAGGTTTTGCAACGTATCCCACAACACAGAACGAGAGTTCCAGAATGCGTATATGCAAGCAACCTTACTTAAGGCTTGCTGATTTTCAGTTAAGACTACTAGGGAAGATATGTGCTTTGGATAAGTATAATTCATCAAGCTGTAAGGAAAGAGGAAGATCATACACTAAAATTGTTTCACCACTTCTATCTTTAACTGAGATGTGGGGGGTGTACAAACTAGTAACTTAGTCAGGCCTCACTAATTTTTCTAATATACTAGTTACAGGAACTTAAAGGGCTGTTTTCGCCCAGATACTCCAGGAAATCTATTATGCCTGTCTCCTTTTCTCCTTTCAGAGACGGAGGACGTGAAGGGATATGCTAAGTAAGTTCTTATTCTCTATTCTAAAGGGGCAAAGAGTATTTTATAATAATTAATTTATCAGAGGCAATTAGTTTGCCTTGAATTTACCTGATCGATAGGCATCTCTACTTTCAGATTTTTATCTTCCTGGACCTCTGCTGCCCCTTGAACTTCTCCCCGTGGTTTATCAGCTTTAAAAATACTTGGTGCTGCAAAGTAATGGAAAACGTTAGTTTTAAAATTCTGCTTTTACTGTCATGAACCCTGCCACATTTGCTTATTCATTAAGTTCATGCTTAGGTTTATTAAAATTCAGTATTTTTTCTTAGCAAGTAAAGAATCAACTATATAATAAGAAGAAACATTAATCTTATTTTCTTTATTTTCAAAAGTTGCACAACCTAATCAAGATCCAATGCAGCACCCTTGTTAGTCTAGTTCGGTAAAACAAACAAACAAGGAGCCCTGTGGCACTTAAAGACTAACAAATATATTTATA
>ML681979.1:264827-319773 GCA_007922195.1 Podocnemis expansa
AAATATATTTGTTAGTCTTTAAGTGCCACAGGACTCCTCGTTTGTTTGTTTTACAACCTAATCAGTTTCATAAAAAATATGAATATATATTCCTATTGAAATATTATTTTTCTGAAAGGGCTTAGTAGGAAGTTTTGTGCAGAACACTTGGTCAAGGAGATATGCACTAATGCAAATATCAATGCTCAGTAAATTAAAATTATTACATAAAGAGACTAAAAATGTTGAATTATCAGGCTTCATGCCCCAGAAGAGTAAAAGGCAATCAAATAACCAAAACAGATTTTTTCCTATCTTTTTAATATGTTTATTAAGCTTTATTTCATAATAATAAGCAAGAAAACACATTCAGAAGTTTCAGCGATGTTAGTCTAGTAAAGCAAAAAAAGCAACAAGTCTTGTGGCACTTAAAGACTAACAGATTTATTTATCACATGAGCTTTCATGGGAGAAAACCCCACTTCGTCAGATGCTTTGAAGAGGGGGAACTTACAGAATTGGATGAAAATAATTGCAGAAGAGTGTTAGACAAGGGATCAGGTCATACTGCAGTCTTACACTACCAAGCATTTACTTTCGTCCAATTCTGTAAGTTCCCCCTCTTCAAAGTGTCTGACGAAGTGGGATTTTCTCCCATGAAAGCTTGTGCGATAAATAAATCTGTTAGTCTTTAAGTGCCACAAGACTCCTTGCTTATTCAGAAGTTTGTGATAGAATAAAGATAATGAATTTGCATAATTTAATATAAATATTAAAGCAAGCAGAGGCCTTGATTACCCTACTGCATTAAATGCTGTACAAATATATGTAAGTACATAAATACAATCCCCTACCCAATTAGCTTACAACCTAAGAAACATTTAGAAGCAACTTCCATACAAACAGAGGAAGACAGGTGGACGCAATCCCCGTGTTAGGATCTGAGTCTCCAGAATCCATGTCTACAGCTCCTGGGTGAGCTTAGCACTGGGAACAGAGGACTATGAGCCTTACCGATTCAAGTACCTATGGAGGTCCTGACTGGCCAAGACTCCTGTGTTCCCTTATTGGCCCAGGAATGCTATTAAAGCTCTAGCCCCTAGGGCTAAATACCTGGATGCTGTTTGTGCAACTACTTGGGTCCCTAGCTTGCTCTTGCAAACAGATCCTGCAGCACACTCTTGATAACTTACCTTGCCCGTGGTTCCTGACCACAGCCCTGCTCTTAATATCTGGCCTCACTCCCGGTCCCCTGCTCTGCTACTAGTGCCTCACCCTGCCTCAGTTTCACTAAACCTACTTTGGCTGGCTCACTCGGCTCTAACGCAGTGCAGCTCATTGACCTTGATGGTGATCTGATCCTATGGCCTGGCACTGATATGGTTGTTACTTCTGGCCTTGCCCCTCTAGACTGACCTCAGGTGTTGTTCTCAAGTTACCTCCACCCCAGGCCTTAGTCTTAACCCACAGCCAGGGCTCTGAAAGGGCTGACCAACTGACTTGGACATTGCGGCTATGTCCACACGATGATTTTAAATCGAAACAATGACTGCTGTTTCGATTTAAAAGTTGTCATGTCCGAATGACGTTTCATTACTTCAAAATAGTAAAACCTAGGCTGACATCAAAATAGTCATTATTTCAATTTAACACTTTTGCCCTTCTCCTTCCCAGGGTGCCTTCCTTTTTCTATATATGAGCTGGCAACATGGCCCTACCAGGGGGCCATGTTGCCACACCTCCCATGCTGCCCCTCTCCTGATTCAAAATAGCAAGTCCTGTGTCTGGACTTGCTATTTCAATTTAAGGTTTTTGCTTATATCAATTTAAGTTAATTTGAAATAACGATTTTATTTCAAATTAACTTATTTCGAATTAACTTATTTCAAAATAAGCGTCTACGTGTGGACACAGCCTGTGAGGAAATTATTAAGAAGCCTAGCTATATGTACCTACATTTCAAAACACTGGTTAGTTTGTTTTCTTTGTATTACTTCCAAGGAACAATAAACTTTTTCATTTCCCTGCTCCTTATACATTATGTTTAATAGAAACACTTCAGCAACTCTTCTATAGATTTAAAAAAAACAGAAAAATGGAAGTAGTTCATCTAAACAAAATTCTCAAAACATACGACAAATACAATATTTCATGTTACCCTTATCAGACACTAGCGATGTAGCCCTTTCAGGTCTTGCCTTCTTGACTTCTTTGCTTTCTTTGGCATAAAAAACTGAGTGCGCTTTTCCATCTGCCAGTTTGGGGCTTTTTAGTGATTTTGTTGAAGGTCTACATGAAGGTTGACTCGCACTTTGTTTCTCTGACTAAATGAAACATTAAACAGAGAACATACAAATGATTAACAATGTTTATATATTAACTATTAATTATGCCCAAATAATTTGTCGGCAGCTGTGAACTTTCAGCATTAACAACAATGTAGGTCAGCATCCATCATGCATATTTGTGTTATTGCTTTAATTTCTTAGAAGGCCTGTTGACTTGCAAAGACTGGAAAACAGCAGTAGCCTTTCCACTTGCATTCCTGCACAGCTTCTGCTACAGGGCTGAACCATGAGCAACAGATGGAATTGGTAGGTTAAAAGATTTCATACTATTAAAATTATTAAAAGACTTTTTACTGTGATATACAGGATATTAGCCTATAATGCTTTTTTCCATAATCAGACCATGACTTTTTCTATAATTTACAATGGCAAAGAAACTAATCCAAGTCATGATCATTCCTGTTAGACATTCTCATATTGTCACAGTTGTTGTTTTAGATACATGGGACTAAAAATTATGACTATGCTTTTCAAAGAAGTTGCTGGGTTCCTGTATGTGAGTCAGCTAAGGGAGAATGTAGATATATGTACAACAAACACATTGTTATAAGACTTTTAAAACAGCAATCCTTATGTGGAGATACCAGGAAAGACTAAACAGACTTGCAGCTAAAGCAGGTTCAAAAGTCTGACAGAACAATTTTCTGTCAAAGAAAACATTTGGTGAAAATGCATAGTTTAAAATGAGTTTTTCAACAGGGTAAAGTGAAAACACTTATCTTTGATCTTCTTATTTCAGTAAAATGAGGTCACAATGCTTCATTTGATAAGGTAAAAAATTTTGGTTTTAACTATCATTTTGATTCATTGCATTTTGGCTTTTATATACTATAGACATCTTCCCATTAATGTTTTTAACACAAAACTCTAAATTAAATGCATCAAATTGATAAGATGAAATAAAATGCTGGATGCATCTACACTGGCAGGTTAGTCTGAATTAAGGAGCCTTAATCTGAACTAACTTAGTCCCTGTTCACCACAGACTTTCACTAGTTCAAATTAAGAAATTCCTCAATTCAAACTAATGAAAACTTACTTGGAATCAGTAACTCCTGCATTTGGTTCAAACTAAGCACTTAGTTTGATTCTCAGTCAAACTAAGGGCAGTGAAGACTAGGATTAAGTCTTAATTCAAATCTAATAGATTCAAATTAGGGCAGTTAGTTCAAATTAACAAAGTGTACTAATTCAACTTAACGTTTTAGTCAAATTAGTACACTTTGTTAATTCAACTTACTAAGGTCAGGTTTAGCGCGAATTAAGGTCAAACTTAGTTCAACTTTGTTAATTCAAACTAACTTTTGTAGTGTAGACATAGCCTGTCATTGTAATAACATAGTTTTATCTAAGTGATCTGATGTTTCAAACTTCTGAACAAACATTTTTTGGAATTTTCATGACATGGGAAACTTTGAAGTTCAGCTTTTGTTTTTGGGTCCAATTTAAAACAGGGGAAAAAACCACCTTTTCAAAATGTTAGCATTTCTCACACAATAGAAGTTCCAGTTCCCACCCATTTCTATATGCCACCCTCTGTTTCACCACTTTAAACATACAACCCATCAACTTGTCCTGGACCAGCTCTGCAAAAGCAAACAAATGCTAGTAACAAAAAAACAAAACAAAACAAAACAAAAACCCACATTTATTAGCAAGGGTTAAGGTGCAGAGCTACTCTGCAAAGCTATTGTGAAAAGGGGTTCCATGTTAAAAATCACCCAATGACTTACGCAGCAAATTCACATAAGATGCAGCAGGAATAGGGCACTTTAAACCAGGAACAACACAAAATGTCCAATAAGTTCTTGGAATGTCCTGGGTTCAATCTTTTGTTTCATAAAGTAAGGAATGTAACAAGAGGGACAGGTATTTTAGACATGACTCTAACTAACAAGGAGGAACTAGTTGAAAATTTAAAGGCAATGTGAGCGAAAATGATCATGAAATAATGATTTCATAGGTCTAAAACAAGGACTGAGTGAGAGCAGTGGAATAAATACAGTGGACTTGTAAGTGCAGCAGCACCTCTGCACCTGAGATCAGAGACCTTCATCAGCAGGGGCCATCAGACCACACATGTGAATCTCCCCGCTATTGTATTGTGCACGGGACACATATTTAGCTTTGTATGATTTGACTGCTCCCAGTTCCTCCTTCACCACAGAGCATATGCTTTCAGCTCCAAAGCTGAGGAGAAAATTGCTGGTACTGAAGCACTGATAGGGACTCATATCTCTAAAAACCTCAGTTACTGCACAGGGTGGATAACCGTCTCTTCTGTTTTGAATGATTCCCTATAGGTGTTCCACTTGTAGGTGACTAGAAAGCAGTGCTCCTCATTGGAAAACTGGGTTTTTAGAGGTTTTTGGAGGCCACGTGAGACTAAAACCTCTCAAGAAAGGTCTAGGTATAGTTGGTCCTACCTCAAAACAAAGGGCTGAACTAGTTGACCTCTCATGGTTCCCTTGCAGCCCCACATTTCAATGATTGAAATTCAATTTGTTTGCAAGGAGAGTTATGGTTATTGTTACTGTTAGCTATGAAAGTTTGATCTTGGGTTTCACAGGAAAGCTGAGGAAGGTTTTTTCTACTTTAAACAGTGCTTTCAGTGGATGCAATCAACAGAAGACTCTGGGCCTGCAATTGGCATTTAGCTCACTTTTTTCAGACTTGTTGCCAAACTCCCAAAAAAGTGGCCCAATTTTCTTAGGTGGTTCCAGTGATTGGTACTTTGGAAGTTGTTTTTATTGCCAAATATGGTGTGTTTTAACTTGAGTCAGATATCTGGCTGCAAAAATCCTGTTATAACATACTTTTTTTTTTTTTGTACCTATATGTACCTAGCTGAAGTAAATTCGAACAAGGTTCATCTCAATTAGTTACACTGAAGTAAAAGATTACTTAACTCCACAAAGATTTTACAGTAAGATAGATAACACAAATTAGTTATGTCATTGTAAAAATGCATGTTTTGGCAGTAAAGTGTCACGTGCTATCTCCTAGGTACTCCCTTATGGTGTGATTTGTGTTTTATTCATGTTCACCCTTACAGAGTAACTGTGTATTGTCTGATACAAAGTATGACTTGTAGCATGTTTCTGGAGTGCTCATGACATACTGAACATTATCTTTATGGTAGCATGTTCCCTATAATGCTAGATATAGATATAGATATAGATATAGATGTGTGTGTATATATATATGCATGTATGTATGTACAGATATGAAAACCTGTCATAGCTCCACGTGTCTCTTATGCAGCTCAAATGGGTGCAGACAAACACAAAGCTGAAAGTACACATCCATGCTGAGGCATGCATACAAGAACAACGGACTGGCCTAAGCACCTCTGAGCACTTTGGCTCAACAGGGAAAAATCATGCCCATTTCCAGGCACAACTGATCACCTCACCCTACAGGTGTCAAGGAAATTTGTTAAAAAGAAAGAGGCTTCTTTTTCCTCTAGAACAATGGTTCTCAACATTTGGTAGATCACGACACACTTGACAGCATGTTGTGACCTTACAAAACACACCAGCTTACCCCTCCCAGGCCAAATCCAGCCATCTCCCTGGCTCATCGCAACACATTTACTGCTGTGCAGTGACAGTAATGAATCCCAACACAGTGGTTGAGAACCATTGCCTTAGAATCTGTCTGCCAAACGACACTAGTGAAAGGCACCTACAGACAGGGGGAGTGAAGGGCATGACCGCAAGAAGCATCACAACCAGCTGAGGGTAAATTATCTTCACAGATTGAGAATCTATTGAAATATTAATCCTTGTTTAGGATGCAAGTTATCCTTTAGTTGACTGTGAGCATCTCCTGACACATTATTAATCTCTTGATTTATATTACTCTGACTTCCATTCACTTAAAATCTTGCTGTAGACAATAAAATTATTTTGTTTGTTTTATGAAAACAGTGCATGTGGATTTAGTGCATGCAGAGACCTCCTTTTGAGTGACAGAACTGATGCCTGTCAATTTCTTTGCTAAATGGATGGACAAATGTAAATGAACTTGCAGGTGCAGTACACGACACTGAATCTTGCAAGAGAGCAGTTCCTAGGATTGCATCTGGGACTGGGGGGTGTTTGCTGGGGGTCTCTTCCATAAGTGGCTGGCCAGAAGTGCTCCTTTACTAGGTCAGGGACCCATTACTTGCAGGAGGCTGGGTATGGGCTGACCCAGAAGTGGGTAGTACACACAGCAAAATGGGGTAAGTCTGGACTCAGGAATGTCACAGCTACACAACAGTCCAGATTGCAAGCAGAGGAACATCACATGACATCAGCCTGAAAATCTGAACACTTTTATTTGAGTGCCTACACGTAGATTTAGATGCCTAATTTTAAGCAGTCAAATCTGAAATTTTCAATTTTAGTTACTGATTTGCTTGATGATTTGGGAACCAGAACAGAACCTTGCTTACAATCCATTGCTCTATTGACTTTGTGATAATCACCTTTCCTCTTTCAAGTGGCATTCACATATGTATGTATGAATTAGTTCACTGGGAATTGTGATTTTTTTTAAAAAAGAAATTGTTTAAATTAAGACATTTAAAAAATAAAAATAAACATTTTCTTCTCAACTTATTTCTTATATGTTTAAGACCTTTAACACAGCAGATAAACTGTTACTTTAATTAGACACGTTAAACTAAAATTATATTTTCAGATTATTTCGAAGCAAATGATTTGAAAAGAATGTATGATTTGTTAAAAATACATATTAGAGAACAGGTCCAGAAAAGTCAAATACTCTGTACTTATTAGTGGTAATGGACTGTATGTATACTCATCTAAACCATATTCAAAAGATAATAAAGCATATTAAGCATTCTGTAGAAATGTGTTACATTGCTCCAGATGCTGCACTTTAGTTCTCTGATGTAACTAGAATATCCTGTCAGCTATTTTAATTTGTTCCCTATCCTTTCTTATGCTCATATCAACATCATTATTATCTTTTGGGGGAACAGGGAGGAAGGTGAGAGCAAAGAATGATTACCTGGTAAATCAACTAGGCAATTGTTTAAAGAAAACTATTATGACCAAGAGTAATACCTTAAAAAGAGCTCTACAATTTGTTGGCCCTAATATTCCCTATTATTGCACAAGGAGATTTATCTCATTATATCAGCTTACAACAGAAACTAGTCATTGCGATTTATTATAGGAACATATGTGTCCTTGCACATGTATGAGGAGTGTATATATTTCAAAGTTCTATCACTTCACCCCAATCCCCAGGGGTTAAAGTCAGCTGGAATGCACCGAAATGGCATTCTGGGGCCCACTATTTTTAGGGGCTCAGCATTCCTAGACCCCTAAAAATAGAAAATGGAGCTGGAACACTGCGTTCCGGGGCCCACCATTTAAAAATAGCAGAACATAGCATTCTGGCTCTATTTTCTATTTTTAGGAGCCTGGCGAATGCTGAGCCCCTAAAAATAGCAGGCCCTGGAATGCTGTTCCGGCACGTTCCTGCAGGCAGGGAGCTGCCTCAGGCTGGGAGAGTTGCAGGGCCAGAGCCTCAGCCTGCACCAGGGTTGGGGCCACTCATCCCCGCAGCCAGGTAAGGGGCCTGGGGGGGGGGGGTTCGGGAGCAGGCAGGCTGGCCTGGCTGGGAAAGGGTGCAGGGGAGGGGGCTGGCCCAGGGCAGCAGGGAAGGCAGTGCAGCATGGACGGGAGCTAGGGACGGGTTGGGGGACTAGCGGCCAGACAGGGGCAGCAGGCACTAGCTGGGATGGGAGCCTGACTTTGGGGGGCAGGGACTAGGGTGAGGGTTAGGCATGTGGGGAGCAGGAACTGAAGCAGGGGGTAGGTGGGTGGGGGGGCAGCAGCTCGGGTACAGGAGCATGTCCCAGACATGCAGAATGGGGACCTGGAACTGCATGAGGGGACCTGGAAATTTAGGAGGGTTCCAGGACTCGCCAAATCATACTTCAACCCCTGCCAATCCCATGGACTAGTGGAACAAGTATCTTTCTCAAACATAAACCAAAAGAGAAATGTCAATAGAAGATATCAGCTACTGCTGCTGCTATGAATCTAAATATTAAAGACTTTGCAGATTTTATAATATTTACCCAATTTAAATTATAAATTTAGATTCTGGTTCTTTTCCTGCTATTAACATCAGTGCTGTTCTTACACTGATCATTGTTATTGCAAAGATCAGCACCACTTCAGAGGTTGTCAAACAAAATAATACATGTGAAATGAAAAAGTGGTGTCAGTGTTTGTTGCTACTTAAGTCACTGGAAATACTCATATTAGTGAGTGGTACCAGATGGGGCTACAACATATCCCCCAAAGATAGTAGACTAACAATATTGACCCGGGCACATCTGTTCATTTAACTTCACACCAAATAATGTACAGACTACTATATGTGGCTAATGGATAATTGCGCTGGGCAACATGCAAGCGCAAGTTAAAAGATACTGAATTGCAAATATTTTATTTTAGAACAGTGGTTCCCAATCTTTTTGGCTCAAGGGCCACAAATATCATTTTTACAACTCTGAAGAGCTACCAGTCTATCAACTAATAAAAATGTACTGAGCTATATAATATTAAGGATTACAAATCACCATATACTAAAACGGGTAGCTGTCTTAGTCTAGTCCAACAAAACAAACAAGAACACTGGTGGCACTTTTGAAGACTAACAGTTATTTATTGCATGAGCTTTCATGGGAGAAAATCCCATGTCATAGGACACTTTGAAAATGGGAAACTTAAAGAATGGAGCAAAGTAAATGCAAGGAAGTATAAGTCTTAGGATCTAGTCAGATTGTAACAGCAAATCAAAGCAGCTGTTAGGATTAAAATAGTGGAGTACAGCAATTAGCAGGGAGGTGGGTGAGGGGAAGGTAAGCAAAATTACCTGTTGTAATGGGAAAAGAACCCATAATCTTTATTCAATCCTGAGTTCAGAGTCAAATTTGCATATGAATTCCAATTCTGCAGATTCTCTTTGAAGCTTCAGTTTGTTATTCATTTGCTTGAGCACAGTTATTAACAAATCATCAATGGAGTGGGCACAGAGACCGAAGTGTTCCCCTACTGGGTTTTGAATACTGTGATTTCTTATGTCAGATGTGTCCATTTATTCTTCTGCACAGTGACTGTCCTATTTGTCCAATGTATAAGGAGAGGGGGCATTTCTGTCACATGATGGTATAAATAACATTGGTGGATGAGCAAGTGAATAAGCCCTTGGTGGAGCACCTAGTTTGATTCGGTCCTATGATTGTGTTTTTAGTGCAAATATGTAGGCAAAGTTGGCAATCTGGTTTCCTGCAGGGGTATGTGTCTGCTTTATTGATTCTGTTTTAAGTCCGTAATTGCTAAGATCTGTTTAAGGTTGGGGAGCTGTCTCCTTGCTGATCTCCTGTTCCCCTGGCTGAAGCAGAGAAACTGCATCTATCCTGTAGCTTTGTGCACTCCACCTGTGTACTTAGGCAGTCAGTGATTCCCTTCAGCAGCCCCAGGGACAAGTGATTAGTGCTCCCTTACCTCTCACTCCAGCAGGGATACTCACACTTAGGGACCCAGGTAGAGCACTTTGCCATGCTCCCTGCTGAAGTCAGAGTAAGGGAATGCTGATCTCCCATCTTCTTGGGTGCAGCAAGGACCCTGCACAAGTCTTGTAGCCCCAAGGCAATGTGCTTTGCCTGGGTCTTTAGGCAGCAGCTCCTTTCTAAACCCAGCAGGAAGGGAGTGGCAGGCCACTTTGAAAGATCCTGCAGGTCACCTTTGGCCCAGGATTGGAAACCACTGTTTTAGAATACGTTTGCAAATTTTAGAATCTAATTTCTTAAGTATATATTCACTTTTAATTTTGTTGAAGGTATGATGTCAAAAATGACCCAAGTGAGCAAGTTCAATGCTGCTATAAACAGGCAAGCTTCCACTAAAGTCCTTCTGCACATAGGTCTGCCCCCCATGTTGAAATCAGGGAGGCAACTCATGATAGTAAGTCTAGTAGTAAGTGTCTACAGAACAGGAGTCTTATAGGAGATTTATACTCTGTGCATGCGTCTTTAAAGTTTAACCTATATTGCCTTAACAATCCATTAAAAAAAAAAGTGTTTAGAATACAGAATCTTTGACTTCTTGCACGCAGATTCAATCCCTACTGGACTGGAAGTAACTGAATCTTGTTAATATTTGATGTCTGTTCTGTGGCCTATTTGAAATTAGCAAGTAGTCTCAGTCCATTTCCTAATACAGTATCAGAATTGTTGCTAATTGTCACTAACTTAGTAGCTATGATCCAAGGCATAATTCAGCATGTGGTTTGAACTACTTTCTCGTTTCTAGATATGGTTTCTCAGTTGGGTTGACTTATGCTAGTAGAGGTAGTCCAGGGAAGATTTCATTACAGTTATTCACATTGTGCTTATTTGATACACAGAGGTCTTCAGTTTACATTGCTTTACGTAAGCATGGCATATTGAGTCAGACTAAAGGTCCATCTATCTCCACACTCTGTCTTCTGACAATGGCTGGTCCCAGACACTTCAGAGGGAGTAAAGAGAACAGGGCAATTTGAGCAATCCATACCCACTCATTCAGCTTTTGCTTTTAGGAGCAATTAGTTCACTTAAAAATAATAAAAAAAAAACAACAATGTTTAATCTAGCCATATTCAGAAGTTACAATTATAGAAAAGGAAGGTGCTAAATATGCAATACCATATTACAAATACTATACTTATTAATTAATACTCATTTCAAGAAGGCTAGTTACATGTCAGTATTATTATAATAGATTTTTAAAACTCAAATGCTAATAAAACCCAGTTTCCTAAGACAGTCTTGGATGAACTATATAGCCGCTTAAATGAACAGTGGCAGCCTGTCCTGAAGTTAATCCATCTCTGCACACAAAATGACTGAAAGTGGATGCAAAAGACATTTTGCTGTTTTTTCACGTGAATCTCATCAGTGCAGAGAAGTCTGTGTTTTCCATCACAGCACACATATCTAATCTGAACATGTATTAAAATGGAAGATTTGTTAAAGTTTGAACTCTGGTGTCACTTCTTCATGAGGTTGATTGATGACTGGAATGTTTCACATTTACCATGAGATACTGCCTTGTTCCTGAAACTACTAACCTAAAATGTCAAGGATGAAGCATGTGCTCTTTACTGAACTTTATTTACATTTTAGGCTTATTTTTTTAACTGCACTGTTTACATAGACATGACCCTGTTATGTACCAAAAAAATTGCAAAAAGATAGGTCTTACCATTACCTGAATTATTCATTGGTTATATAATTTTTCTCTTCAACAATTTGTATGAATAAAGTAATGCTTTTAATACAGAAGTCTTATTGCAAGTTTTATTGCATTTAATGTGTATTCAGCATTTACAATCTTACTAAATCTTTCTCTTTAGTAGATGGAATAGTGATTACAAACTCACACGCTAGACATGGTTAATCCTTATGTATGTGTAATAACACAAAATATATCCTATAGCCCAACTCTTTTTTCATTATGTTAAAAGATTCCATAGTAACAATTCAAGTGTGCATCACATGAAAGTTCAAAGGTTGATTTTGATATGTAACTTCAGATGTCCATCCATCTGGATCAAATAAGCAACCAAGCTCCACATTAAGACATTGAACTCATTTATGATACTGTAGGCTATCTGTAAAACACTAACACTGTAGCAAGATCACATTGCAGCTATTCTTTCAAAACTTGTTCCAATTCATTATAACTGGCTGACTTTAACCCTACTATGAAACTAAAAAAAAAAAAAAAAACAATCAGATACATATAATATGAAATTGACAAAAACATTGTTTTGGTCAAATTAACATTCACTCTTATCTTAATAACACAAAAATAAAGGGCATCTGCCAGAAAAGAACTGGGCATAAATAAATATTTCCTAAGCACTTATTGTACAATGTTTACTATAATATTCACTAACTATTTTTACTTACCTTCTCTCACGACTCATCTACCAAATATGAGTACATTTGAGAGCACACATGCAGATCTTTAAGATGTATGAGAAATTACCATAGGCTTCTGTACGTTGTTTGTTTCCTACAATGCATTACAAAAAGTAGCTACAATCCCTTCCCTAGTGGCATTATCTCCCTGCAGTGCTGATAATCAAACTGTAGTATACCTATCCTAATTTACTATCATCTTTCTATCTTGATCCATACCAGCAATCTCAAACTTGCAGCCCAAGGGCCACATGTGGCCCCTACACTTATTTCTTGCAGCCCGCAATGACACTATCACAATCAATATTTGCAATCAGAGCCATAACTAGCAAAGACGGTGCCCAGGACAAGGAGCTCTGGACATGCCCCCGACCCCCAGGGCCCAATCCATCCTCAGCAGCCAGGAGTCCCCCGGCAGGGAGTCTGCGTACACAACAAAATAAAGTGCGCATAAAAAAATTCAATAGTGCTAATATTGGTGCTCACAAAGAAATGTTTTTGTGCACACAAAGAAATTGTTTGCACACACAGTCTACGAGTAGTTAGAGGGAACACTGCTGCCTGCAGGGACTTTTGGGGTTCCCCACCACCTGACAAGCACAGTCAACACTGGACGGGAGAGTGCCTTTCCCTACCGCCCAGCAAGTGCAGCCAGTGCCGGGCAGGAGGGTGCCTTTGCTGGCCGTGCTTGCCAGGCAGCACTGTCAGAGCCCCATGGGAATTCCCTTCCCCAACTGCAGCTAGAGCCGGGTGGGAGTTCCCTTCCCTGGCTCCCCAAGGAATATGCCTTTAAGGTACATTCTTCTTCAGGGCCAGAAAAGGTCTGGCGCCCTTTCAAATTGGTGCCTGGAGCCTTGCCCCTTTCATCCCGCTGTAGTTACAGCCCTGTTTGCAATATCATCGTATGGAAAGGTTTCAGTGGCACAGCCCTTGGGCTAACACACTAGTCCTCATGTAGCCCATGTGGTAATTTGAGTTTGGGACCCTTGATCCATAATTTTATGGCCATACATGTCACAGGGTACTTCTAATTCCTTCCATATAAGGACCCATCCCTTGTAATTGATGTCTAACCTTCTTTGGACTAATTATTGAAATAAAAAAATTCCTTTCTACAGCAAACCCACCTTCATAACTCAAAGGTAGAGAAGTTTAGAAGGACTGGACAGAAAAAGGGGTGTTTAACAATTTCGTCTCAACTACCAAAGATGCAACAATATCATTTCATAAAACATTCAAACTACAAATTTTAGGTGTAAATAAAGATGAGGAGGTAGATGTTTGCTGGTGAAGACTAAGAGCGCTCATATATTTTATATATAATTAACCTATATCGACCCAATAAAGACAATCCAAGGGTTTTTTCCAAATTAATTAATACCCCACCAGAATCAATGATACAGAGGCTTTAATAAAGCTAACCCCTTTTTAAACAAGTTAGTCAGCTACAGTATACAAAATCATATGCTAGACACATTGTAAAATTATACAGAAGTATAGGATTTAAAGAGGTATTGTGATTACAGAACCCTACAATGAAGAATTTTGCTTTTTTTCCCTCTCCACATTCATGAACAGGTTTCTTCCCAAATTCTATGAATCTTGTGGACTCAATGCTTAATTACAACACTATGTTGGTCATAATCTCTTATCATGGACCTGTGATATGATTTTTCCTCTGTAGACAATTTGGAAAAGGAAAAGATGAAATCTGAGTTCCTCTCTTTTAAAAGATAAATATTTTCAGAACTATATCAGAGAAGAAATTAAAGTTTTTCTTCAAAACAAAATGACACACCAGAGATATTCCAATCAATTCTACATGATAAACTAAAAGCATTTATTAGGAGCATGTTCATTTCCTGCTCAGCAGGTAGGAAGAAAGCTAGCAAAGTTCAGTTGTTGGAATTAACTGAACTACTAAAGGTTATGGATTTAAATTCTGCAAATAATCCCATCCAAGAAAATCTCTAAAAATTAATTAACATATGAAGTAAATAGACTGTAAATTCACTCTTTTTGGACTCAAACGTACTGGAAGTTAGGGAGAAAGTGGAGAAAATTCTTTCATACAGATTAAAAGGGAGAGGTCAAAGGTCCCAAGCAGCATCACTCAGATTAGAACAAGGGCCAGTTGTTACTATTAGGAGAGAGAGACAGAGACAGAAACAGAGACAGGGACAGATCAAGGGTCAATTTTTTAAACTTCTACCATGGTCTTTACAATAATTATTCAGCACCTCATCCAGAAGAACTGAATTTTTTTGTTAAAACTCCCAACCTTCTGTAGCCCAAGATTTTTGTCCAAAAGTTGTGTAGACTTATTAATCAAATCTGAGAATGCAGGCTAAACGAAAAACCTCAAAAGGGGTTTAAAATTCTAAAGGTTCTTAGCTGATTTATTAGGATGAGTAAAGGAGTGGGATCTGCAATATAAAACATTCTGTAGTGTTTTAAATAGCAGTATAAAGATAGGAAACAATAGGGTAAATCTGGCATAGTGAACTCTGTGGCACCAGATAGACTTAACACATTTCTTCAAGCATAAGCTTTCGTGGGCTTCAACCCACTTCCACAGATTCATGCATCTGACAAAGTGGGTTGAAGCTGATGAAAGTTTATGCTTGAAGAAATCTGTTAAGTCTACAAGGTGCCACAGGACTCTCACTGCTTTTGCTATACACAGACTAACACGGCTACCACTCTGGAAATTTCTAGCATAGGGAACTCTTTTCCCCTCCCCTTATGTGTCCATTACACAATGCTTAGGCTCAGATGTTGTCCTTCATCTTCTTCCTCTCCCTCCCTTGGTCTCCCTATGGGCTCCTCACATAGCCTTCAGAGTGCCTGTCATCCCTCTGATCTTCACCTAATAACACCCTGTACATTGTAGCCTCTCCCCCACATCTCCTCCTGGCCCCCCTCATCTGATGTTTCTCTCCTGTACATGCTACCTGGCCTCTCCCCTTTTCAGACTATAAACAGCCAACTGTCAGCCAGTGAAATTCAGTAGAAATAGGGAGAAGCAAGGAGACCACAGCAGAAGACAGTGAAGAAGAGAGCGCAGAAAGAACCTAGCACAGAGGCCAGTTGAGAAACTGCTGAGCTGGAGGTAAGAATGTCTGACAAGAAAAATTGATTGGATCCCAGTTCAGCTTCAGAGGAAAAAGATCCAGAAAAACCATGGTAAACATTGCTGGAAAAGCAACAAATTCACCCTAAGTTTGAGCAACTGGTCTAACTGAGTTCCCACCACATGCTTATAACCAAAAGGTAACTTCTGTGCTTAGACAGATAAGAAGGACCCTTCTGAGATGAACCATGGGCATTTTTCTGTAAAGGGCTGTGAGTATAAGGATGCTTGCATGTGCCTGCGAATAAAACTGAATCCCCACAATCTGACTGAGAAACTCTCCTGCTCTACCTATTCAGCACCTGTTTGATCTACACCTGCTGAATAATCAGGTTGTGAATAATTAGTGTCAACAATAGTTAAATGCTAAGTATTTAATTGTATAGTTATCTTTCCAAATTCCAGAGGGACAGCGATGTTAGTATAGTTCAGCAGAAGAAACAAGGAGTCTTGTGGCACTTAAAGACTAACACATTTATTTATCACATGAGCTTTTGTGGGAGAAAATCCATCATCATCAGACGCTTTGAAGAAATTATTTTTGTAATGCACATAGTGATAAGTACAGTAGTTAAATGTTTTTATTAATGATATATGTTACGGTGAGACTAGTATTAAGATTAAGGTTTTCAGGCTTTTCTTAAGAATTCTATTGTATTAATAATCATATTTAACAAAGAGAATATTTGTTTCCAAAGGAATGACTGAGAGAGTGTCAATCCTTGATCAAACAGCTGTATTTGGGTCTCGGAGGGATAGATTAAAGGGGTCCCTGGATAAAAATTTGGTAAACCAACCACACTGAGCATTTATCCTTGATACAAAGAAAAACCATCTAACAGCCAGGGGTTAAACTATGACAGAACACCCCAGAATGGTGGTCTGGGTCCCCCTATTTTTAGGGGCAGAGTTCCAGGGCCCCCTAAAAATAGAGGAACGCACCAGAACACAGCTTTCCAGCGTGATCCCCACAGGACCAGCTGAAGGAAGGGGCTGAGGGCAGGAGCAAGCCTGGCAACACCTCCCCCCCTTTCCCAGTGCCTGCACCAGCCCCGCCACTTCCCACTGGGCCCTGGCAGCATGCAAACCCCAGACCCAGTCTCAGGCCTGCATCCCCTATCGCCAGCCAGCTGGTGCCACAGTCTCCCTCCACCTGGCCCAGCTCCTTGGTCATGCTGGCAGTGCAGGTAAGGGGGCTTAGGGACAGCCAGACAGCTGGCAAGGAAAGCTGGGGCGTGGGGGAAGAAGGGGTTGGGATGGTGGGCTGGGGTGGTATGGAGGAGGTTGGGGGTGGAGTGGGGGAATGGGGACAAGGGGACTGAAGGTGGCTGAGAAGCTGTAGAAAGGGTTGTTGGGCTGAAGGTGGCGGAGTGAAGACAGGGAGCTGGGGGTGGCGGGTTAGGAGGGCTGGAGTGGGGACATGGGGAACAGCAAGCCTAGGGAATGGGGAATGGGGCTGAGGAGGACATGGGGAAGGAGGAGTCTGATGGGGGGCAGGCATTTTGGGGCAGTAGCTAGGGTGGGGGGGCAGTAGCTGGGGTGGGAGCAGGCATCTGGACGGGACACTAGGTGGGGTGGGTGAAGGGTGTCCAAACCAGCATGAATGATGCCCAGGCCTGTGTGAAGGGGGTCCGGAGCTTTAGGAGGGTTCTGGGGCTCACCAAATTATACTTTAACTCCTGCTAACAGCCAAATATAAAACCAAAGGTAATACTTCCACAAATCTCGGAGAGCAGCAGGCCAAGCTGGCCTCTCTGTTGCAATCACAGAAATAATCAGAGCTATGGAGCAAACAAATCTAGGAAAGGCCAATGGCTTTAAATGGCCTACCAACAGAATTCTTTGAAAGTTTCAAAGATAGTCTGATCCCTAAGCTGTTACACATTCAAAAAGATGCCTTAAATAAAGATATATTACCTCCTGCTAGAGGGAAGCCGTAATTACTATATTACTTAAAACTGGTAAGAATGTGCAAATGTTTAACAATTACAGAGCCAACTCTTTAATCAGTATTGGCATAAAAATATGCTAAAAAATATTGGCTAAGATGTTTAAAAAGTAAAGAGTGATTTGGTTCATCCCAATCAGGTGTGTTTTATTAAAAAGATATATCTCATATAACACACATCAGCTAATTAATGTCATGGTATTCCATCAACACTCCTGATATTCCCATGCAATCATTTCATTTTATACAGAAAAAGCTTTAGACAGAGTGAACTAGCAATATGTTTCTTACCTTGGATAAATCTGGATTGGGGAAATCCAATATTTCATGGATCAAGCTGTTTTATTCCAATCCCAGTGCTCATAGCCTAATAAATAGCACATTTTCTTTTCTCTTTGATGTGCTTTGGGGAACTAAACAGGAATGCCCGCCTCATGTTCAATCCAGCATTAGAACCACTTGCAGAACTAATTAGGGAACCAAGGGACTCAAGGGACTAAATCAGGACACAGGAGACAAAAATCCTTTTATATGCAGATGACATCCTCCTGTTTATTAAAAATCCAGATCATTTTATTCTAAATATCCAACAAATAATAGACTAGAAGACAAACTGGGATAAATCAGAAGCAATAGAGATCTTATTGCATTTAGCTGACAGCAGCTCAGGACATTTAGATGGCAACAGACATACCCCAAATATTATGGCATCTTGTTCCCTCATGAAATTTAAAATACAGTCAAGGATAATCTAGCCATGTTAAGCATGATATAAATAGGTGGCAGGTAGTACTTCTCCCTCTCTGGAAAATTAATGCCCTTCTCAGGATTGTTTTTATTCTGAATTCTGTCCTCATCCACATTCCTATTTTATCAAAATTGACTCCATGTATCAGTTCTTCTTGTGGCACACTAACAAACCCAGAATCTTCTGATAAAGATTACAGCTCCCTGTCAAAATACGAGGATTTAAATTCCTAAAATTCACCATCAGGCAGTAATTCTCAGCCAGTGGCTCATTCCCTCGTGCTGGAGAACCCCAGATTAGCTCCAGATGTAAGAAGAATTGAGAGTTCCTTTACCCCTTTCAAATGTCCTGCACTCAGATTATTACTGAATCTCATAAGAACATTTAAGAACTACCACAGCAGTCAGAAATACTTGGCGTACTATGCCTACTAATTTTAAAATCAGCCTCTTCCACAAAGCTTCTACCTGCAGTAACTCAAAACTCTGTATAGCAGGCAACCTCACCATCTGGCCAGATTGGATTAGGAAACGGATTTTGACCATCAGTCAATTTATTGAAAATGGTACCTTTCTCCCTTGTACAATATTAAAAGGGAGGTTTAGTTCAGAAACTAAAAAAAAGTACCAATATATCCAATTTAAACATGCCATCTCCCATCCATTTCACCCCAATGCTTGCACTACTCTTACCCACCTGAACTGCTTTCATTGCTCCAAATATTATCCATATTACCAAGAACTGTGGCAACATTGCACGCACACCTGGTCAGCAAATTTTAATTAAACATGGATTCCCTTAAAAAGAAATGGGAGGAGAAACTAGAAACTATTCTCTGCTAAACAACAGAAACAAGTTTCAGCAACAGCTCTCAATTGCTCCTTCGATTCCCATTGAAAATTAATCCACCAGAAACTCACATGAGAAATCCATAGGACCCCTCTCCAGCTACTCAAAAACATGCTGCTAAGTCCAATAAATGTAGGTATTATGATTCAGCAAGTGCTAACTTAGCGATATGCTTTTGGAATGCTCCCATACACATGTTTTGGGCAGAACTCAATTACAAGTTAATTTCTCCTATCAAATAAATTTTTGATACAAGCTAAACAGGTAATCTTAAACCTACCGGTCAGGGGCATAGCTAGCCCCTGCTTTATAGCTGGGCCCCTTACTCTTCAGGGTGCACCTGGCCAGCCCTGCTTGGCTATGCATACATTAGAAAGCTTAGATCGGACTTGCTTAGTCCAAACTAAGCAGTTCTGAGTTAGTCTGAACTGACTGCAGCTATCTGTTCAAACTAACTTTTTAGTTTGAACAAAAAAGCATGGCTAGTTTGAGCTAAAAGCTAGTTTGAACCAAAAACCATGGCTAGTTCGAAGTAACCACTTAGTTCAAACTACCATGGCTACATCATGCTAGTTCAAAATAAAGTTCAACCTAAGTTTGAACTAAGTGCTTTGTTCAAACTTATTCTTTGAACTAATTAAGCTCTGCTTAGTTCAAATGAAAAAAAAATTTAGCTTGAACTGCCTGGAGAGTTGGGAGGAAAAGGGAGTCGGAGAGGCAGCCCAGAGCCTGCCATGAGGCTGGAGGTGCAATAGAGGAACACCTACCCCCACTCATCTGCCCATGCCTGCTCCTCTACCCTCAGCGCTGATGCTCACAACCTCCTGATGCCATGGCAGCAGGCTTGCTCTGCTGCCAGGGGCTGTGGTGTGTGGGTGGACCTGCTGGTCAGCTGAGTGGACACTGGCCACCCTGGCCCATGCTATGCCCCTGCCACTGGTGTTAACTGGCTGCTGAATAAGTCTGAAAAACTGTGGCTCAGCAGAGCACTCGTAACTGGTAGAAGAATAATATTGAAAAAATGAAAGCAAAGACTGGAGTACAGACATTGTAAGCTTGGCCATTATGACCATATACCATAGCTTCAGAGATATGGGATGCTTTCCTGGAAGCATTTGAATGACCTAATTAAAGGCTCAGGCCTCCTCTTTTTCTCCTCTTCCTCTCTACTCACTTCCTTCCCTGCCTGACTGTCTCCCCCTCGTCTGAATTTTGCTTCTAATTCCCACCTTATTTCAATAAACTTACTATAGCTCACTGGATTTTTATAAACAACTTTTGATTGTTTACATATTATAACAAGATAATGTATAATTTGTTCTGTTTGGTTTTTTGATATATATATTTTAAAATTTATAAAAAGTGTATAGAAAAGCATTAGGTTCTTTGCATAAAGTGTTCATATTCTATAGATTCTTCTGCCCTGGAATTTCATATCTTCTTCTATTTTCATAGCCAGAAAGCATTTCTTCTCTGCTTTACTGACCCAGATAAACCAATCCATTAATCTGTTCTCCAACCTATCCCACATCCATCTTCTTCTGTCATATTAATTCTGTTTTATCTCTCCATAATTCAGCATAATCTTGCTTTCCAGATAATTTCAAATTCTTTTCTGTAGCCTCTATCCACTTACAACAATCCAAAGAACAGAAAAATAGTACAATTATTTGCATCCAGATCTTGGCCAATTCCACCACCTGCATGTTTCCTTGCCAACTTTCTATTGTCATAAGAAAGTCTATCAAAATAACAGTAAACATAACAATGGATCCCCATTGAAATCCTGTGTTCAATTCATATATCTGACATTTCATTTTTAACTCATACACAAATCTTGTTAATATAGGAAAATGATCTCATTTATTTTTCTAAGAATTCTTTCTAACTTGTAGCTTTCTGGCTGTTAAATTGTTAAGTATAGAGAACAGATAAAAAAAAACCAAAGTTTGCTGTCTTCTTTGCCATCACCCTCAGAGTATGAAATCTCCCGCAACCTCATGGGAGTCCCAAACCCGCTGTGACTTACATCAGTGAACTGATGGGAGTTGCACTGAGTTAGTCAGGACAGGACTTCAGCTCTAGTCCCGGAATGCATCACAAAATTCAAAAGGTTTTGTGACATCCTTGCAGGTTTATTTCTTGTTATAGTAGCTAGTGTGCAGCAGGAAGTATCATAGACAAAGTATTATCAGAAGGAAACAAATCTGGAGGATGAAAAAAGTAGAAAACAGCTATGCACATAATGTCAGAACAAAAACCTATTTGCAAGTATATATTAACTCATGTTAGTCATGAGAATGTGTTTACTTTTTATACTAGAGACTTCCACATGAAGAGAAATAGAAAAAATAAGAGCTGTTATGTTCAGAAAAGAAACAAAGACGACAGAATATGCTAGAAATATATGAAATAATAATGGTGCTGAGTGGGTATAGCAAGTGCTGCTGCCTACCCTACCTCATAATACAAGAGCAATTGGACATCCAATAAAATTATAAAACTGATAAAAACAAACCAACCATTTTTCACACAACATACAATCAACCTATTGTCACAAGACAGCTCTGAAGCTAAGAGCTTAGTAGAATTCAAAAGATGACAGTTTATTTACAAATAGTCTATAATGCTAACAAAAAAACCCATAGCTAAAATAGACCTGCATAAAAAATCTATGAGAGAGAAAAATTCAGGGAACAAGACAGACAGTAGGACGAAACTTCCTCTATCGGTAGCTTATATGACAATTGTCTACCACAGAGTTTCTTTCACTTTCCTCTGATGCATCTGATTCTGCTGGCTGTCAGAAACAGAATATAAAACTAGATAGATCACTGTGGAAATCTTGAGGAGACTAGTGTACACTCACTATGACTTCAAGGAGTCATTCTGCCTCTTGTGAATTTTATGAGGCTCTTTGGCGACCTCCTGAATCCACACAAGCCATAGTAGGTTCCTCAGGGCATCCTTATTTGGCTTGTTCAGTGGGGCAAAACAGTTGCCAGCCACTCTGATCACCTAGCCCCCAAAATCCACTTTTTCAGCCACTCCTCATTTGATATTTCTTTGCCCCATGCAGACCTCTAGAAGAACTTCAAAAATGACTCCCTATAAACTTTGGGAGGGCCATAGAGAAAGGGAACTAGATGACATCAAGGAGCTTAGAAACAGCATAACTGGAGTGCATTACCCACATCTTGGTCACAGAAATTAACACAGGTTTTTACAGGCACTCTGGAGAGCCAACATTGTAACTTTCCTCAGGAGTAATGGTTTTGTTTATGTCAGTGAAACGACTTGAACAAACAAGAAAACTGCACTGGATTTTTTTTTCTATTTTATGGTAATATCCAGCTGTTAAAGTAAAATTTGGTGCACCTTGGTACCTCCTAAACGGCAAGCCCTCTTCCCACATCATCCGGGCCCTCTTCCCATATCATCTGGGCCCCCTTCATGCATGTGTGGGCCCCAGCCCAGGTAGATATTTGCAACCACTTCTCAGTACCACATGCATTGGTTACTGCTCCACTCCACAAACCCACACACTCCCTACACTTCTCTCACACACACATACACACTCACCTCAGCTACACCCCAAAACCCCCCACACACACAGCTCCACCCCTACACACACAGCTACACAACCTACACACATCCAGCTGCGCGTGCGCGTGAACACACACACACCCCTAGCTACACATACAGCCCATACCCCCAGGTACAAACACACACACCCTGCTCCACACACACCCCTGCAGCATTCCTTGTCCCCCAGCAGCTCTGCACCTCCCCATCCCAGAGGCCAGACCCCCCCCCCCAAAAGCCCTTCCTGCAGGCCCACCATGGGGCCCCCCTGGGCCGAGCTGAGGCCTTACCTCGGCTGTTTCTTCTTGTCCTTGCTAAGCCTGCTCCCAGCTCAGTGCCAGGAAGCAGCAGCACTGGGGCAGGCTGCCCAGAGAAGCTTTGGCTTGGGGCTGGGAGCTGCTCTCCAACCACAGGCTGCTCCTGCCTTGAGCATGCCGCTTAGGTCGGGAGATTCAGAAACTCCCAGCATGGCTTAGCTGAGTTAGCTCCTTGCCAACCGGAGACTGTGTCTTCTGGCTAGGTAGAGGCTGCGGCCAGGGGTTAAACTAAAGTAAGGGAGAATGCACCAGAATGCTGCGTTCTGGTGCGTTCTTCTATTTTTAGGGAGTCCCAGAATGCTGTGTTCCAGTGCATTCCTTTATTTTTAGGAGGCCCCAGAATGCTATCCCCAAAAAATAGGGGGCCCCAGAACAGCATTCCAGTGAGTTCCCCCTTACTTTAACCCCAGTAATATCAATAGAGCTTCAAAGTATCTCCTGCCTTTTGAGCATTTAAACATGTAATCATGGTGTTCTCAACATAATTTTAACTGAATTATTAATCATTATAAAGCAGCCAAAACATACTATGTGCTTTACAGTCATAAAATTCTGTTCAACATCTTCATTAATTATCTGGATGATGGGATAGATTGCACACTCAGTAAATTGGCAGATAATACCAAGCTGAGGGGGATGGTAAACATGCTAGAGGGCAGGAATAGGATTCAGGGAGACCTAGACAAATTGGACCATTGGACCAAATGAAATCTCATGAGGTTCAACAAAGAAAATTGCAAAGTTCTGCACTTTGGAAGGAAAAATTCCATGCACTGCTACATGCTGGGGACCGATCAGCTAAGTAGCAGCACTGTAGAAAAGTACCTGGGCATTATGGTGGATGGGAAGCTGGATATGAGTTAATGTGCTCTTGTTGCTAAAAAGGCCAATGGCATATAGGCTGCATCAGCAGGACTGTTACCAGCAGATTGAAAGATGTGATTATTCCCCTCTATTGGCAGTGGTGAAGCCACGTCTGGAATACTGTGTCCAGTTTCGGGCTCCACAGTTCCAAAAGGATGTTGACAAATTAGAAAGAGTCCAGCAGAGGGCAACAAAAATGACTGGTTGGGGCACATGACTTACGAGGAGAGACTGAAGGAACTAGGCTTATTTAGTGTGCAGAAGAGAAGACTGAGGGGGGATTTGATAGCAACCATCAACTACTTGAAGGGTCCGAAGGGATAGCCATGTTAGTCTACTTAAGTAAAACAAACAAACAAACAAACAAGGAGTCCCGTGGCACTTAAATACTAACAAAAAATGCAAAACATAAATTTGTTAGTCTTTAAGTGTCACAGGATTCCTCTCAGAGGCAGTGCTGGGGCAGGGAGGGACCTGGGGCACAGGCCCAGCCCCCACCCCTGCCCCCAGAGGGCAGACTCCACCCCCAGCTGGAAGGCCCCGCCCCCTGGCCAGGGAGTGGGGCAGCTAGGCCATGGCGTGGCCCAGCCAAAAGCAGCCGCTGGATGCCGGACCCACACCCACGGGCGGCCAGACCTCCGATCCCCGGCTGTGGATGGGGCCGCCGCGGCCACCCTGTCCCTGGCCGGGGATCGGGGGCCTGGCAGCCCGCGGGCGTGGGCCCAGCCTCCAGCAGCCACTTCTGGCCCAGCTCCACCGCGGCCTAGCCACCCACAGTGGCACGGCCTCCCCCTGGCCCTATCCCTGGCCAGGGGCAGGGCCTGCCGGGTGGTCAGCTGGGCCCCGGATCCCCAGCTGGGGACGGGGCTGCTGTGGCTGCAGCCAGCCAGGAATCAGGCCCCAGATCCCCGGCCCGATTGGGCTGGCAATCCAGGGCACTGGCGTTGGGACCCAGGGCACGTGCCCCGGCGTGCCCAACACCAGCAATGCCCCTGATTCCTTTGTTTGTTTTACTTAAAGGGGTGCTCCAAAGAGGAGGGAGCTAGGCTGTTCTCAGTAGCAACAGAGGACAAAACAAGGAGCAATGGTTTCAAGCTGCAGCTGGGGCAGTTAAGGCTGGATATTAGGAAAACTTTCTCACTAGGAGGGTGGTGAAGTGTTGGAATGGGCTACCTAGGGAGGTGATGGAAACTCCATCTTTGGAAACATTTAACTCCTGGTTAGACAAAAACCTAGCTAGGATGATTTAGTGGGAGTGGTCCTGCTTTTAGCAGAGGATTGGACTAGATGACCTTGTGTGGTCCCCTCCAACCCTCTGATTCTATGATTCTATGAAAATAAGATGAGTTTCCTTCTCAAATTACTATTTATATGGCAACAGAACTAATTAGTATCAGCAGAGCTAGCACTAGACATAAGCAAACAAAACAATTGCTTAGGGCCTCAAGCAGCTCTAGGGAGTTCCCTATTAATTATGAGTATATGCAGTGAGAGTGGGCAAAAATACTTCTTTGTAGGATCCACAATGTACTAGCCCTGGCACTGAGTATCAGGTCCTATTGTGCTCCATGGAATACAAACAAATAAGTCCACTGATGAGCAGTAATTCATGCAAGTAGTCAAGTAGTAATCCCTCTTTATCAGTGGATTGAGAAAATGTTACAATCCGTCTCCTAGGTAGAAAAGGTCAGTGCTCCTAAATGCTCATAATCTAAAAAGAAAACTGGCAATGACATGCATAAAGGAAGCAACGCAATTTTAGTTCAATGGAGTAGGGGGGAGGGTAACCTTACTCCACAACATGAGAACTCTCCCTGTCGTAAAACATGGGTCTGCATCCTGCAGCTTCAGAACCACATGTGGCTCTTTGGCTGCCCCCTTGTGGCTCTGAGCTCCACACACCCACCTATCACCCCCACCACCATGGGACCCTGTGGCAGGTGCCTTAGCCCAGCTCCTAGCTTCTCCCACCAGGACGCAACACCCCTGTGGCTCTCAAAACACTTGGTTATTGAATACCTTGCATGTTGCCAAGATCCGAAGTGTTAATCTAGTTCAGTAAAACAAACAAACTAGTTCAGTAAAACAAACAGTTAATCTAGTCCAGTAAAACAAACAAGGACTCCTGTGGCACTTCAAGACTAACAAATATGTTTTTTGCATGAGAAAAATCCCACTCCTTGTATGTTTGTTTTGGTTACTGAAGGAATTTTAAAAAATGCCTCTTCTTATTTTTGGGGGTGCTGACCCTGTCATAAAATATCTCTTTTCTGTGAATTTAAATAACACAACTACCGAATCTTCCACTGAGATTTACAGAAACAGTTAATCCAAAATGGGTTGGCAGTCAAGACAGGGATTTAGTAACAATTTTCTTGAATTGGATTAGAATGCAAAATTTTAAAAGATCACTCCTTTTGAAATTAATTAATATATTTTTCATATTTATATGCATTTAATACACCTGATTTGGAAAAAGCCTAAAATTAAGACCATTTGAACCGAAACATAAATTATGGCAAATTTCCCATTCTCCATTACGTAAATAGTTATTTTTATCAAATTGTTAAAATTGAAATATTTTTCTACTGCTGCTAAAATGTTGATTGTACAAAAGAACACCAACATACATTGCAGAGAAAGCATAAAAATTATTAAAGTAATTTTATTTTTACACTTACTCTTGCTTTTTTCTTTCTGGACCTTTTTGGAGACTCACCGTACCTGCTAAAATCAAAATATAAGTGTCTTAGTATTGATATTTGTTAATTGTACCTTTAAAAAGTTACTGTCCATCAATGTTCCCTCCAATTACCCATAGACTGTGTGCTTAAACAATTTCTTTGTGTGCGCAAAAACCTTTCTTTGTGAGCACCAATATTAGCACTATTGAATTTTTTTGTGCGCACTTCATTTTGTTGGGTGAACAGGTTTCATGACCTGTGTGCGCACACACGCGCATAGCTTAGAGGGAACAGTGCTAACCATCCCAATTTATTTCTGGCCATTTGAAACATATTTTAAATGAATGCACTACATTTGATGGCTCTGAAGACTGAGCTCCTCTCCATTTATTGAATAGCTACAACATTGGCAGAGTATAACATAACAGATGCTGGTTATTAGCAATCCTGATAAAGACAAATTTCAGACATTAGTAACATTTTCCCAAGAATATTAATGTAATTCAAATATTAGCAACTATCAAGTAGCTTATCAACAACTTTATTAGAAAAGGTTCCACCTGTATTGAATTTGCTGGCTCCAAATATGAGGCAGAAAATGAAAGGTGGGTGCGTGGGCATGTGTTTGTGTGTGTGTTCCAGACCTACAGTGAACATATATTACTGCTGTACATGCTTTAGCTATCATTCATAACACACTGAAAAAGATTGTGCTTTGTGTCACAACTTCAAACATGTGGATTAGTCTCACCATTAAAGCTCAGGTTCTAGAAACCTCACATAAATCCAGGCTAAGATGTGCAAGTAGCAACTAAAACAATTGCTTAGGGCATCAAGCAGCTCAAGGGAGTTCCCTATTAATTATGAGTAGTTTGGTATCTCAATATCTGTTGTTTCATGGACTCTAAGAATAGTAATGACACTGGACAAACTGTGGTTTTAAAACTGTGTGGCATTTTATTTGTGTAACAGACCTGAAGCAGTGGCTGTGGAACCAAGAAGCTGCTTACATCTTAGTTTCTAATGTACTAAAATTGATAGTTTTGGGGGGTTTTTACCTCTCTTGACCGGACTATCCAACCTACTCACAAGTTTGTGATCATGTTTTCCCTTATAGGCTAGCATACAAACAATTAAATAAATTTGTTAGTCTTTAAGGGTACATCTACACTTGCAAGTTAATTCGAATTGAGGAGGCTTAATTCGAACTAACTTAGTACCTGTCTACACTAGGCTTTCATTAGCTCGAACTGAGGAATTCCCTGATTCGAACTAATGAAAGCTTAGTATGAATTAGTAAGACCTGCCAGTTAGCTCGAACTAAGCCCTTAGTTCAATCGTTAGTTCAAACTAAGGACAATGTAGACAATTATTAATCCTTAGTTCAAACTTAATAAATTTGAACTAAGGACAGTTACTTCAATTAATAAAGTGGACTAATTTGAACTAATATTAGTTTGAATTAGTCCACGTTGTTAGTTTGAACTAATAAGTTTGAGTTTAGTTCAAACTAAACTCAAAATTATTAGTTTGAATTAACAAATTCGAACTAACTTTTCCTAGTGTAGACATAGCCTAAAAGTGCCAGAGGACTCCTTGTTTGTTTTGCTGAATGCTAATGCAACAGAAGATGTCTTATTTAGACCCTGATCCTGCAAACACATGTTTTAGTGCTGACTCTAAGTCCCACACAGAATCCCTCTAGCTAATGTTGTCTGACTTCATTAGGACTCATTGCAAGCATGAGCTCATCAGTCTGCAAAATCAAGGTCTCATTTTGTAAGTGATGGCGACATGTGGTTACTGGCATAGAAGGTAGTGAATTTTAATATTCATTAGTGACCCTGAGTCCATGTCATCAAAAGTTATAGCATAGCTAGTGACCATAACATCAGTGTAGCCACAGCATCATTATAGGCAGCAGTGCAAGATGCCATACAGCTCTTTGCTACCTGTAAGACAGAAGTCTGGAGAAAAGAAAAAAAAAAAAGACAACATAATATTCCTCAGTATGCTTCAAACCCTAATTTGAGGGTGGAAGTTTCAATTTCCAAGGCTAAGACAGATTTCTGTTAGTGCCACTGAAATTTTTATGAAGCACACACCACTAGGAGCTAAAGTTAAAACTTCAATTTACTTTACTTGGCTACCCCAAAAGACCTTCCACCTCTAACAGCTTTCAGTCATTAACAGTCTGAGTTAGCTTGAACTGACTACCTACAGGGCTTATCTACATATTATTTGCAAAAATAGCTTTAGGAAAATATTTTTAAATCCAAATTTTCAAAAAAACCTACAAACTATTTAAGTTACAACACATCTACAGTTATTCAAATAAAAAGTAAGGAGGTTCCAGGAGTCCAGTATTTATTCTACAGGCATTTGTGTTTTTTGTATTAGTGCTTACATTTTCCAAATAGCTCTTTATAAAACTTGAAGGTACATGGAGCCTTAATACCACAGGATTTTATGATAGCATCGTAAATTGCTTTTAGAGATATATTAAAAGGTATCAAGAAGAAAAAAAATACTTATACTTTCCACTGAGCACATAGGTTCGTATGAATTTGTACAGTTAACAGATAACAGTTAACTTGTACTAGTTCGGGATTACGTTATTTGCAATATACCAAATACATTCATGTATAAGCCGATCCTCATATAAGCCGACCTGCCCATTTTTCAAAACCCCAAAAACCAGCAAAAATGCATGAAGCGTGCATAAGCTGAGGTCCCTCTGCAGCCTCAGGCCTCTAACCCCCCCAACCCTGCTCTGCCAGCTTCCTTGGACTCCCTGACATCCTCCCTAACCCCTGGGGTACACTGCTGCTTCTCCCTGTGCCGTCCCCAACCATGCCACTGCTTCTCCCTGTGCTGTCTCTGACCATGCCACTGCTTCCCCAACCATGCCACCCTTAACTATACTGCTGCTTCCCTGATCATGCTGCCGCTTCCCCCTGCACCGTCCCCAGCCCCCAGGAACTGCCACCACTTCTCCCTGCCATCCCAACCCCCTCCCTAACCCCCCCGGCCCTGCCACTGGCTCCCCTGAGCTGACCCACTCTCCCCCAGGGTCTTCTTACCTGGCCGCTCTGGCAGCTAGGCAAAGTAAAGGGAGTGAGGCCCAGCCTGTAAGCCCTGCCCAGGCTGAGCACACCATATGACTGCTCTGACACTGGGGCTCCCTCCAAAGCATGCTTAGAGGATGCTCAGGGTGGGAGATTTAAAACTCCTAGGCTAGGACTGCTCTCTGATCTGTGACCCACATATAAGCTGAGTGCCCTTTTTAAAGGTGATTATCAGGCACAAAAATCTCAGCTTATACACAAGTATATAGAGTAAGCAAGGAATCCTATGGGCACTTAAAGACTAACAAATTTATTTATTGCATGAGCTCTCATGGGAGAAAATTCCACATCATCAGGTGCTTTGAAGATGGGAAAATTTACAGAATGGGAGGAAAATAAATGCAAGGAAGTGTAAGTCATGGGATCAGGTCAGACTGTAACAGTAAATCAAAGCAGCTATCAAGATTCAAGCACATCAAGGAAGGTGAGCTCAAATCAACTGTTGTAATGGGAAGAGAATCCATAGTCATGATTTAATCCTGCTAAAAAGTTAGTTCAAACTAAAAAAAGCACAGCTAGTTTGAACTAAAAAACATGCTTAGTTCAAACTAACTTTTGAACTACTTAGTTCAGACTAACCAAGTCTGAACTAAGATTTTAGGTCCAGACATAGCCTAAACGCGCCACAGGAGTTCTTGTTTATTTCTTGTGCTCTTTATCTTTTTTAATTGAGTCAGTTGATATGTTAGTTACTAGCTCACAATCTTCTAATTCATTATGCATAGCTGAGAATGAAGCACTAGAGCACTTAATATATTTATTTAGTATCCATTGTGCTTATTCCTGGATAGTCAAGGCAGTGAGTTTGTCATTTAATTTCATTGCATGTCTCTGCCTCAGTCTGTGTTTATGACAACAGGTTTTACAAGTATGTGTGTGAAAGAGAGATTTGTGTTTTGTGTGTCTCTGTAAGCTGCAGTGAAAGATACACAGATATATTAATGCCCAGGAACTAGGTCTTGTTGCCAACAGTCTTGTTTGTTTTAACAACAGCCTAATAATTGGGGGGGGGTTTCTTTTGTGATGGGTGGTTAGGTGAATTTACTGCTGTGAAACCATTTCTGCTGGTGCATGTTGTTACTGGAGCTAATTCATGACCTTCCTTTGATTTAGAGTGTGGCAAAGATTTGGGAGGACAGAGAAAGGGAGACTAATAACTGAACAGGCATCACATGGTCTTGGCAGAACAAGGGGTAAAGATGACACTTCCTGGAGAAGGTGCATCTCCTCTAACAGCTCCTGCTTTACAAGGATGCTCCAGGAATAGGAGATTGTTCCCAACCTTGGGTGCATCCCAGGGTCTCTGATGCTTGCATTTCTTGCTCTTGGTGTCTGAGCAGGGATGAAGATCTGTTCTTGTGCAAAGCATCATCTTCAGACATCATGGTGCAGCCAGGCTATGGCTTGGTTTAAATCACAATCTCAGTCATTGCAGATATGTATCTTTCACCTTCTTTCTGGGAAGCTTGGTCTGCAAGTAGCAAATTGCTGAGGCTTGTTTTGCTGTTATCATGTAGAAACCTGGATATAGGGAGGATACCTGGGACTCAGGCCTGAGCTTTCAGAAAAATTATGTCTTTCCACTTCTTACAGATGAGGGATTTCAACTCTCTATAATGTGCACTACAGATCTTTGATATTGTCATAACTGCCCATGCATGAAAGCAATGGGACAGAAAATGGACTAGATAGAAGACACTGAGGTTTGCCTGGCTCTGCACATTATTAAGAATGAGCTAAGAAGGGAGCCTGGAATAGTACTGTTAAAATTCTATCCTCACTGCTCATTATTTTATGCCAGGTGATGAGAACAAATACTACCATAAGTATTTTAATATGTATATCTTTGTTAAAATGTTTCATAGAGTCTCAATTAACCAGCTTTGAGAAATATTCCAGTCACAATATTTTAAATTCCACTGGTTTGCTGTCAAAATCTGAACCGTGTGCCCCTGTCTTAGAAGCCTGTGGCTGTCAGACCCCCACAAATACACAATGTGTTGGTATCATCAGTGTTTCAGAAATGAAGGCCAATTCATTTTATAGATAACCAAAAGTGAGTTATTTTATACCTTTCCCTTAAATTGGAATTGTTTTAGAAATCCAGGCTGTCAGAAATCTGCTGCTTGTTGTGTCATAGTTTGTTAATTTTCAGTGCTTTAAATATAGGGTCCTTCTGCCAAGTCAGCCTATAGTGTAGCTATTATACTTACTCTTCTATACTTCTTTAATTCTGATGTAGCATTTGTAGCACTGGGGTTGGAGGCTCACCTGTCCCGCTCGGGGCTTCCCCAGTTTACTCAGCTGGATGGGGAGCTCTCCCGCTCCGGGTCTGCCCAGCCTAGCCTGCTAGGGGTCGGGGGGGCTTTCCCAACCTAGCCTGCTAGGGTCTCATTTAGCCTGTAGTTTGGCCAGCACTTGTGTTTGGGGATATGAGGGCTTGGTATGGGCTTGGGGGCTGACCAGGCCCCATCAGGCCAACTGGGGCCCAGGACTGCCCATGGCTGCCACCAAATCAGGCCCAGTCAGCAAAGTGGGGGGGGAGGGGGGAGGTGCCAAAATCACATCTCCTCTAGGGTGCCAAAAATCCTTGAGCCGGCCTTGCTCACCATTATGATAAATGTCAGATCTGCAAGTCCTTCAAAGGACTCAAAAGGACAGAGACATCTGGCTAATAGTGCTCCTAATAGAGGTAGCATTAAGACAGGCATCCAAAGCAGCAGTCAGTTTTGGTCAGCAGAGGAAACAGTATATTGTGAATGTAATAGAAACATTCTCAACGTGTCATTTATCCACATTTTGCTCCCAATTTGGAGAACCCTTGGGAAGACCTAGTTGCTACAAAACACAATATCTACTGCAACTAATCCTGCTCCAAAGAATCCAAGGTTTGCAACAGATGCATTTCTCTTGGACTGGACATCTTCTCAATGTGTTTCCTTTCAAATCTCTCATCCCAAGATGCTCAGGAAGTTCAGACAAGACAGAACACGCATGCTATTCCTCACAGCCCATGAATGGGCTTATCTATTTTGGTGGTCCAACCTGCCCAAGTGTAGGAGGAAGGATGTCAGTGGGCTGAGTAACTTGGACTGTGATGGTTCTATGGGTGTCCAGAAAATCTGCTCTGTGAAATGCAAGCATTTCTTCATCTAAGCAAGACAAAAAGGATCTCATCCTCCATTCCTTTTAATCTAGTCTGTCTGTAAAATAATCTGCTCTCTCTCACAGTTCAGCACAAATGCACAGAGAAGCAATTTTACATATCAAAAACCACAATAGGACTCAATGCAACCAAATATATAGGTAGTATATATGTATGTCTACACTTACAAATTAATAAGGATCAATTTGAATTAAATAAGTGCATGGCCACACTGGCTTTCATTAATTTGAACTAAGGAACTCCTTAGTTTGAATTGATGAAAGCTGACTTCGAAGTGATAAAACCTCATTGAACTTCAAAGAGATGGTAGATTCAAACTCCGTAATTTGAATTAACACAATGTAGCCGTGTTAATTCAAACTAACTGTTAGTTTGAATGAGCCACGGCTTGATTTTCCCTGTGCAGTAGTGCCTTCTACCTAATTTGAACTGGCAAGTCCTGTGTGTGGACATGCTGGTTTGAATTTGGGTTTCTAGCATGGCCATGTTAATTCAAATTAACTGAATTTGAACTAATCATTATTAGTTTGAATTGATTAGTTCAAATTCAGTTCATTCAAACTAACGTTCTAAATGTAGACATACCCTATGACCATCACTACAAAGAGAATCTACCAGTCCTTTGACCAGAGTGGAGACCGTTTTGGATGGCTGCTCCCCAGGAAGAATTCTGCAATGTGGAGAGCCTTGAGCTGTCTATCTCCACCAAGGCTGAACTTTACCATTAGGGTTTTGGGGAAGCTAATACTTAAAGAGTTGTCATTTTGCTTTATACTTCATAAAATTTATTAAGCCCTTGTATATTTCCAAATTACAAAATTTCCAAAACATATGGGTACATCTGCTTCAATTTGACCCCTACTGGCTCTAATTCTAACATTCAATAAGACTGATAAGAACAAACCCGCTAAAAATATAAATTTTCCAATATCAAACCTATATGAAGCACTTCATATACAACTAGCAATTTATAGGGAAAAAAATGAAAATCTGCACTAAGTCAATTAATTAGTCATTGTAAAACAATGCTGGTAGTACTTTTGTGAAGTACAGAAGTAAAAATAAAGTTTGAAGGACAACAAAAATAAAAACACAGAAGCACATGATGTACCACACGTGAATAAACTGAGTGGTCTGAACCATCCACCCAGTTTCACAATATGAGAAAAAATTATGGGTATTTTTCTTCTGTTGATAATAATGACCATTATAAACTTTGACAGAAAAATAGCTTTAGCAAAGATTACTAGAAAATCCACAAATATTGCTTGATACTTCAACTATATTTTCAGTAGAGCAATCAGTTCAAAGCAGTCAACAATGCACTTTCCTTAGAGACATTTCAAAGAAACTGCTTAACTCAGCAGTTACTGAAGGACATGAAAGCAAGTCACTGTTCAGCAATGGGTATTCAATGCCCTTTAACTGACATCTGCTACAGTTTAGGAAGAGGCTCACAGAAATTCCAAGGAAGAAACTAATTCAATTAAAATTAAACAAAATTATACTTTTAACTTTTATTTTAAAAAAGCAAAATATCTCCAATTGATCAGGCAATATAACCATGGAACAGTAATGAAAACACATCCTAGATATGAATCTACATGTGTGTGTGCATGCCCAGTGCTAAAGCTAAGATTTAAAATAAACAGACCTTAAGAAATTCAGAGATAACTTCACCATGGCAAAGTGCACTATGAAAGGGTTTTTTATAAAGTATCCCATACTACAATTCTTTGGCAAACATTTATTGCAAAAATATATGTCTGTATATGAAGGTATAGAAATGACAGTTATTTTAAAAGTATAGTTGTATAAAGCTGGTTATGTAGAAACCTGTCTCAGTTTCCCAATCACACCACAAGTCCTATCTTTACTGCTATATATACTAAATAACCCACAGACTAGCAATGACAGTCATTAAGAACATCAACAAGGTCAGACCAGCATTTGAAAAAAAAGAACATTGCCAAGGAAACACTTACGTGAAACAAATGATACTGTATCCCATCTGGTAGTTAGAGTCAGCAGCAGCAAGGGCCAGGTTCAGGATTCTAAGCCCTAGTCTATACTTACAGGACTTCTCAGCAGCAGTCAAGGGCAGATACGCAACGCATGTAAAACACCTTATGTATCTGCCAACAACTTTCTACGCTGCCGAGACACGCTGGGGAAAGCCAGCCACAAATGCCTTGATGTCAGCTTTCAGCAACTCCAGTTCCAGGGCTAGAGTTGCTGAAGCGATTTCTGGAGCGCAGCAGTGAGTTCATACTCTCTGCTGAATGGCACCTGGAACATCGTGCTGACAGTGGTGATTTTGCCGCTGTCAGTACAGACATACTCTAAGAGTTTCTATCAACAATACAACACAGAAACTGTTCAAGCCTCCATCCAGTTACCTGAGAATTTATGCTACCTCCTCCCCAACCACCCCCATCCCATTGCCACCACAAGGCAATACCACAATACAAAGTCAGAGTGCAGAAAAAAGACTGTTTCATAAAAGGAGGCCAAGTTCCAAAGGGGCCACTGTATTAGTCTAGTTCAGTAAAACAAACAAGAAGTCCTATGGCACTTAAAGACTAACGAATACATGTATTGCATGAGCTTTTGTGGGAGAAAATCCCTCTGTCCGATGCTTTGAAGATGGGGTAACTTACAGAATGGGAAGAAATAAATACAGGGAAGTGTAAGTCATGGGATCAGGTCACACTGTAACAGCAAATCAAAGCAGTTGTTAAGATTTAAACACTCAAGAACAGCATGTATGAAGATGAGATCAAATCACCTGTTGTAATGAGAAAAAAATCCAAAGTCCCTAAGCCCTGAAACAATACAGTCAAATTTGCAAATAAGTTCAAGCTCTGCAGCTTCTCTTTGAAGCCTTGTTCTGGTATTCATCCCTCTGACTGCAGCAATTAGTAAATCGTCAATGGAGTGATCAGGAAGTTTGAAATGCTCACCCACCAGTTTTATTTACATTCTAAAACCAGTAGGTAAGCATCTTCCTCTATATGCTGTTTGCCAGTGTTTAACTCTTAACAGCTTTGATTTGTTAAGTCTGACCTGATTCCATGACTTACACTTTCCTGCATTTATTTCTTCTCATTCTGTAATTCCCCCATCCTCAAAGCACTCGACAAAGTGGGATTTTCTCCCATGAAAGTTTATGCAATAAAATCAATTTGTTTGCTTTTAAGTGCCACAGGACTCCTTGTTTGTTTTTTTTAAAAAAAAGAGGGAAGTACTCAGCATTAATTTGGGAAAAAAGGGCAAGCAACATACATAAACACAAAACCATGAGAGAAATTTCAACCACAATGTACATTGGGGAGTGTCCTTTCCCTCTCCCTTCTATCTCCTCCACACCCCACTCATAGTTGTCTTTGGTCAGTAATGACCCCAATTACAGGAGTGCAGCTGGACTAATTCACCTTCCTCCATGGCTGAAGGAGATGGGGGGAGAGGCAGAGGAGGGCAGTGGGGAGGACAGCACCTTACTTGCCTTGCTGGCTGTCATAGTCACACCCCTCACCCCTCCCACCGTACTGTCCGCACCCCCTGTCACTGTGTCAGCCACCCTGCTGGCCATTCATTGCTTCATGGGCCACTCTGCCTGTCACTCACCACTCATCCTGACAGCTACTTTGCTAGCCACCCTCCACTAGCCAACCTGCCAACAACACTACTAGCTGCCCAGCAAGCAACTCCACTAATCACTCCGCCAGCTGCTCTGCTGTGCACCATCCCCTTCTTTTACCACCTGCTTCTCAGCTCTGTCACTTGAGGTTCCACCCAGCTCTCTGATTCTCAGCTCTTAGTGACTGTCAGCTCTTCACGGGTGAACCTCAGTGCTGAAGCAGGCAGGAGTGCTGTCCTACAATAAATGATTGCAGATCTAGCGAGCACTTACCAAAACAAAAGACGCCTAATGGAATCTAAGCTAGCTTTACCTTTAAACAGTGAAAGGGGGAGATTAAACCATGCCTGGGGTTCTTAGGTAGAGCCCACACTTCCAGGCAGGAACATCTGTCACCATTCCCATCAACGTTCACAGGGCTTTGACACCTGAACACCTTGCTTAGTCAGTTCAATTCAGATGACAGTGACCTTCAATCAGAACAGCGTAGGCACAGTTCTACTACCGCTGGGTCATGAAATAATGAAAACAATCTGGTCCTGATACCTGTTCCCCACCTGCAGCCAGGTCAGGAAGCAAAGGCTCATTTGGACTCAGATAACACTACCAGTACAATAGTCAAACCAAGAAATACAAGGCAATGAACTGAATCCAGAAAATCCAAAAACTATCAGTTGAAAACAATAACAATGAACTTTAATCCCACTGAGCACTCTGACTCTGAACCACAAAACTCTGAAGATTTATGGGACAACTTGTGCTTAAAATTGAGCATGTGCTTAAACTCTTTGCTGGCTTATGATCAAAGTCCTCAGCATCTTGCATGAACCAAATGTCCAAATTAAGATTACATTAAGAAAGAGCTTACCATCGAACTTCTGATGAAACTCCAGCAGAACGCCAGTATGGCAAAGATTTAAATTTCTCTTTGCCCACTGCAACATAATAATGATTATCTTCTAAGCCATTTGAGTCACGTACTGCATGGCCATCCAGTGTGTACAGCCTTTAAGCAAAAGAAATAGAAATAAATATTATGAAGTAACAATGAATAAGTTATAATGTAACACCCAGATTTGCAATGCAAGTCTCAGGGTTGTTCTATGTTCTACACAGCTGTGATTCACAAGAACAGAGGAATTATAGACACAGCAATTAAGTTACTACTTAAATTAAATACTAGAGGACAATTCAACATTTGATTGCAAAGCCTTAGAAAGCAAATTAAGTATTTATTAAATTAGATTTTTATATATTTGGGAGCATCACAGTTCTGTAAAATGCTTAGATGATGTAGATACAAATAGCAGCAGCTGCTGCTGACATGTTTTGGACCCCTCAGCACCTCCATGGGGATGTCATTACATCAAGCTTGCTATAAAGACGCTAAACTGTAGACCCTCCGCATAACAGTGAAATGTGGGAACTGAGAAAGGCTGAAGAACACTAGACTGACATTTGCAGTTCTTGTCAGCTTCTCCATATCAAGCAGCAGAACAAGATCAGAGATCAGGATATCTGAAGATAAACCCAGCAACAACCTCCATCAGCACTGGTTCAATTTCAGCCTTCTATCATGAGAATACAAGAGCACTGAATTCCACAGTGCATACGCCAAGGAATGCCACTACACTGCTAGCAATCATGCCTACACCTGAATGTTCTGTATCATAAGACTGCAAGTGAGGAACATAATCTGAATATTCTGCCAGTTCAAATTAGAGATGTAACAAGAGAACAATCCAGGTGGCACTTGATATGCAAAAAGTCTATGTCCCATTAGGTTTTGCCATGATGATGATACAATGACAGCTAGTTATAGAATAAAAGCTATAATTAAGGTTGCTATTGGTTCCTATTAAATATAGACACAATAGACCAGGTACTCAGCTGGTGTAAATGAATGCAGCTAAGTGGAGCTCCATCCAATTTCATCAGCTAAGGAATTGGTCCAATTTTCTAAAATTTCCATGTTTTGACTGAACAGTTTCATGCTTTGCCTATGAATGATGGGTTTTCCTATAAAAACAAAGGAAAATCCCTTTAGTCGGTTTGGAATTATAATAAGGTGGAAAACATTATTCTTATTCTGACCAAAACTTTTTTCATGTACATACTGTAACACAGAAACAGTTGAACTTTGAGGGCCATGAGTTACTTTTCTGAAGCTGCTGCATACTTCTTGCAAAGAGTGGAGTCAATGATAGTGCATGAATTTACTCACCTACGTTTTTGTATACAATTAGTGCAAAATACACAATCAGGCTTTTCCAAAGACAGGTAGGTACATGCCTAATTCTAAGAGCACAAACCTCCATACCTGTTTGTGCATGGACTTCAAACTTCTAAAGCAGGAAACTCAAATTGAGAATGAAATTGATCCTCTGTGAAAAGCAGCACATTTACTGACAAAAAAAAAGTTTTTAATTTGTGTTTATGCATATTTGAAATACTATAGTGAGTACAAGTAGCAGGCAATTTAATTAAATCTGAATGCAAACACTTCCTGACGAAAAAAAAAATGGTAAATAAAGTAATGGAGGAAACAAATCAGTTGTTTCTATCTTTCACAAACATCTCCTATTAGGCCTGAAATAGCTTGTCTTGTCCCCTTATGGGCCAAGAAGCCTGAAGCTATGTAACTGTGTTCAAGCACCCCACCTCTGCAATAATTAACATCATCTTAGTCAAAAGGGGTGGAATTAACTGGGGACACCTAGGCCTCATCAAAAAGCTGAGAAGACTCTATTTGGAGGAGGAACCACACCTGGGCTTCTATGGAAGGCACTGAACTAGTGACTAGAAGAGAGGCTTGGAAGAGAGTCTGGACAGCAAGTTGAAGAGTGGTCCAAGGAGAGTGTAAGAACCTAACAACAAGAATTCTTAAAACCTGGGGATGTATCAGCTGGAAGGACGGAAAAGATCTGTGTCTACTGGCTGGGCACAGCATGACTGTGAGCTGTCAGTGTGACATGGCCATGAAAAAGGCTAATGCAATCCTAAAATGCATGAGACAAGGTTATTTCCAGCAGAGATAAGGAAGTGCTATTACTGCTATATAAGGCACTGGTGAGACCTCATCTGGAATCCTGAGAGCAATTCTGGAACCCCATCTTTAAAGAAAGATGAATTCAAACTGGAACCAACCAGTGCAGAGAAGGACTACTGTGATTATTAGTGGAATGGAGACCCTATCTTATGAGAGGACTTCAAGAGCTTGGCTTGTTTAGCCTACCAAAAGAAGGGAATGGGGAAATATGATTTCTTTCTAGATATACATCAGAGGAATAAACACCAGGGAGGAAGAGGAGGTATGTAAATTAAGGACCAAAGTTGGCACAAGAACAAATGGATATAAACTGGAACTCAGTAAGTTTGGCCTTGAAATTGGACAAATGTTTCTAACCATCAGAGGAATTAAGTTCTTGGGCAAAAACCCTAACTTGTTCTAAGACTAAGCTTAATAGGTTAATGAAGGAATGATATGATGAGATTGCATACAAAGGCATATGCAACTTCTACTAACAAATATCTCCAGCCATCAGAGATGAAAAAGTAGATGGAGAATTACCATAGAGAATTCTTTTCTGAAAGCCTAACTAATGCACTTCACCCACAAGCTCAAGGTCTAACTAATCACCACATTTGGGATCAGGAAGAAATTTTCTCCTAGGTCAGACTGGCAGAGACCTTGGGGTTTTTCCCCTTCCTCTGCAGCACAGGGTATGGGGTCATTTACTGATCTGAAGTAAAGTGAAAGTGGGTTTTCTGTAGCTTTAAGTTTTTAAACCAAGACTTGAGGACATCAGCAACTCAACAAGAGTTTTTGGGCCTATTACTGGAGAGTGTGAGTGAGGGTCTGTGGCCTACAACATGCAGGCGGGTCAACCTAAATAATCATGATGGTCCCTTCTGTTTTAAAGACTCTCTTTTGTGAGTCTAACCCTTGTCTATGTGATCATTTTGGGGTATTTCTGTTACCCTAGAAGTGCGTCCGAACAAGACATGACAGCCATAGAGCTAGGTTGTGAACAGAAACAGACTGTTGCAGAGCCAACACTACAGCACTCAGGGCAAAGACCCCTGCAATATATTCTTGTGAGACTGAGGGCAATCAGTGAAAATGCTTCCAGTTACAAAACTTTACAAGTTTAATTTAAAGGGACACTTTCCTGGGAAGTTTGAGATGGAATACTAGAGCCATTTTTTAATTACCATACATGAAGAGGATAGACTATAATATACCTTTTGGGTGTAACCACTAAAACAGTTTCACAGTTTAAAGATGTTTGTTAACTGGGTGCTTAAGCTGTCTGGCTTGTCTCTGAACCACTAAATTGGGGAACAGACAGAAGTCTGCCCATATTATGGGCATTTTACTTTATTTAAATTCTATTGACAGAATCTGGGAGCTGAAAAGAAAATAAATCTCCCCTTAATCTGAAGGCCATACAAGTGTTTTAAACCCCCAAAAATTTCAACTGGGTATATATGGTGGGCCATGTCCTTTCACCCTTATTCATTCGTCTTTATATACACTGCAAGCTCCTTGGGTATGATTTGTCTCCTTTTCTTCCTTCTCCTGTTTCAAAACCCCATAACACACTGTGATCACTATCCAAAAAAAAAAAAAAAAAAAAAACCACTGATAAAACAACAATCCCAGACAAACAGGAATTGAGCTGAAGTTAAACCGCTTATAAATTTGACCCACTATTTCACAATTAAAGCATTAGTTAACCTCATTTTCACCACTATGTTAACACTAGTCCATTTTATCTTCCTGACCCCATTCCCTCACCTAAAGACTGTTTCTTTTTAAAAGTACAAAAGGTGTTTTATGTTAACCTTGTGATCTTCCCATTAATGGCTGTACTAAATACAGAAAATCAGATGTTTAAAGCAAAAGGATACACACAATGGTGTCCTGGTGGACCAAACCACCTCCTATCAACATCTATTAAATGTAGATACATCAAAAGGTACTGAACTCAGGGCTGGATTATAGTAGCGTCTAATCAGGCTGAAGCCCTAGGCCCCAGCCAAAAGGCGAGGCCCAGGCTCCATCCCCTAAGACCCTTTGATAATCTGGTGCCCACTGTCCCACTCCACGCCGGTGCTCAGGATAAGGCAGGGAGGGGGACAAGGCCTGAAGCCAGAGGCCAGGCTCTTCACACCCACCCCATCCCTGAGCTGGCTGGTCTGCCCCCAAAGGCAATGTGGGCTAGGCCAGTGCCTGTTTACTCTGCCCACGGGGCAGAGCTGGCTGGCGTGGCCCCTGCTCTGGCCTGGCACAGCTTTCCCGGGCCCGTGGCCTTGAGTTGGGGGGGGGAGGCGGCTGTATCAGGTGCCATCACACTGCATACCAGCCAGCCCCTCCAAGCAGACTGGCCAAAGCAAGGCTGGGACAAGAGCACTCTCTGGCCCCATGCCCCCACCACCAGTGATGGGGAGGTGGGGGCCCAGCCCCCATGGTGAGAGAGCGGGGCCCAGGCAGGGGGGGCCATGTAAGGGGGCAGCCAGGAGTTGGGAGACCAGTTAATCCAACCCTGACTGAACTAAATAGGAAACAAGTTCACAGCAACCTGAAAATGCACTGCCCTTGATATCCCACTTTCTTTCATACACAACCAGCCAAAATATTAGATTGTCTTTAATAAGTGGTGTAGCATATGTATACAAAGAGAACCCTACACTGCCAGACTCAGGACTTTTGTTAGCTGAACTAAATTACTGGGTGTATTCTTACCTATGGACACCACCGGAGCGAAGAAAGATTTTTTCATTTATTAGTGCAAGGACACAATTCCAGTTTTTCAGAGTAAACTTGGGTATGATAAATTTTATCGGTGGAATAAGCATATCTCCATTTGTGAAAACACTGCCAAAAGAGGGAAAAAAAGGCCATATTTCTTCAGTAGTGAAAGACACAGAGAAAGAAAACATTAAAAATATCAGTTGGTCACATTATGTGGTATAGCCATGTAGATTTCAGCAACACATTTTAAATCTTAATCCATTTCATAAACCATGAAAACTCATCCATAAGAAGACAGAATTGTATCTTTTAATACGTTTCTGTCTGACAAGACAGCAGAGTCAGTGAAATACGTCCACTTGGAGAAGCCAAGAAGAATATAGCCCTTGAAAATTCAATTACTTTCTCTCCATATTGTCCTAAGATGTCCTCACAATTCCCAGAGGAAATAATGTACAATCCTTTAAAAGAGATAATAGAATCAATTGATTTTTTCACTGCTGCCCATATTAGAAAGCCGTTCCTACTCAACCTTTATGAGAGGCTGGAATCACTTTTTGGCTGACCCTCACTATTGAGGAGTCGTCATAGTGAATAATAGACCAATGTTGGTCTCTTCAAAAATAATTTCGCTATTTGGGCCTTCCTGAGCCTCCCCCTCTGCTGGGAGAGTGGTATTTTACATCAGGGAGCAGAGCCAAGAGTAAGCAGAGGCTGCCTGCAGCAAATGTTCAGACTATTGGTGCTTCTTCCAGTAACTCTGGTGGCCCTACAACATTCTGCTGTGGAAGGGAAAGAGCACATGTGCCTCTTCACATGCAGAAAAGCAGGATCCCTACCCCCACAAAATAGTCAGAAACTCCGCAGTGTGTCAGAGAATGTGCTCCTTTGGTAGAGAAAGAAGGATCACCCATATATTGTACGACATGCTTTCCCTCCTGCTCTCCCAGCATAGCAACATACTAGGATATTGATATTGCTTCACAGCTCCACACACTCCATCCAGATTTTTTGATGTATAGGTGCTCCTTTCTCTCAAAAGAACAAGCAGTCTCTCCTATGCCACCTCTGTGCCTTTGTGCTGATTACATGGGGAGCAATTTCCAGGAAACAATAAGATTTCTCTCCCTAAAAAGGATGAGGTGTCCTGCAGGCAAAAGCATATTGAAACAGGAGGAGAAGCTGTGGCCTCCTCACCAAGGAAAATGGCTAGCTGTGGGGGAGGCCGGCTTAGCTAAGATAGGAGAGGGAGTACCTCCCTGCTTCAAATCAGCTAAATCAAAAAGATAAGACAGGTCTATTACTCAAACCTCTCTCCTCTATAAAATTCAGTTGATGATTTGAACCACGCTTGAATACGTTTAATTATTTCCTTATGACTCTTCATGTTGCCACTAATAATCTAATGAGATTTTATGCCACTAACAAAAAAGATTAGTGCAACAATCAAAAACTGACTACATGTTCTTTGACAGCCTGGTTACAAGCACCAAGATGTGCTACCTACTTTAATTTTGTGGGCACGAAAACATAATTACCTTCAAAACTGAGCTGGATACATTTGTGGAGGGGACAGTATGATGAGATGATCTAGTTTGGCAATAGACTGAGTTTTGATTACGAGTGGTGGATAGGCCTGTGGCTTGAGAAGGGAGGTTGGATGGGGTGATTCTGAGTTATTACAGAGAATTCTTTCTTGGGTAACTGGCTGTTGAGACTTGCTCATATGCTCAAGGTTTAGCGGATCACCATATTTGGGGTAAGGAGGGAATCCTTCCCTGGGGCAGAGCTCTGTGGGGAGAGGGGGTTCACCTTCCTTTGTAAGTGGGACATAGCTCACCTTCTGGTGGATTCCCTATATCTTAAAGTCTTTAAATCATGATTTGAAGACATCAATATCTCAGTCATAGGACAGAGGTTTACTGCAGGTGTGATGGGTGAGGTTTTGTGGCCTGCATAGTTCTGGAGGTCAGACTAGATGATCATAATGATCTCTTCTGACAGTACAGTCTACAAGTCTATGATTCTGCTTACCATGGTTCCACCTATTTGGTTCTGCTTAACATCCAGAATGCAAAACTGCATGAAGCAGAATCATAAAACAGCCATGTGGTAGGCACCACACAACCACTGGCATTGGGCAACTGTATCCAATACAAACGCATGGGTGTCAAACCTCTTCCGTGGGGAGAGCTGAGTTCCATTCTTATGTGTAACAAACAAGGAGCCCTGTGGCACTTAAAGGCTAACAAATTTATTAATCGCATGAGCTTTCGTGGGAGAAAATCTCACTTCATCAGACGCTTTGAAGATAGGGGACCTTACATGGGATCAGATCCCATGACTTAACAGTTCCCTGCATTTATTTTCCTCCCATCCTGTAATTTCCCTCCTCTTCAAAGCGTCTGATGAAGTCAGATTTTCTTCCACGAAAGCTCATGCAATAAATAAATTTGTTAGTCTTTAAGTGCCAAAGGACCCCTTGTTTGTTTTGCTGAACTAGAGTAATACATCTATCCTTTGATTCTCATGCATAGGTGGTGAGCTGGAGAAGACACTTGGGGCTGTTTTTTACATAAGAGCAGATTTACTCAAAAGCAGGTATCCCACTGATATTCTGGGAAATTTGCAAAGAGAGCACCGATAAGATATGACCTTTATATAACAACTGAATGTTCAGGGTCATCTCCTGCTACTCTCACTCACAGTGAATAATGCCAACACAATAAATGTTAGTTTGACTAAAACCATCAAATAGTCCTGTGTCACTTTAAAAGACAAATTTATTTAATAACTCCTTGATTGTTTTGCTGAACTACACTAACACAGGAACCCCTTTGGAACTACAAAAAGCATGCTTCCCTTCCCCCTTTTTAATTCCTTTCTTTTATTCCCTTTCAACTTCAGGGCTGTCTACTGACTTCGGTATATCTTACATCACTCAGGGATGTGAATAATCCATAGGTTATATTGATGTAAGCTCTAGTGTAGTAAGTGGTGTTAGGGGGAGAGCTTTTCCTCTCACCAACATAGCTACTGCCTCCCACAGAGTGGAGTAATTAGGTCAATGGGACAGCTCTCTCCCATCATCTCAGCATGTCTCCACCAGAGGCGCTATAGCAGCACAGATGCATTGGTGCAGCTGTGTCACTGTAGCACTTCTAGTGTAGACTAGCCCTATTATAAATGCTTTGTTCAGTTCCACTTTAAATACCCTATGCGCTGGGGCTTCTACCAACCCTCTGACTTTTAATTTCCCCCATTATACCCTGTTACTCCAAGAGAATCTGTGCTTTATATCTTGTAAGTACACACTGAAGTTAAATGTTCCATAGCACAGTACAATTCTCTAGACAGGTAAGTATTGTTCCCTGGTCAATGCCTCACATGAACATGAATGCTACTCTTAAAAAGTATAAAAATAATAATCATAATTCCTGAGATGAGTAGTATAGTCTGTCCAATTTCAGCTAAGAGCAAATATTTGTGTCTGGATGTCACTTTATAACAATTTTAAAATAGGAAGGTTGGCTTTGGAAGATATTTGGGGCCATCTAGTGGAATTTTCAGTAAATTAATATAAAACACAGAGATCACGCATTAAAACAGTGAGTTACAGTTATAAAAAAAATTCTGTTCCCAAGGTACATTTTAAATACCATTATTTTCTGAACTTTGTTACAGAAGGACACAACTTTTCTAGAATAACCTTAATTTCAAAATAGCCTACACAAAGAAAAACCAGCCGGCCAGTGAGAAATATAATACTGCGGAATAATTCCCTGAGGGATGATTTGACGGATCCAAATATTTAAAAGTAAACTAAACAAAGCATGAGAAAACATATTGTGAGGAGTAAGCCATGACTGTTATGGGAATGGACCACATCAGGGATTCTCAACCAGGGGAATGTATACCCCTCGGGATACACAGAGGTCTTCCACATGGTACATCAAAACTAATTTAGATATTTGCCTAGTTTTCAAACAGGCTTTATATACTGAAACATAAGCACAATATGTATATACCAGTCAAATTATTTTATAATTATGTAGTAAAAATGAATAAATAAGCAATTTTTCAATAATATTGTGTTGTGACACTTTTGTATTTTTATGTCTGATTTGGTAAGCAAGTACTTTTTAAGTAGGTGAAATATGGGGTACAAAAGACAAATCAGACTCCTAAAAGTCTGCAGAGGTTGAGAACCAGTGAACTAGACAATATAATACATGTCATAAATACTATTTAAGCTACATTTTTTAATTTCAACTCTTTATGGGTTTGACACTGAAATTATTTTAAACTGATTTAAAGCTATGGAAGATTAATCATTTCAACACTGGGCTGTAAGTTGCATTTCCCACCAGGAGCACAATACATCTGGATTCTATAAACTACACTGGCCTCCTATTTACTTCCGGGTGCAAATTATAAAGTAATTAGGTTTAACCTCCAAACTGTAGTAGAATGTACCGGATCATGACTACCTCAGAAACCACTTGTTTATCAACATGATGCCATAACAGCTGAGTTTTATACAAAATGACTGAGCTAAAAACCTCCTTATTTAAATGAATGGAGGATGGAAAGCACTTTTGCTAGAACCCAAATCTGTTAACTTTAGGCAACCTCGGTTACTTTTCCCAAGTTTCTCCTAGGTGAGATAAATTGTTGGTGGGACTGATGGGAGAGGCATAATGATTAACTAGTGAAATTCAGAGAATCCTGTTACTGACTTTCAGATTTTGTGGCTTCTCCTATTTGAAACATTTCTAGATGCAGCCAACGGGAACAATGACTATTTTAAAAGCTGAAAAAATAAGTAAATAATTTTTAAAGGGCCCCTTTGTTTGACTATGCCCCTTGGAATGCTCACCATTTTAACTTACCTATGAGTACTATTGATGTTATCATTCTCAACTGAAATTAAAAATTGCATCATAGCATTAGGATACTAAGAATTTTTGGCTCTTCTCTTCCACCTGCGGTGTTTCCTTTCCCACTTCTTGTGCAACAGGACCTGAGGAGCATCACACTGAAGTAGTATAGTCTTACAACACTCTTATCAACAATGAAGGAGGGCAGTCTATTCCATCACAGATCAACATCAAATATGACTATCCCTTTTTAACTCCCTCCTTCTGTACCCTTCCGTGAATCTGTTCATTTCTGATCCTTCAACTCAAACACACACGTCTCCCTCTTTCTGTAATGACAGAGGGATGCAAATTCTGCTCTGGCTCACACGATACAACTAACATTTAAATTAACAGGTGCTACACAGTGTGTAAATGAAGGCTTGATCCTTCCGAATGAAGCTTGTTTTATCTGGGCTTCATTATGAACATTAATCTTTCCACTGATCTAGACATTTGGAGTTTTATATATATTTTGCACAATATTTAGAACCAAATCCAGAGTTCTGATACGCAACATACTCACTTGATATTGCGTGACTTATTCGAGATCAATTGCCACCTGGAAGGCACACGTATTGTACTGTGAACTACTGGTTTAATCTGCAAGAAAAATAAAATGTATTATGTAGGATGTTTAAAACATTTTATTCTTAAAAGTGCTGCTCATATACACATGTAGCAGGCCCAGGTTTAAATGTTATAGAGTCAAGCTGCTGTACAGTTGAGTTTCCTTCTCAGTTTGTTCTAATGTGTATCCTACATACTGAGGTTAGACTAACAGGTCTGTAATTGCCCAAATCACGCTTTTCCCCTTTGTTAAATACATGTATTATGTTAACTATTCTCCAGTCATATGGTTCTGCCATTAGATAGACATTAAAAATTCTTGCTATCAGATTAGCAATCTTACGTGCCAATTCTTTTAGTATTCTGGGATGGAAATTCCCCAGTACTCCCTATTAGAAGCACATCAATATCTTTAAGTTTTCCTTCTACCTGAGATGTAGCAATTGCCATTTCTGGATGCTCACTCTCCTCAGCTACACTGCCTTCATGTACATGTTCCACATTATTACCCTCATTGAAAACCAAACCAAAATACTCATTTCATTTTAAAAAAAAAAGCAAGGAGTCTTGTGGCACTTAAAGACTAACAGATTTCTTCAGACATAAGCTTTTGTGGGCTTCAACCCACTTAATCAGATACAGAGCCAGTTTGGGATCCGAAGAACATGTGACAGCAAACTAAAGAGGCACTAAGAGTAACAAGGTTCAGTTGGTGTAAAAGACATGCCAGTCCCAGTGTAACACTAACAGAGCATTCAGTAATATATATTTAATTAATAAAACTGCATGTGTACCAAAACATATATACAACAGCTGGAAACATAGTGCTAAAGGTCACTGAAAAAAATTAAGAAAGGAATGTGACACATGAAAAAAAGATATGGAATAGTCCACAAATTTAACTCAGATGCCAGCAGCCAAATTCTTCAGTAATTTATAATCTATGCAACCCCAAAAAGAGACAAAAGACCTAAAAAGGAAACAAAAAACAATTCAATATGCAGACAATATTCAAAAATGTATGCTTCGATGATTGCTTGCTTATACGTCTGTATTTATTAATATCACGGAACAATAAAACTATTGCACAATTTTTGCAGAATTGTGTCAAAGTATGCAAACAGACTGCCCGTCCACCTTAAATGGAAAGACCTAAACCAGAAATTACAAGGAATCACTCCTAGAAACACAATGGGACTATTCACATTAGTAAGGACCACCCATGTATGGGTTTGAGGGACCAGACCCGTAATAGATTGGGATCTGTCTTCCAGTTGGAGCCTAGCTTGCTCTTGCTAAGCCAATACCCTATCAGGAGAACTCTGCTTGGAACCTTCTCACTGAGTCCATGGAAGGTAGTTTCCAGCAGGGTCAGTCGTTATCACTTCTTCTTCCTTTTATTTCAAGTTGTGATGCTGTCTGGATTAGAAGTGATTTATAATACTATTTATGTCAATGTTCTGGTTAGATCCCAACTTGCTCTTGTGGAGACAGCACTGAGCCCAGGAAAAGCAGTTACCAGCAAGGTCAGTTCTTGTGATTTCTTTATTCTTTTATTTCAGATCTCAACAAACAAGATCACAGCTTCCCCAAGTCTATCCCTAACCCCCCCATATTTCCTCAGTCCTAAATGCCAGAATCTTACCTCAGAGGCTTTTGATAATTGGACCCTTTCCCCCTCCCCGCCACAGCCTTCCTTCTGTCCATTTTTGTTTCTAGGAGCAATTCCTCCCAGCCACTGCAGGTATCACAGTTCTTCCTCTCCATTTCCTGCTACTTCTTTTACGAGGATCATCCAGTTAATGGCAGGTCTTTTCCCAAATGCAGTGGATGGCCTAATCATCCAGCCAGCCAACCAGCTTCTGGCCTCTAACATCAGTCAAATAATACCTTCACAGGTCCCTAAATCTGTGTATGGAATTTCAGTGAAGAACTAGTTTTTAGGGAGCTTGAACAGTGGCATCAACTTCTAGAAGACCCATAAACCAGGACAGATTTCGCAAAGCATAATGGGAAACAAACATATGATACCCGCAATGTAAAAGCTTAGCTGAACTGTCAAAAATTGGTTCAGAAACACAATACAAAGAATGCATGAGTTTAATTGGAATTCTGGTGTTTCTATTTGTACAGCAGTAAGAGCAATTCTTTTTTGTGTTTCATTATTTTTCTCCTCAACACTGAAAAGCAATAATTGACATTACTTCACTCAATTTAACCAGTTCTCCATATGCATCATAACAGAGCTGCACACAAGGTCGGCTCTAGGGATGAGCCAATGTTGCACCAGCTTTGGGCACCACGAAGCCGGACCACACGCTCCTGCCCCTCCCAAGCTAGCCACTCTGCCCGTGGGAGCAAAGCCAGCCAGCCCACAAGTCAGACTTCGCTCTCACCCCGCCTCTGCGCTGGCCCTTCCCACCCCTGGAAAGGAACAGCCAGCCCAGGGGAGGGGTGAGAGAGTGGAGCCTGGCCTCTGGGCTGGACCGCTCTGCCCCTGGGCCAGCTGTCCCCTGTCCTGAGGGATGAGGCAGTGGCACCAACGTAAAAGTGGGCTCAGGATGGCACAACCCCTTGAGCTGGCCCTGGCTGCACATGAATCAGGGGCATAGCTACGGGTGAGCCCAGGCGGGCATGTGCCCACCAGTTTGGCCAGGAGGCCTACCCATCCCCATCTGCTGCAGTGTGCAGCAGTGGCATGAGCTTGGCTGTCACAACCATGGACCAGCCAGCAGCGGGCGGCTGCCGACACAAACAGGGGCACTGAGGGAGGCAGATGGGGGTGGGGGGCGGCCTTCTCCACCTGCAGCTCTGGCCCCAGACAGCCCCTGCAGCCTGTACAGCAGGGTACAGGCTGCCTCTCCCCTCCCTCCTCCTCCTGATACTCCATTTGCTAGGTAACTGGAGCATCAGCAGGAAGCTTACGGCCACATGATTAGAAGCAGGCCCGGCTGGGCCCATTCTGGAGAATCTGGGACCCAGCCGGAAAGTGGGGGCTGGCTATGTCCCTGACATGAATGATATTACTCTGCTGCTGCAGGGTGCTAGTTTTTCCTTCCCTCCCACTTTCTTCTCTGTCCTGATAGTAGTATATGATCAGTACTGAGGACCCAGCAAAAGCAAAAAATAAAACCACCAGCATCAATTCCACCCTACTGCACCCACTAGTGCTCCCTGGCGATGTGCCAAAAGCACGAGCATTAGATATGTGAATGGGTTCGTTTGGGCTTTGGGCCCTTTGATCTCTGCAATGGTGTCCTGATTGGCAGGGGCCCAAAGCCCAAATGAACCCATCCAGTTTGAGCCGGTGAGCTTCAGGCATACGTCTTGTGGTTCCTGAGTCTCACATTTATACAATATCTTCTACCATACATTACAAATTAATTGTTAATTATTTATTTTGGAAGTTTTAACAGGGTTATAAATCCTTGCCATGTAAATACCAGATACATAACACTAGTCATTGCAACAGTGAACCTTTGTTTAGAGAAACACACATATAGACTGAAATGGAGCTAAGTGTTGAAGAAATTGTGGTGAGAGAGATTTCGTGAACATGTCCACTCATTAGAGATTGTTAGGACACAAATTTTTATTTGTTTTTTTATTTTGCTTCCAGACTTTTCTTATGAAAGAAAAAAGATCCAGACAATTAATGGCTACCTATTGACAATATGTTAAAATGGTAGTCTGACGAGTTAAGGACTTACCACCTCTATCTTCCTTCGTCTTTGTGGTTTTTTTATGCCTATATGAATGTAACTGCAGGAGGGCAGAAAAAAGGAAATTAGACAAAACAATTAGCTGTTTCAATGGGTTAGCAATCACATAAAACATTTTGGCCTATTTGTGACATCTTTAACCAGTGAAAATGATTGCAGATTTTGGTCCATTTTAGTATAGTTTATAAATTGGGAGGATGGTCTTCTGGTTTACACACTGAATTGGGACTCAGTATATTTGGATTCATTCCATGGTGCTGTCACAGACTTCTTGTGTGCAAATCACTTAATCGTTAGACCTCCAATCCCCATTTATAAAGAAGGACTAATAATCCCCTCTTTGTCTGTCTTGGCTATTTATTTTAAATTATAAAATCTAAAGGGCAGTGACTGGCTCTTAATTCATGTACAGCACAATGGGGCTTCAATTTCATTTGGCGTCTTCAGACACTACAGCTATGTCTACACTTAAACTTTAAGTCGAAATAATGACTAATTTGATTTAAAGTATTGAATGGCTACATTAGCTTTCCTTAGTTCAAAATAAGGAACTCCCTCAATTCGAAATAAGGAAAGGTCATTTCAAAATTATAAAACCTCCCTTAAATTGGAAATGACAGTTAAATCGAACTTATTGATTTATGCCAGCATTGCCATGTTAATTAGAACTAACCATTAGTTTGAATTAACACTTTTTGCCCTTCCTCCTCCGAGGATGCCTTCCTCTTTCTATATATTGGGTGGGGGCATGGCCCTTCTTGGGGGCCATGTTGTCACACCTCCAATGGTGCCCCTCTCCTAAATCAAACTAGCAAGTCCTGTCCATGGACTTGCTAGTTCAGTTTGGGCTTCTAGTGGAGCCATGTTAATTTGATTTAACTTAATTTGATTTAATGATTATTAGTTCAATTTAACGGTTTGATTTAAGTTAATTCGATTTAGCGGTCTAAGTGTAGACATAGCCTAACAGAACAGAAATAATAAATTCACTCTCTATTATTTTTAAGATGCAGATATTGTAACTTTAAAGGAATATTGTTAAGTTATTAGTATCCCTGCAAAGATCTTCCCCGTGGTCTTGAGTAGAAGCTGACAATGCTCAACACCTCTCTGGATGATTCTTCAGCAGCTTATAGACTGGGCCCTAAATGTGAACTGCTTTCTATTCAAACTGTTAAAATATCCCATATGGTTCCAAATATGATATTCTGTATTTGTTTTGTGGTATTTTGTTTTGATTTGTTTTATATTATTATATCTTCTTGATTTGAAAGAAATAAACAAAAAAATTTCATGGGGCCACTGATGGCCCTGTAGGAGAAGTTAATTTACACTAGTTCCAGAACTGTGTCAACATCAGATCTTTAGAACTGATAAGAAATTATATAAATAGATTTCTGTTAAAAACTACTGTGTGAATTTCAGTTTCATGTTCAAAGGATAGAGGAAAACTAACCAGAGGTGCTTTCCTTTACTTGCTGCTGAAACAACAAAATGAATGTTTTCTTCATGCACAAATTCCCACGCAGAATATGGGAATTCATACAAACAGCAGCTAGTCTCTAAGCATTTGCAGACAATAACATGTTTACACATTTATTTTTTTAAAAAAGGGGAAAAAAAGCTCAGTCAAAGGCAAAAACAGGTTCTGATCAAACAGAAATACAAATAAATGGCCTTGAGCACTGCATTGCAGCATTCAAGCAACCTCATATTTGCCCAGGAATATCTTCCAATCTCCAAAAGCAGCTAAAACAGCTGACGCATGGAACTGACATGATTCTTGTTTATCTGCTGGGGCCAAGCTTTTCAGTGAAGCTGACTAGAATCTTGTTCATTTCAGTCTCTTGTCCCTTGGAAAATCTATGAGACACAACAGAGTTGTTTGCACATTTGGAACCCCAACTCCATTATTTCCCCATTCAGGCTCAAGATAAAGCATAACATCCTAAATTCCAAAGAGGTAACTGAGTTAGTCTAGTTCAGTAAAACAAATACAGAGTCCTGTGGCACTTAAAGACTAACAAATTTATTTATTGCATGAGTAAAATCTGCAAGATGGCCCATCACTATTGTAATTTACTGATTAATGTCAGCATTACCACTGCCCTCATCAAGGTGGAATGCAAACTTTGTCTTTATGCTATTAATGGAGATTCTCTTTAAGCCAAAGAGCACGGACAGTCTTGTGGAGTAGGAAAATATGCTGTATTGTCACCATTTTCCAAATGGCCATAACCTGTATCATACTGACAAACAGTGAGTAGTCTTAAGTGGACATGAATTTATCACAGCATAGGTATGGGCAACCTCCATCTGCACCATTGCTAATACAGTTTGTTGGCAGGGCAAAGTAGTAGGTACCCTCTTATTATTAGCAATTTCCCCTTTCACTACCAATTACAAAGAGTGACAGATAATCATGTTGTATTACCTTTAAACTGTAATAATTTATACCTTTACTTTCAATGTTATCCTATATGACCTGATCCTATGTTTTACACCCCCTTGCATTTAGTTTCATTCCTTTCTGTAAGTTCACCCATCTTCGAAGCATCTGAGGAAGTGGGATCTTCTCCCATGAAAGCTCATGCAAAAAATAAATCTGTTAGTCTTAAAGTGCCACACAACTGCTTGTTGTTTTTTTATCCTATACCCTGCCTTCCCTGGGTGTGTCTTATGTATGAAAAAGTATGCACTCTTTTAAGTCATGTTAGCTCACATGTGGCAACTCACATGTGGTAAAATCCTAGTCTAGACAAAGAACTTAGTAATTTTCATGTTACCTATGCAGGACCCTTGGATTTACCTTGACCCATTAACTGACATTAAACCTACATTTGTATTGTCTTAACTATGATTTATCAAGTCCTAGTTACCTTAAAAATACACCTTTGTTCCTAGTGAAGATAAGTTCTAAGTGCTAGCATCACTTGCTTTGAAACAGGGTCACTTCAATTCACAGATGGGTAAAAAAATGTGTAATTATAACAACTTAACAAAGCAAACTATTTTCACTATTTTGCTTTGTTTAGTTTTTCCTTTTTTCTCGGCCCGGACAAGGAAAACTCAAAGTGGTTAATTTCATATATACAGTCCTTCCTCGATTTGCCGGACCCCGCTTTCCTGGACTTCGGAAGATTTGTCCGAATCTTCCAAAGTCCGGGACCTTGGCCGCGCCGCTCTGGCGGACAGGGAAGGGGGCCCTAACCGCTCCCCCTTCCAGCTCCTGGGAAGGGGGGACTGGTGGCTGCAGGCTGCTCTGCCCACCCAGCCTCACCATGGCGGCAGAGCAGCCAAACAGCGCACCCCCGCCCGCTGTGCCTCCCCGGGGGAGGAAGGGGCCGGCTCTGAGCTGTGGCGCGTGGGGTCCGGCGCTGCAGCGGCCCCCCTCCCCGCACCCAAACAGTTCGGCCTGCTTTGCCCCCAGCCCCGCCCCCAGCCATAAGCAGGCCTATTGGAGGGGGGCGGGGTGAAGCGGCACAAACTGTTTGGGCCCAGGGCTGGTCACTGCAGTGCCGGACCCCGCACGCTGCAGCTCAGCGCCGGCCCCCTCCTCCCCCGGGGAGGCACGGCTGGCGGGGGGGG